>OY720676.1:36074470-36127634 GCA_963170755.1 Amphimallon solstitiale | reverse complement strand
ATCCCCATCAGGTTAACTGAAAGAAGAAACACAATCCTATCAAGAATTTTATCTTATATGGCATATGTTTGAATATCTTTTTCGACCACAATTATAGGAATACAATTAGTTTCACATACCTAATGCGGGTGACAGATTGGGCAAAGTATCGGGGGGATCACCAAACTAATCCTTTCAGAACATCGCTCGCATCTGATTATTTCATATTCTTAAAAAAAAATATATACCGAATAATATTTTACATCCCTTTTTTTTCATAAAACTCACCTATCATGAGTAAATTAAGCACAAAATGGCTCAGCACCCTGTGTCGATATATTTCCCGCAGAGGTGCAGAATAATAGCACATCGTGCATAATATATCAGCACCCCCTTCATGCACTCGCACGAAGCCAGCAGCAATCACGCACATATTATTAATAGGTATCAATTGATGACGTCCATATCCGTCATCTCGGTACACATCAACCACAATGTCACCCGAACCACGAGATTCATAACCATTGTCTGTATCAACAGACGGCAAAGTTAATGTTGAATCTGAATTTTGATCATCCATCACCTTAAACAAAAATTAATCAATATTAAATTCTACACCCCCAACCATCTTTAAACATCAACAAAAATTATTTGATATTAAAATACCACTCACAAAAATAAACAAACTAAATAAACACAATTAATAGCCAACAATAAAAGATGCAGGGGAAAAACAAAATCTACTTCGAGGCACACTATCAAAACTAATATAAAATGATCTACTACACATCTATATATAACCAACCCCCACTAATGACCTTAAACGAAAAAAATTCTCACAGGAAATGGATAAAGAAAACACAGGATTACCTAAAACAATCTTCTCAACATCTTCAAATGATTTTTTTTATTATCATCATAAACATCCAAACAATTGCCAACCCAATTAAAACTAGGACCCTTTAACGATAGACGATTAGCATTAAATTAAAAAAATATAACCAAGTATCATAACTTTCAATACCATAAAAGCAAATTACCGACATCCGTTCCAGACAAAAAGCCCTAAAACTCGGCATTGGTCAAATAACTGATTACACCCCGTACCGTAAGAATTATTTACATAATGAACCCTTAGGGAAGAATGCGATATATATACATATTTAGTAGATAAATTAAGAACAAATTTAGTTTCACCAATTATAGGAACCCCCACATATCAGTCAGCAAATTAACAAAAAAGATTGATTTAACCAATTCCAACGTTCTAACAAAGAAACGCACTTTATGTATCTGGAGATGTCTTCAACATAATTGAAATTCCACTTAGTCCGAGCAGATCACAACCCCATCATACCGACAAAGGAATGAATACCAATAAACCTGTCACAATCAACAAACCCATTAGAAAACGACACAACCTCCCAGCAGCTGTAAATTAAATGCTAATGATGCAAAAATACCTAAAAATATTTCGTAAAACAAGAGTATTTTAGTTAAATATACAATAAATATTATTCAGTATTGGAATACACAATGAATAACACAAATTTGAGTAGAGAAAGATAAATATTTCTAATTACACATGTGTGAATTTGAATTTACATCACCTGCCCGAATAGAGTGTCTTATATATGGATAGTAAAGCCGTCGCGTCCATACAAATACATTTCTCACATACGTATGTATATAGTCACCGCGCTTATGTGCAAACTACTACGGCGGATACAACCCTTCGCATACATACGTAGGGTAGACAGGTAGGTAGTCATTTGCTGACCGTCATTATTTTCAGTCCCATCGCTTCGTATATATAATGCATCATTATTAGAGGTTCCTAATAGATGAATTTTATTCATAAATATGGGGATGTTTAAAATGAAAAATAGGAAGTATACATATTCTCTTTATTTATAACATTTTTATATATTTATTTTAGCAATATTTATCACCAACGCATACCCTCTAAATCGGATTTTGATTTTTTCAATTTCGGATATAAACCTCATAATTATAATGTTCAACAAGTCATTCTTCTGTCTAAGTGCCCTCCGCCTGCTTTAGGAAATTGCCGCAAATGCCAACAAATTGACGAATAGCCTCATATCTTTTTATTTATACGTACATATATTGTGAATTATTACACTAATTATAAAACAAAATTAATTATAGATAGACAAACATTATACAGGTATATTGCAAACATGTAATGCTAAGATAATCAGAGTGATATATACATACATGTAAAGAAATTTATAATTTATTCAATCTCTTATTAAAAGAGTTATTAATATTTTTCAAATGAATACCTGACAGTGGTGGAAAACTGTTGAAATTTGGATAGATTAATAGTTACATATGCGAGCTTCAGAATATATACCTTTTTTTGGGAGGCGGTTCAGTTCCCCGCTGCCTTTTATTGTATACCAAATTACAACCCAACATGTTCAGAAGCTATTCTGAAGCTCGCATATGTAACTATTAATCTATCCAAATTTCAACAGTTTTCCACCACTGTCAGGTATTCATTTGAAAAATATTAATAACTCTTTTAATAAGAGATTGAATAAATTATAAATTTCTTTACATGTATGTATATATCACTCTGATTATCTTAGCATTACATGTTTGCAATATACCTGTATAATGTTTGTCTATCTATAATTAATTTTGTTTTATAATTAGTGTAATAATTCACAATATATGTACGTATAAATAAAAAGATATGAGGCTATTCGTCAATTTGTTGGCATTTGCGGCAATTTCCTAAAGCAGGCGGAGGGCACTTAGACAGAAGAATGACTTGTTGAACATTATAATTATGAGGTTTATATCCGAAATTGAAAAAATCAAAATCCGATTTAGAGGGTATGCGTTGGTGATAAATATTGCTAAAATAAATATATAAAAATGTTATAAATAAAGAGAATATGTATACTTCCTATTTTTCATTTTAAACATCCCCATATTTATGAATAAAATTCATCTATTAGGAACCTCTAATAATGATGCATTATATATACGAAGCGATGGGACTGAAAATAATGACGGTCAGCAAATGACTACCTACCTGTCTACCCTACGTATGTATGCGAAGGGTTGTATCCGCCGTAGTAGTTTGCACATAAGCGCGGTGACTATATACATACGTATGTGAGAAATGTATTTGTATGGACGCGACGGCTTTACTATCCATATATAAGACACTCTATTCGGGCAGGTGATGTAAATTCAAATTCACACATGTGTAATTAGAAATATTTATCTTTCTCTACTCAAATTTGTGTTATTCATTGTGTATTCCAATACTGAATAATATTTATTGTATATTTAACTAAAATACTCTTGTTTTACGAAATATTTTTAGGTATTTTTGCATCATTAGCATTTAATTTACAGCTGCTGGGAGGTTGTGTCGTTTTCTAATGGGTTTGTTGATTGTGACAGGTTTATTGGTATTCATTCCTTTGTCGGTATGATGGGGTTGTGATCTGCTCGGACTAAGTGGAATTTCAATTATGTTGAAGACATCTCCAGATACATAAAGTGCGTTTCTTTGTTAGAACGTTGGAATTGGTTAAATCAATCTTTTTTGTTAATTTGCTGACTGATATGTGGGGGTTCCTATAATTGGTGAAACTAAATTTGTTCTTAATTTATCTACTAAATATGTATATATATCGCATTCTTCCCTAAGGGTTCATTATGTAAATAATTCTTACGGTACGGGGTGTAATCAGTTATTTGACCAATGCCGAGTTTTAGGGCTTTTTGTCTGGAACGGATGTCGGTAATTTGCTTTTATGGTATTGAAAGTTATGATACTTGGTTATATTTTTTTAATTTAATGCTAATCGTCTATCGTTAAAGGGTCCTAGTTTTAATTGGGTTGGCAATTGTTTGGATGTTTATGATGATAATAAAAAAAATCATTTGAAGATGTTGAGAAGATTGTTTTAGGTAATCCTGTGTTTTCTTTATCCATTTCCTGTGAGAATTTTTTTCGTTTAAGGTCATTAGTGGGGGTTGGTTATATATAGATGTGTAGTAGATCATTTTATATTAGTTTTGATAGTGTGCCTCGAAGTAGATTTTGTTTTTCCCCTGCATCTTTTATTGTTGGCTATTAATTGTGTTTATTTAGTTTGTTTATTTTTGTGAGTGGTATTTTAATATCAAATAATTTTTGTTGATGTTTAAAGATGGTTGGGGGTGTAGAATTTAATATTGATTAATTTTTGTTTAAGGTGATGGATGATCAAAATTCAGATTCAACATTAACTTTGCCGTCTGTTGATACAGACAATGGTTATGAATCTCGTGGTTCGGGTGACATTGTGGTTGATGTGTACCGAGATGACGGATATGGACGTCATCAATTGATACCTATTAATAATATGTGCGTGATTGCTGCTGGCTTCGTGCGAGTGCATGAAGGGGGTGATGATATATTATGCACGATGTGCTATTATTCTGCACCTCTGCGGGAAATATATCGACACAGGGTGCTGAGCCATTTTGTGCTTAATTTACTCATGATAGGTGAGTTTTATGAAAAAAAGGGATGTAAAATATTATTCGGTATATATTTTTTTTTAAGAATATGAAATAATCAGATGCGAGCGATGTTCTGAAAGGATTAGTTTGGTGATCCCCCCGATACTTTGCCCAATCTGTCACCCGCATTAGGTATGTGAAACTAATTGTATTCCTATAATTGTGGTCGAAAAAGATATTCAAACATATGCCATATAAGATAAAATTCTTGATAGGATTGTGTTTCTTCTTTCAGTTAACCTGATGGGGATAGTTCTGAAGCATGTCGGAATGGCTACTGATATTTACATGCAAAATGGTTTGGATTGTGTATAACAAAACACAGCTATAAAAGGTAGAAACATTTTGAAATAGTATATATTTATTTTAGTTTTAATATTTATCTGTTGTGAGACTTAGTATGTTTTCTTTCTCACCCTTTTTAAATATTATAAGAAAGTTAACTAAATCAATTTAAGAATTTATGTTATTTAAAAATTGAGATTAAGCAAGGAAATCTGTTGTAAATGAGGGAATTAATAATAATTTTTTGCCTTAAATATTGATAAATAGTGGGCTATCTGTTGTAAATGGAAATAACTAATAATTTTTGTCTTAAATAGTAGGCTTACCAAACATGAATTAGTTTTTATTAGGCATAAACTATGTTTTTGTGTAAAAACCTCTAAATTTCATATTAAAAGCCGCTCGTCAAGCATATTTCTTCTAATGATAGTACAAAAAACATGAACTGTAAAAAGATAGTATATATTTTATCTGTTGTGAGACTTAGTATGTTTTCTTTCTCACTCCACAAATACCGCAAACAAAATTGCGGTGGAGGGTATTCACATGCCGCTTCATGTTGTCGCGCCGGGTGAAGGATTTTCCGCAAATGATGCAATTCATTCTATGAACAACAAATTAAAAATAATTTATATTGGGCTTACCAAACATGATTTTTCAAATGTTTTAAGTGTATTGCATTGAATTTTGTGTAATTTCAATATTAAATAATTGAAAGCGAGTATTTATTATACTACTGTTGTTCAGTGGTTAATATTTAATGAAAAGTATATTTCTTGTAATGATATAAAAACTATTGGTAAATACAATGTCATCCAAATAAAATAGAATTTATAATAATGTTTCGTGATAGGTTTTGCTATTTTTCTCAAATTATAAAGTGCTTTAAAATGTAATACATTCGCTGTTGTACAAAAATGCATGATGTGTGAAAAGATGGACTCATTTTATGAATTTATGTTAATTCAAATTGATATTAAACATGGGGTATCTGTAAATGTAAAAATGATGATAATTTTTAACTCTTAAATATTGATAAATAGCTTGGCAAACATCAATTTTTCAATTGTTTTTAAGCGATGAACAAGTATATATTTATTATTTTGCAAATCTTTTGGTTAGAACGTTAATACTGTCTTTATATTAGTTTTTTTGTGTATACTGCTGTTGTTCAGTGGTTAATATTTAATGAAAAGCATATTTCTTGTAATGATATAAAAACTATTTGTAAATACAATGTCATCCAAATAAAATAGAATTACATGTTTTTAAAATGTGATTTATAATAATGTTTCGTGTGAAGCGTACCTTGTTTAATGTTTTTATTCTCTTTTTTAATACTATGTGCACATTGTGTTTCAAAATTAGTTTTATTAGGCATAAACTATGCTTTTGTGTAAAAAACCCCTAAATTTCATATTAAAAGCTGTACCTCAGGCATATTTCTTCTAATGACAGTACTAAACATGAAGTGTAAAAAGATAGTACATATTTTATCTGTTGTGGGACTTAGTATGTTTTCTTTTTCAACCGTTTTTAAATATTATAAGAAAGTTAACTAAATCAATTTAAGAATTTATGTTATTTAAAATTGGGATTAAACTGGGGTATCTCTAAAATGGAAATATTTAATGCTATGGCTATTTTTCATATGTATAGTGTTTTGTCAAAAAGTTTTGATTGCTGAAAAAAAAGTGGGTAATAAAAATTTTGATAGACCATGTATCTCAGCTCTATCGTTTTACTGCATTGTTATATTGCACTATATGGATCATCTCGAGAACATTCCTTGCCTTTGCATTTGATTGTTTTGTTTAAATTTTGATATTTGTGAAATTGAAAGTATGGTTGAGGTTTGTTTGATGTGTGTAGTTGTTTTATTTTTAATAAATTGTTTTCTTAAAAATATGTTGTTCCTTTTTATTTTATAATATAGATATATTAAATAAGGTGACTATCAAGTTTTTTTGTGTATACTGCTGTTGTTCAGTGGTTAATATTTAATGAAAAGCATATTTCTTGTAATGATATAAAAACTATTTGTAAATACAATGTCATCCAAATAAAATAGAATTCCATGTTTTTAAAATGTGATTTATAATAATGTTTCGTGTGAAGCGTACCTTGTTTAATGTTTTTATTCTCTTTTTTAATACTATGTGCACATTATGTTTCAAAATTAGTTTTATTAGGCATAAACTATGTTTTTGTGTAAAAAACCCCTAAATTTCATATTAAAAGCTGTACCTCAGGCATATTTCTTCTAATGACAGTACTAAACATGAAATGTAAAAAGATAGTACATATTTTATCTGTTGTGGGACTTAGTATGTTTTCTTTTTCAACCTTTTTTAAATATTATAAGAAAGTTAACTAAATCAATTTAAGAATTTATGTTATTTAAAATTGGGATTAAACTGGGGTATCTCTAAAATGGAAATATTTAATGCTATGTCTATTCTTCATATGTATAGTGTTTTGTCAAAAAGTTTTGATTGCTGAAAAAAGTGGGTAATAAAAATTTTTTGATAGACCATGTATCTCACCTCTATCGTTTTACTGCATTGTTATATTGCACTATATGGATCATCTCGAGAACATTCCTTGCCTTTGCATTTGATTGTTTTGTTTAAATTTTGATATTTGTGAAATTGAAAGTATGGTTGAGGTTTGTTTGATGTGTGCAGTTGTTTTATTTTTAATAACTTGTTTTCTTAAAAATATGTTGGTCCTTTTTATTTTATAATATAGATATATTAAATAAGGTGACTAATACAGCGGTGTCGACTTATTTCTTGTAGTGATATATATAAAAGTATGTATGTATACTTATGGATGAAAATAATTATTATAAGTCTATCAATTTATTCATATGAGGATTAGAGTGTCTATGTATTTATGTATGTGGTATTAAATATCTAGGTCTTCTATGAAGAGAGGTAGATATAGGAAGGGTTTTGATTGCTATATATCTTTTACCTATGGATTTATATGTCATAATTGTTTATCGTTGTAATTCGTTTAATGTTTTTTCCCTATGATTGATATGCTACATATTAGCCATAATTCACCTACAAAATGTGGTTATTATTTTTTAATAAATTGTTTTTCTTAAAATATGTTGTTCCTTTTTATTTTATGATATAGATATATTAAATAAGGCTACTATCATAGAGGTGTTGATAGCGATCAAACGTTGTGGTTTCCATTAGAAAACGTGTTTAGATCTGTTAGAAATATGCTGGTAAGCCCGATATCAAGCTTTTTGAACTGTTAGGCTGCACAAATACATTTCATTTATGTGTCTATCACTGAATGTATGATTTGAATGTATTGTTTTGGAATGATGGCTTTTAAAGAGAATGATTTGATAGTGGTTTTAATAGATTGATGCCTGATGCCACCGAAGTTTATTAGATTTTTGGCGGCCATCTTGCTTTTCTAAAAATCCCTACTTTGAAACGTCCTGTATATTCATACTTGGTTGCTATGTTATCCAGTATCATACTGTATATTTATTTTATGATTTTGAGATGGTATGGTGATGTCAAATATAAATCCTCGGTGGTGGTGTTTGAAAGTATGTTGGGTTTGAGCTAGATGTATCTTCCTAAGTTGATCTGGTGTTGTGGCGTTTTGAAACTATGTTGGGTTGTTGTTGTGATGCGTGATACGGAGTTGGGTATTTTATAGAAGTTGAGTTTATATTTTGATCGATCATATTGATAGTCAGCCATTTCGCCTGACGTCACCTTAGTTTATTAGATTTTTTGGTGGCCATCTTGGATTCGCCATCTTGCTTTCCTAAAATCCCTACCTTTGAAACGTCCTGTATATTCATACTTGGTTGCTATGTTATCCAGTATCATACTGTATATTTATTTTATGATTTTGAGATGGTATGTTGATGTCAGATATAAATCCTCGGTGGTGGTGTTTGAAAGTATGTTGGGTTTGAGCTAGATGTATCTTCCTAAGTTGATCTGGTGTTGGGTTGTTGTTGTGATGTGTGATACGGAGTTGGGTATTTTATAGAAGTTGAGTTTATATTTTGATCGATCATATTGATAGTCGGCCATTTCGCCTGACGTCACCTTAGTTTATTAGATTTTTGGTAGCCATCTTGGATTCGCCATCTTGCTTTTCTAAAAATCCCTACCTTTGAAACGTCCTGTATATTCATACTTGGTTGCTATCTCGTCCAGATGGATGGATGGATTAATGGATGGTTGGATGGATGGATGGTTGGATGGATGGATGGATGGATGGATGTATGGATGGATGGATGGATGGATTGATTGTTGGATGGATGGATGGATGTATGGATGTATGGATGGATTGATGGATGGTTGGATGGCTTTTTGAGAAAAGAGGGATTTGATAGTGGTTTGAATGTGTGGTTTTTATATAGGGGTTTCAGAACCGCTTCATGATCCGGTTGTGAGCTGATTCTAGCGATGGTTTTGAAATGATGTTTCATAGGAGTTTGAGTGCATGGTTTTGATAGATTGGATGCCTGACGTCACCTTAGTTTATTAGATTTTTGGCGGCCATCTTGGATTCGCCATCTTGCTTTTCTAAAAATCCCTACCTTTGAAACGTCCTGTATATTCATACTTGGTTGCTATCTCGTCCAGTAGCATACTGTATATTTATTTTATAATTTTGAAATGGTATGCCGATCTTAGATGTAAAGTTTATATTTTTATCGACCATCTTGATGGTATGAAGCTTGGAGATATTGTTAATTTAAAATAATATTGTTAATTTATAAATAATAATAAATAAATTGTTTTTTCTTAAAAAATATATTGTTTGTTTTATTTTATTTTATAAGTAAGATATACATTTCAAGCATGCGGCTATCACAGAAGCAGACAGCCGTTGCGGTTTCCGCTGGAAACATGTTTAGACCTGTTTAAAGTACATTGAGAAGTGCGATAGCAAGCCTGGTAATTTATTCAGGAATTCTCTAGAAACAAAGACCATCTTGATGGTCCGCCATTTTGTCTGACGTCACCTTAGTTTGGCTAGTGACCGTGAGAGGATGCTGCATTATGGTAATCATGAGAGATGCCATTTCTTGGTTAGTGGCTGTGAGAGGGCGTCACATTGGGTTGGTAATGATGAAATCTGCCATTTCTTAGTTTGGTTAGTGGCCGTCAGAGGGCGCCACATTGGGTTGGTAATGATGAAATCTGCAATTTTTAGTTGGGTTGGTAATGATGAAATCTGCAATTTTTAGTTGGGTTGGTAATGATGAAATCTGCAATTTTAGTTGGGTTGGTAATGATGAAATCTGCAATTTTAGTTGGGTTGGTAATGATGAAATCTGCAATTTTTAGTTGGGTTGGCGACCGCGAGGGGGCGCCACATCAGTTGGGTTGGTAGAGGGTTCTACCTATCTTGCGGGGAGGGGGAGGGGGGGTAGTAGGAGTGGGGGGAGGAGGCGCCAGAATCGGCGTAAGTACCCTACTAATGTATAAAAAGTGGTTGGTACAAGTTAATGTTTGCTCAAGAAAAAGTAAATTTATAATACCTGATGTTTTATATATAAAAAAAATTAACAGAGAAATTGATTATAAAGAAGGAAAATATTATTAAGTGATGAGTTGATAAACACTTTTTGAAACAAATTGAGAATTTAATACGACAATTATTGCATGAAAAAGTTGAATTTTATGAACAATAGGTGTGTTTTTTAGTATAGATTATTAAGAAGAAGAAAAAGGTCTTAAAAAGGAAGAAACAATACTTGTTAACAAAATTAATGCTTACTATAAATAATTAAAATAAAATGAACCATGATATTATGGTATTATAGAGTTAAATATATGAGAATGGGTAAATAAAATCCCTATATTATTATAAAAGATTGGACAAAATGTCTACTTAAATATTAAGGTAACGTTCGCCTATAAAACGTAGATAAAGTTATTAACTTGCCAAATGGAAGTTTGAGATGAAAAGAAATGTTTAAATAAGTAAATATGAGTTATGTTCGTATAAGAACAGATTAAATGGTTAAAATAAATAATTGAGTAAGCATGTTAAGAGACCATAAAATGTATAATCAAAGAAAACACATATTGAAGTATATGACATTCAACAAAAAAACGTAAGAAAACCGAGATATTAATTTTAAAGAGGTATAATATTTTCTATAAAAAAGTAAAATTAAACTCAATTGAATACAGGTATACAAAATTCTAAATAGATATTTTCCTTATACAATAAATATCGTTATCATAAAGATTTAAAACATGTACATAGAGCAAATTTATAACAAATGAAAATAAGTCATTATTTGTACAAGGATATTCACTTAACACATTATTGTATTTCATATTACATTAGTAAATTTTATATATAAAAAAGTTTTGTTATAGAACATATACATATTTTCTGATTTGTGTATAGTATTATAGTTTACACTAAAGTTACTTGTAAAAATATTAATGATGTTGGTATTTTACAAACATGATACCTAGAAATTTATATCTAGTTGAAAATTATTAGAATAAAGATTAATGGACAGATGAAATCGTTTACATTGAAATTTATTATTATTAAGAAATATAAATTAACAAATGGATTGTAATTTAAATTTCTTAAAGGGGCAAATGATATAGGTAGGGTTGCTTATGGTAGAATTATTCAGGTTATACACTGAAGTAATAGGAGTTGCCTATCTTATATTATTAAGTATGAGTTTTATACAAGATTCGGTTTTTCTTTAATTGTGACAGAGATAGTTAAATTTGCAAATATTAATGAACTGGTTGTAATCTTGAAAAATATTGTTTATTGAGTTAAAGGAGAATTTTATAATTACTTGCTGAAATAGTATTTATTACAATTGGAGTTGTTTCTTCCATGTATATGTACCAAAAATCTGTAAAGAAAGATTTTGTATAAGTATTGTAAATTTGAAATGTAATTTAGCATTGTGAAAAACTTGTTCAAATGTTATTAATGATGAGGAAAGGATAAAAGATTTTTAGAATACGAAAATAATCAATTAAGAATTGATAAAAAATACCGCTATAAATTGTATATCGGATGTGTGAGTTAATTGTCAAGGTGACAGATAATTGTTACTACAAAGAAGTAAAGCTTAATATTGGTAATTTGAAGCATGATAACTTTACTAAATTCAAAGAATAATTTATTATGAGTGAAATATTGACTTATGAAAGGTATTTAAAAATTTATTACACTTCTATAATTTATATTGAGCTTGGTTTTAATGTGTGATTAATTTATTGGTCAAAATAGAATGGGAATTATCACTAAGGTAATTTTAAATAAATAAAGGAGAACTTTTTCGAATTTTGCGGAAGATAGTCGCAATTTTTCGTGTTAAAGTTTATTTTCAGCAAAAGTGTATAAAATAGAAGCAATATTGGAGTAAATTATTATAGAATACATGTTATTCTAATTAAGCAGAAGTTAAAAGGTGTTTACAGAAGATAGAAATTCATATAAAGTATATACGAGGAGTAAAGAATATAATACTTACCAAAATTAATTATCTTAATTGAAAATATTAAATTGCCAATTCAAATTGGAAGGAGAACCAGAAGATTAGATCGTGTAGAATTCCAGGAGCAGTGGACAGAAATTAGACAATTCCAGGAGCGGTAGGCGGAAATTAGCCAATTCCAGGGGCATTAGACGTTTTCTTTAAACCATTAGAAGTACTGGACATATACATTTTTCTAAATACCAGAGACATTAGGAATTTCCAAGGGAATTAGAAGATATTAGGAGCACTTGACGTTTACATTTTCCAATCACTAGGAGCAGTTGATTAAAATATCTTGCAGAATACCAATAGTTTTAGACGTATTATTCTAATTGGAACACCAGAAGGATTACTCAAATAAATCCGTGACGAGACATCTAATTTTGTAGGCCTATATCAAGATAATCGGGAAATATTCCAGCCAGTTGAAGTTCTTGTGTAGGAAAGTGTTTTTTTTTCCAGAACATAAATAGATCTTTCGTGTAAGTCCAGGACAACTACAAAGTATCAACAGTATACATCAAGAAAAATAATAATACAAGTTGGAAAAGGTCGTATATATTTTTTTAACATTACTTATCTATGGGAGTTTAAGAAGAAATAAATTTAAGAAACCTTAATTTAATCTGAATTGAGACCAAGTAATTATAAAATTTTATTAATTAATCACACAAAGTTATTAAAATACCTTTATAGTAAAAGAATTAACTCATATGATAAAGCCAGTATTTTATATAGCAGGATAACAATCACTGTCATTTTTGAATACTCTCGTTTTTTTATTCTTGTAGAAAACGCATCCTCAATAAGCATTAATTTATAATTGAACAAGTTCATAGAGATTTTTGTAATAATTTTCAATATCTTATCTGAAATATGTATATGTTTTTCTTAAAGAATTCAATATAAGTTTTGAAGTATTTGATTTTTCTTCTTATGATCGTTGAGGTTATGTACATTTTTGAATGGATACATTCTTTAATGGTGAAAATATTAAAGAACATAATTAATTTAGATATATGCTAAATAGATGGCGATATACTTACTTTGTGGAATATTAAAGAAGTATTTAAATTGTTGATACATGAAAACTTAGCAAATTTAAAAAATAGTATACGTAAAGTTTATGGAAAGTAAATGATTTAGTTAAATCGTTTTTACAGTTGAACTCGTAATTCCAATTAATTAAATATTAAAATACTAAAGTAATTGTATGACTAGGAGATATATACTGAGATATCCAGGACCGGTTTAAGAGTATTAACAGGTAGTATATCCAAATAAATTAAATATTGAGTCTCATGTTTCTATTTGTTTAATAATTTATACAGTAGAGATTGTAAAAAATTCTGAATTAGCTCGAGGCAACTAAAATTTATCATAATAGTACTTAATAATAAAATTTTACCCTGAGATTGAATTATAGATCATATTATTTTATAATATTACAATTTTACTTTGATTTACTAATTTGTGGGATATCTTAAATAGAAAGTTTATCCACTTTAGTACAATATATATATATATATTATACGGTTAAATTTTCTTATTGACCTAAGGTTTTTGATAATAATACAATTTATTCTTGGACGGTTTGTAGGTCTGGTATAAAACTCAACATAATAATTTGAGTATCTTTAATTGTAGCATTCCTTTAAATACATAAAACATACATGTTTCGGACAGTCTGTGTGTCCTTTTTCAATGTTAATATAACAGCTAAAAAACAATAAGAATTAGCAAAATTAAGATTAAAGTTTTGTAACAATGTCTTACGATATTGAAAATCACACACCCGCGACGACAACATCCCGTTTATCGCTTATTAAAACATCTAAAGCAAGTCAAATGGGATATCCTTAGCATTCAATATTAAATACATATATGCATAAATCTTTATTCCGCAGATGTTTCTTTTACTTTTTTTCTTCTTTTTTGGTGACTTTATTAAAAACCTGTGGATTGATATTGCAAGCATATACGTGATACAGGGTATTGTCATCGGATATTGTGCGAATTCAATATTCATGATTCAGAATAAAATTTAACAATATATTATGTATACATTTGTCAGTGTGGATAAAAACGATTATACTCTGTTCACCCAACATATAGAGTAATCACGAGCTGTCCACGACCGTAACACGTGCACAGCCCAATTTACAATAGAGTGCTTACATTAACATTGAAGTTTATAAAATCTTTTAATTACATGTTCAAATTTTGGAAAACAACAATTTATTAGTTTATATAAAATACTAAACCGATTTAAATTTACAAAAAATGCATGTTTTGTCTTTTTAGATAACTAAAATAAGCAATACAAAAGCAATATAGGTATTTAAAAATGAAGCAAATGTATTAAAGACTTTATTCACATGTGTATATAATATAAATTACAAGTTTAAATAGGGCATAGGTAGTTACTTTATTATGAATTTATAAGATATTTTATACGTGTATAAATAGAGTACATACATAGTAAACATATATAAATAAAATGCATACACAATATACTTTATTTTTAAAAAATATATAGAAGAGCGAAAGAAACTATGAATGTAAACATATATTTTAAATTTTTCTGTGTTGACAATTAAAATTATTACTGAATGTTACTGTCACATTCACTACTTTCAGAACTGTCCAAATTAATAATGAAACTATCTTGTAAATTTTCAACAATTACGTCTAACTCCCACATATTATTCTCTACTTCTTTAACATGTTTGATGGCATTCAACCAGTTCTCTTTTGTAACATTGTTCAATGATGTGTGTAACAGCTCTTTGACTTCCTTTAATTTAAATGTAGTGTTTTTCCTTGCAATTTCTCCTTTAACTTGGGCCCATATTAATTCTATCGGGTTCAATTCACAATGATACGGTGGTAGTCTTAGTACTGTTCTATTGTACGTTTTTGCAAGTTCATCAATCGCATATTTATTGAAATGTTCTTTGTGCACCTTAACTAAATGTAATAGTTCATCTTTAACCATATCTTTTTGAAAGGATATATTTTTTTCTTGCAACCAAGACTGAATATCACCTTTCCGTGTGGCTGTAGTTGGCATTTTTTCAATTTTTCTACTGTGATAGGAAGCATTATCTAATACCACAACACATTTTTCTTCAAGCTAAAACATACAGTCGAAAGCAAAAAAAAGTAGACAAAAATACAGATTTCTGTTATAGACTTTCTCAAAATGATTAGTGCAATAGCGTCTTCAAAGTTACTTGTCAATATTTGGTTATCCTTCAAAATTGACAACTTTAAACTTGATATTAAGCTTATTATAAAGATGCCTTCCATAAATGAAGATATTAAATGTTATTTTACATTTGAGTAACGGTTTCAAAAAGAAATAATATAAATAAAAGCACAGCTTTTAGAATTATTAAAATATGGCGAGATCAGCATATAATTTGTAGAATTTCTGGTTCTGACCGCAAAAGAATATCAACAGCCGAGCAATACCGCTATATCACAAATGTGCTTATTGAAAATTCATTTACTACAGTAGTGAATGCAGTTGATGTAAATAACTTTCTGTGTTTTGTTTTTACTGTCCAACGAAGAATTAGAGAAGCTAATTTGCGGTCTATAAAACTACCGAAAAACAATTTGAATGTGACCCACAAAGAAACTCGTGTAAGATATGCACTTGAACATCTGTCCCATCCATACATTGAATAGAGTCAAAACATGGTTCAGAGAAAATAATATCAATGTGTTGGATTTTCTGCCAAGAAGTCCTAATTTAAATATTATCGAAAATATGTGGCAGTTAATGATCAAAAAAATTAAATAAGGAATGTAGAAATAGTTCACACAGCATGAGAGAATCAAAATCAAAATAATTGTACCAACCTTTATAACTCTATTCCAAATAGAATGTAAGAAGTTTTAAACAAAACGGCTCTATAAACAGATATTAATAGATGTTTTCTTTATGATGTCTTTTAATTAGTATTTTGATTCGTATTAATCAGGTAGAAGATGTTTTGATAATTATTTGATATTCCATAGAATAATGACTTGACACTAATGACAAGTAAATAAAGCCAGGTTTACAAAGTACGATATCTCTTGTCTACTTTTTTTTGCTTTCGACTGTAAGTAACCTATAAACCATTTGCTTTGTTTACAATTTATAGATCGTACCTTCAATAAACCTTTAATCATTAATAGAGTCTTTAAAAAGACTGAGAATAATAATAATAACAACTTAAACAAATACAAACAGCGCAAATACAAGGAACAATACAATTAATACACAATACTATATAGCAAAGGCAAAAAGCAAAAAGTATACATATATAACATATATTTCAAAATAACAGACAATGTTAGCAAAATCACTATATGCTCACTTGTTCTACATTAGCAAATACGTATTTTCATCCTTCTCTAAAATTGTGATTTTGCTGCGTGGTATAGTCACATTCATGTGACAAAATCACAGAAAGCAGATGATTTATATCGTGTGTTTTAGGATTTCTACGTAGCTCTCAGAGCCAATAGAAAGGCAGTATTAAACATCACGCATTTATCACGCGTTTTTTGCTATTCTATTGGTTCGGTGAATATACTATAATAAATATAAAAAATACAATAGTAAAGTGTACTATACGTTAATATAATTTAAAATGTTGTATGATGCAGATCACTGTGTCTGTAATTAAATTGTAGTATATTGAATTTAAATTCTTTATATCACTTCTGTTATTGATGCTTTTTTTATTTTGCTGAATCAGAATCATCTCTTTAATTTCCCTTTTATGCACATTGTATTCTGTAGCCAGAATTTATGTCTTGTTGTAATCAAATTGATGGTCGTTTTCAAATTTGTGGTTGTAAAGCGCGGTTCTGTCTGTTTTACTGTATCTATGGGCTTGCAGTCTTTTATGTAAATATTGTTTCGTTTGTCCGATGTAGCAACCGTCACAGTCTCTACAGGGGACCTCGTAAACAATGTGTGTACGTTTGTCTTTTTCAATTTTTGGTTTGAGTCTGGTGAATAGATAACTATTTGTGTTGTAGAGTTTGTGTGAGGTTTGAATACCATAAGGCTTCAGAGTGCGTTTGATATTTTCGGATAACTGTGGGATGTATGGCAGAGTTACGTATGTATCTATTTTGTCCGTTTTGCTTATTATGAGTATGTGAGCGGTTGTATATTGCGTGAATTCTGTTTTATTAATGTATTTTGTTGGGTATTTGTTTTCTGAGAGCACCTTTTTTATTTTGTTAATGTTGTTATTTCGAAACGGTGGGTGGGAAAGTTTTATAGCACGGTCTGTCAGATTGTTAATTACGTTTCTTTTAAACGATGTTGGTGTGTTTGACTGGTAATGAATGTATCTGTATGAAGCAGTTGGTTTACAGAACCAATTTGTGAAAATGGTTCCGTGTGCATTGTACGAGATCTGTAGGTCAAGGAAATTAATGGTATTGTTGTTTTCAATCTCTGTCGTGAATGCAAGTTTTTCACGGAAAGAGTTAAACATATGCAAGGTGTATTCGATTTTGTTTTTGGGAATGCATGTTATGATATCGTCGACATACCTTTCGAAAAAAATGGGTTTACAATCTAGGGATTTTAATACAGAGTTTTCGAGGTGTTCCATTACTAAATTTGCAATTGGTGCAGCTAGAGGTGAGGCTATACCAAAAGTTTGCAGGAAGAAAGAGTCTTTGTATTGAAAGTATGTATTATTTAGACATAACTTAATCCCCTCAATGAATTCTTTTTTGTTCAGTGGTGTGTTTTGACTGATCTCGTTCCATTTTTTATTGATAATATCAATTGCCAGATCTGTGGGCGTATTGGTCTATAATGATACCACGTCTAACGATATAACATGTCCCGGTGGTATAGTTTGTTTGTTAATAAAATCATGGAAGTGCCATGAGTCTTTGGTGTAGTACTCGGTATGACCCAGTACACCTGTAATACTCTTGCCAAGAAATTTAGCCATGTTATATGAAGGAGCCTGAATGTTCGATACAATGGGTCTCAGTGGGCAGTTGGGCTTGTGTATCTTTGGAAGGCCATATATGGCGGGAGGCTGAGCATTAAGGATGTGAAGTTGTTTTTTTGTGTCACTGTTTATTAGATTTTTCCTATACCAACTGTTACAGAGGTTGTTGTTTTCTTTTTGTAGTTTTTCAGTAGGGTTGTTTTTCTGTTTTTCATATGTTGATGTATCATTAAGTAGGTCTTCCAATTTTTTCTCATATTCATTTTTTAGCATAACTACTGTTTTATTAGATTTGTCGGCTGTTGTGATAATAATGTGCGGGTTATCTTTAATAAATTTTTTTGTTTGAGCACAATATCCGATGACAATACCCTGTATTCACGTATATGCTTGCAATATCAATCCATAGGTTTTTAATAAAGTCACCAAAAAAGAAGAAAAAAAGTAAAAGAAACATCTGCGGAATAAAGATTTATGCATATATGTATTTAATATTGAATGCTAAGGATATCCCATTTGACTTGCTTTAGATGTTTTAATAAGCGATAAACGGGATGTTGTCGTCGCGGGTGTGTGATTTTCAATATCGTAAGACATTGTTACAAAACTTTAATCTTAATTTTGCTAATTCTTATTGTTTTTTAGTTGTTATATTAACGAAACAGAGGAAAAAGTGTTATAAAAAACGAAGTGTTATATATACTCCACGTGAATCGGTAAACAAGCAAGCCTTTTCTACGATGCAAACAAAAAACTGAAGCTGATTATTATGCAAAATAATATAATTACATTAAAATAAATAATTTGTTTAAACTAGAAGTAAAGTAAATCATTGCGTAAAGAAGAAATAGCATCAAATCAAAAAGAATATTTGCATAAGTATAAAATTTGGGCCGTGGGCACCACACGACCATATTATACGTATGCACATTTCGAATTTGTTATACAAAAGTAATTTATTCCAAACTAAATTTTAAATATTTTCATCATCTTAATAAACATGTGAGTAGAAGTGTAACTTCCGGTCCGAATCTTGAAATTTTGTATTTAAAATATTGTTCCAATTCGAGCTCTAAATACTTTTGTACTAATAAATCTGTATAGAATGCATAATTTGCGAGATATTAGCAAAAAACTGTTTTTTGATAATACAAAAAAATCGCTATCGTGATCACACACAGACACAGAGAGCCATTGTTTGCAAAATACAAAAATCTGGAAGTCAAGCAATATCTCTTCCCCTCCCTAACGGTATACCTGCTAGAAGCGCATGCTAGGACTCACACGGCTTGCGCGCAGGGAGTATAATTATTATATTTGACTCGCAATAATTTGCTTCTGAAACGATCTAGAAATTTATTTCTTGCACAAAAAATAATTTTGGAATGTTGGCTTTATTTTGTTTCACATATATATGGGTAAATTCTGAAAAATAAGGTTAGTTACTCGATAGCTGAAAGATACCTTACACAAATTGGTGGTCTACTAAAACTTTTTTTCTTTTATAAAATTTACACACCATAAAGAAAAATCGATAACACTAGTATCATCCAAATACTTTAGGGTATAACCTTAAAAAAACAGATCCCTAGCTCTCTGCATTGCTGAGATATCACGAGATAAGTATTAAAAATTGAAGAAAATGAAAATTTTAAAATTTACACAAAAAAAACGGTTTTTCGATTTTTTTGCGATTTCGATTTTATTCGGCGTTCAACCTTAATTGGTGAAAAAGAACATTAATATTACTTTAAAAACGTTTATTTTTAATATGTAGGCATTAAATAAAAATGTAACTAGGAAGCACAATGTGTTGCCTATATTTAAAAAAGGGAAGAATCTTGTATTAAGAATGTGTAAAATCATATTGGGGATAGGACGTATGTATACCATGCATACCGGCAACAACGCGCAAGTCGTGCCCGTAAACTACGATTAGTATTTCAGTCAGATACCGTCAGTCGATGGATGCACATGTATTTATCTAAGCATCCATCACACGCTTCGTAAATACATATATACCAAATAAGAATTCAAAATACTTCTGGGAGTTTTATTATATTACTTATACAACGCAGTAGGAAAATAAAAGCACAATTCTAATTAAACATTAATTCTTAGTAAATTATTCTATAAATTTACTAAGAACGGAAATTTAATGAAAATAAAAAATGTACTCTAAACAATACTAAAAAATAAAATGTTATCGCATAGGCTCAAAAATGCCTCCTTCAGCAGCAAAGCATTGTCCGAGCCTATCATATAAATTTTCTGACACATTACGAATCATATTGACTGTTGATATGATTCGTAATGTGCGAGAATTTTTTTTTTTATGATACTGTTGATTCTGATAGAAAGTAATATTTTAACAATATTTATAATGAAAAAAAAAGAAAATTAAAAAAATTAATGAAATAAGTACGTGTGTAAAATACCGTTGCAGATAAATTCATGTACATAGTTCCAGAATACGCAATAATACTGGCTATGTTCCATTTAAAATATGAAATTTATTTGTTTTACGTGACTTATTTGATCTTCAATTGTTTTTCCGATTTTGACACATTATTAAAAACAAATAAATTAATAACGCTCTTATAGGTCATTTTTTAATCATTTGCACAATAGCCAAGATATTTGCTGTGACATATATAATCTAACACACTGTATATCTCTTGGAATTCTCTGTGTGTTGTTTTACATAGTTTTCTGAAGTTAGTAACTTGTTATTTAATATTACATAGGTAAATATCCAAGCGTGGAAAATCTTGGATAATACACCAAAACTGCTTATGTTCAATTTGGATGTGGTTGTTTGCGATGTTATCCAAAGAAAATTGTACGGCATGGAGGACGCATTACAACAGGCAAACATTAAAGGATGTCCAATTAAAAAGGTAATAAATTTATCATTAATTATATAATGAACAGGAAGTGTATACGTATATAGATTATATGGAAGAAAACGTGGAATTAACTATGTGAAAAAATAACTGCATTTTGTTACTTGAACTTTCGAATTAATTTATTGCTTCCTCAGAAGAATATACGACAATGTATAATTCAACTTTCTTAGTGCAATCAAGCAATTTATTATTAATGCGTCTTGCTTTTTACTGTGACAAAAAAATTAGTTATATATTTGGGTAAAAACAGCAAGCAGTAGCAATAAGTTGATTTATAATATACTAGCTGTACTCGGCATGTGTTGCAACGCCACTCAAAGAACTCATACGATTTCCAGTGTTGCTCCCCGTTGCTCCTCTGTTTCTGAAGCTGCGTGGCATATTGACTTGACAGAGAAAGTAATACTTCGTGACACTATTAAAAATTCGAAAAAGTAGAGAACCTAGGTTTTGTATGTGGTCAACAATATTTTGCTGCATACGTGGTGTACCAGAACTTTTGCCTTTTAACACTGATCTTGTAGCCCGAAACTTCTCCACGACTTATATGTTATCCCAAAAAGAGAGAGATGAAATTCTGAACAAACCCCCAGTCCAAATTACAACCTATAACTCGTGAAATCAATTTTAGGCGGTCACATTAAATTTAAATATCTGTCTGAAATGTGAAATCTGTACCAAATAAATTGTATATAGATTCTTCAGAGATAAATTCACAGTTAAGACAACAGAATGGTAGACGTAATGACAAAACATAAAAGTAAATAAATTTGTCTACAAAACAACCAATGTCAAAGATGTCAAAATATTTGAGAATTGATAGGAAAAAGCGAATGTAGTACGGTGTTACTTCGCCAATAAGAAATAATTCTCACTTGGGTCTGTTCAGAATTTCGTCTCTCTCTTTTTGGAATAAGGCATAGACCTTCGGTTCTCAACGTGGGCGATTGAGACTTTCAGGGGGGCAGTAGAAGACCCAGAGAAAATTAGGGAGCGTTGAGATGGCACGGAGGGGCGTGGGCAGATTAAAAAAAATAGTTTAAAAAAGACAAAAAACACGCAAATCACCTACTAACTAAAGTAAACTTTAATATTAATTAATAATATTAATTTTTGTTATTGTATGTATTTTAATCATTTTTATCACGTGTGCGAAAATTCACATATTTCAGCAGTTTGTGAATTGGATGAAAATTGAACTTAAAGATTCCATTACAATCAGTTCTACATTAAATCGGATGATATAAAAAAATACACAAAAATGTGCGATCAAGTTAACTTGAATGCAATTAATTACTCATTGCAAGTTTACGTTTTCCATAACGCTTTAAAAACTAAGTGTCAACTTATTCCAATTTTTTAAAATTTTCTGTAACAAATAAACAAACAGAAGCTAATATAATAACAATAATTATATGAAAACGAATCATGGGTGCCACTGAAAAACGCAAAACTAACTCGAAGAAGCTAAAGTCAGGTATCTGAGAAGAATTGCAGGAAAGAAACCAGAAAGGAGGAAACTGCTTTGGTCATGTGACGAGGATGAACCTCAATAGATCTTACAAGAAAAATACAGGACACTGAAAAAACAGAAAGGAGGGAATGACCATAAAAGGGGGATAAAAAACCAGCCTAGAGGATAAAAGGACATTCGTAAAGAAGAAGAAGAAGAAAAGAGAGTCGTGTAAAACGTTTTATTTTAATTTGGCGAGGAATTGTTAACTAAAGAATTAAATATTCTGTAAAATGCACTGTTAAAGCCTATTTTTAGAAAAAAACGTTCTTAAAGAATTTTACCGATTCTAGAATATACAGGGTGTCCAGAAACTCTCCTGACAAACGAAGACCGGAGATTCCTCAGATAATTTTAAGACAATTTAACCCAATTCACCTTAGTCCGAAAATGCTTCCTAAGGGAGCTAGAGCTCTTTGAAGATGGCGCCTTGTAATTAGTTTTTTTTAATATCTCCTGAACGCTTCTATCTAGAAAAACAAAAACTGGTATGCTTATTTATCCTCTAGAGATGAATCGATTCCATCAATTGCGAATTTCTAGTACCGGTCATAGGCGTCCGTTTTGGGTAGGTTAACGGTTATTTTAACGCATAACTTTTTTGTCTTTAACTTTTAAGCATTTGTGACACTAGATTATTACATTTTCAGGTATTCTAGTACTAAAAGGTACTCTTACTTTAAGTCGGTAGGATACACCGTTTTCTAGAAAAATCGATTTGAAAATTTTTCGTTTTTTCGTCATTAAAATTCAATTTTTTATTTTTTTTTTTCGGGAGATATTAAAAAAAAATAATTACAAGGCGCCATCTTCAAAGAGCTCGAGCTCCCTTAGGAAGCATTTTCGGACTAGGGTGAATTGGGTTAAATTATCTTAAAATTATCTGAGGAATCTCCGGTCTTCGTTTGTCAGGAGAGTTTCTGGACACCCTGTATATCGATATCAATACTGTTAAGCCAAAAGAACTTTCCATATTATTAGATATTGTAAAAGACATGTAATTTGTCAATAGTTTGAAACAATTAAATATAATAATGTTTTTAGGGACCGTATTACATGAATTCTTTCCAAATTGATGAAACAAAATTACCACCGTACATACCTGGTGGCAGATACAAAGTCGAGATGAGACTTCAGTACGAGAACTGGTTGATGGGGAAATTACATTGTGTACTGGAAATAGTATATAAAATAAAATACTGATTTTTGAGTTTATATATGAACATTTTGTGATTTTTTTAATTAAAATATGAAATTAGGATACTATTGTACTTTTATTGTTTTTGAGTTTATAATTAATCTCTTTGGGTTTTTTGCTGTAACTCTGCAAAGAGATTATTTTTTTTTATTCAAGTAAATACTTCGATACTATCAAGGGTATTTCCATAGTGGAAAATGAGATATATAGGTAAGTGGGACAAAATTTTGTGAAGAATATATACCCATAAGAATAGTTCCATCATATGAGAATATGTATGAAAAAACATATTGACAGGTTCTATATGACTGATAGATACCAAAGAGTGAAGTATAATGGAACAATGTCAGGTGTGCGCAATACAAGATATTGTATGTTATAAGAAACAATATAGGGCAGTTAATTTTTAATCTATATGATATTGATGTCATAGTTATCACCAAAAATAGTAAATTATATTATTTCTGATGTTTATGCAAGTGCAAATTACTTAAATGATATGATGCATAAAGAAAATGAAGACTCATTTTTATATAAATGGTTGTGTGCCAGTAGTTTAAAATATAAGAAAAGCTAAATTTATAATTAGTGCGTATGGCTTAAACACCATTATTTGGAAAATATTAATGTAATAATATGATAATAATATATAATAAAAATATATAATATAAAATGAGATGATAATCATGTAAAAAGAGTGGATAGTATGAAAAAATTGTGAATTATTAATATATACCAATCATGTTATTATTAATATTATAAAGGGGTCATTACAACCTTGACGAGTTTTCGGCAATCTCTCTGTTGCTATTTTCAAATCTATCTGCACTGTTTGTGTCGTTTACTTTGATTTTTGATAGCACATTTCTGGAAGTAATCTTTGTCCGTCACTCCTTTTACTCAAGCTGTTTGATCTTTTTCTACTTCTATTGCATCTCTAATGATTCTTGAATGAAATTATTCTGAGCTTGATATTGTTTTTGTTTGTCCACAGTCAATTTGGTGGCCTGTGTGTAATGTATGTTTGAATAGTGAAAATTATGTATTTTTGCGGATTATTGCGGTCTTACGTTATATGTATAAAGAGGTAGGTAGTTCATTTTGTTACTAAAATCCTAATTAAATCCTTTAATGATTAATCTTGCGGTTTAATTATTTTACATTAGACTAAACACATCATACACTGACAACTTTGACAGAATCTAGCCTATTCTGTAGCATATCTGTTATAAATAAATTGTAAGTTATCCCCATACAACATATTATGCCTGTTACTGAAATTCGAAAATCGTATGGTGTATCCCATATCGTACCCGTTATGTAATGTAAATACACTTGTATATTATGTTACAATTAATACATGGCGCCAAATAACAAGATAAAAAGTACATATTTAAAAACAACACATTTTTATATCTCCATACAAGTAACTTAATGTTTATTTTGCACAAGGCAGCGCAAGAACATTAAAAGTGCAGTTTGCTTCAAGAACATGTCTAATTCGTCTTCCATTTAATTTTACAATAAAGGAATGAGGTCTGGATACCGCACGAATTCGTATACCAACATATGCGGTTCGAAAGTTTCATACAATATTTTTTCAAAGCTACATTTTCAGTAAAGTAAAAATAAATTGTAAATAGTAATTATCGTATCTTTTTTTACGACACGTTACAATTTTATATAATTACCCAAATAAAATCAATTTTATCGCCAACCGTCAATAAAACGATTCATTGCCAATAGCGTTTTACGGAGGTAAACAAACACTTTATCGTACTGTAAAATAAAGTACTTTACCTATCGCTAACATCTGTCAACGTAGGCATGACTGATGACTTTAAACATAAATCGTTTGTCACTGTTATAAAACATAATTAGTCATTATATCTTTATTTTTTAAATTACAAATTTATGCGGTTGGCGATACAATTTTGTATGCACCACGTCAGTAAAGTGCCTTTATCGAACTCGTCTGTTACTCGCCTCGCTCGATGCGCTAGCTTAGCTCATAAATCAGAGTCGTTCGATAAAGTATCACTTTACTGATATGGTACATATAACTATTATCGCCAACCGTCAATAAAGCGATGCGTTACTATAGCGTTTTTAGAAGGTAAACAAACACTTTATCGTACTGTAAAATAAAGTACTTTACATGCCGCTAATATCGGTCAACAAAGACATGATTGTATGACATTAAACATAAATCGTTTGTCACTGTCATAAAATGCCATTAGTCGTTATATTTTTATTTTTATATTACAAATTTTTGCAGTGGGCGAAAATTTTTTGTATGCGCACGTCAGTAAAGTGCTCTTATCGAACTCGTCTGTTAGTAGCCTTGCTCGCATAAAAGAGAATCGTTCGATAAAAGATCACTTTACTGACTTGGTACATAAATAACTATTATTCCTGATGAGTCGATTTCTTAATAGCTCTGCCCTATGTATGGTAACAAATTATTTGCTTGATACATTATAAAAAAAAAAGTATATTCAAATTTGTAATTGTTTAATTATAAAGATATTACTTTCACCCTCTCTTCAATCTCCTACATGATTTTCGTATTCCTGTAATAATTTTAATGTATAAACCTATAATTCACAGTATTCACACACATAAACTGCTTTAAAATAGATACAGACAATTAACAAATATTTCAAATTATTTCACATAAATATTTCTAAAATGAATTCAGGTTTATTCATAACATGCGTATATTTACTTAACACGCATATGTTTTCTGAATGTTATTCGAGACCTGTCATGAAAAAATAATGTGTCATGAAAAAATAATGTATACGCATTAAATTATTGTCTTATTATTATTATAATTCGTTTATTTTACTAATTTCTGATGGCGTGATTTTCTGACTTAAGATTCTATTTTCCTCAACACAATTTCTTCAAAGGTTTTTTTCAACTACCATTTGGTTTTAAATTATAATTGAAATCTTTGCTAAATGTTAGATATGTAGATATAACCACACTTAACTCGCAAAAAATTAATATAGCTAAATTCTTTATGCGAATTTATACAAGAAATTTCAATGTTGTTCAGTTGAAAACCTTTCACGAACTGAATATTTGAGGTGTTACTGATATTAGAGAAAACCATAAAATGAAGATTACAAATTTAGGTAAAATTATGTGACCTTTTTCTTGGTGTAGTAATAAAACATAACATTAAAAATGCCAAACAAAAATACCATACGCCTGGAGCTTTTATTAAATGCCAATAACATTTTGGATTGTATTTTACAGACTTAATAGCTAGAAATTCAGGAAACATTTAAAATTATATATTTTGGTAAACAAATAGTAAGTTTTATTACGGTTATCCTAAAGATAATACACGGAACATAAAAAAAACAAAATATAATTACTGTAGTTTTCCTGTAAAATGCTGTCTTAAAATATTACATTTACCGACAAACATTGACATAAATATGAAAAAAATATATAGGAATTACAACGATTTTAGATAAAATTTTAGCTACTTATTTACGCTAACTAAATACAAAAAATTACATAACCACTTTTGACCAGGACAATTATTGACATCTTTGTATTAAATTGTATTCCTTCGATCTATTTTATTTCTGACGTTTCTATTCAACCTAAATTTGTCCGAATACTGTCACTGTCATTATGATATTAAAATTGTTCTATCAAATTAGTATTTTGATATTAAGTTAAATATTTTCTAATTTCTTGTTTTTAAAATAAACCTACAACAATATTTGTAATATTGAAAGAAATATAAACGAGTTTTTGCAAAATTGATATATCAGGCATTGCAGATGTTTTGTTAAAGATTTAAAAATGTACAGGGTGTCATAAATTAAGTCGGCACTATTGCTAAGTTTGTTATTAATGAAGCTACAGTATCGGTTAACATCTATAATAATAAACATATGCACAATGCTTGATTAATATTTGCTGTTTTTTTTTATCATAGCCATCTTGATTTTATTGATATGAATTGCTGTACAAAATAGTGGATAACTATCGCAACTTATTTTTTTAAAATAATTCCTTCTTTCAATATATACAAAAATATACTGGGTGTTCCATAAAAAAAAAAGTGACTTTTGTAAATAGCGCGAAAACTAGAAGTTCAACTGTCTCTTCGGTTCTGCCAACATTGTTCACGATAAAAATACTACTACTTTGCTAATTTAACCTATAGTGTAGCTTCATTAATAACAAGGTTAGCAATAGTGCCGACTTAATTTATAACAGCCTGTATAATGTTTTACCATTTGACATACAACATTGTAGTAATACAAATATATTTAAGAGAGAACTGTTAAGACATATTTTACAGCAATATAAATAATATGACATAGCTGACAGCTAAATAGGAAGAATAAGAATCAATACATCTGTATTCCAAAATATTTATCAAGTGAAACTCATCCTGTATATACTTCGATTTATTCTAGTCATACAGCATTACCGGAATTATTTCAAAGGTTATTAAAAGTTTCGGTAACAACGCACTTTTTCCTCTTCCGTTTCAGTTAAAATTGAATTTCGCTTTGATCCTTAATACGTTATTTAGATAACTATCATTAATTATTGAAGTAAGCCAACTTGGATTAAATATTTTAGTTCGTGTTTCACATAGATATTTTATTGTACTCCGCAATTCGAGAAAAGTATTAGCGTAATGATGACTTTTACTAACATAATATTTTCTTGTATTCTGGTATCCATTTTTACGGTAAATATATACACATGTATTAAAATTTACAGATTTCTTTATTGATAATTTAGTTTGAGCAACATGACTACGTATTGAAACATGGATATTGTACAATAGAATACTTTAATAAGAGTTGGTTTGAAATATTCGACCTCAGAACAATAAAAATTAATCGTACGCATAAATCATACAATATGCATTTCAAATCGTTATTTGATATGGACTGGAAATACAAGGTAAGTTCTTCTGTTCCGAATAACTCCATTTTGTAATCTGGAATATTTATTCTAAATTCTGTAAAATGATTGGTTTAGTTTATATTAGGAACGAAAATATCAAGTAGTTGATAAATTAATTAATAATAGTAGACGGAGTAAAACACAATTTACAATAAATCCAGTATATTAACACATCTTATTATAAAGTATGTGACATGCGTCGCTATCACTGTAGCTTCTTCTGATATTCAATTACTACTAACCTATATACTTTCTACAAAAATCAGGTGTTCAGATCTTACAATGTCTAGGATACTGTGGGGAATTTCTGTAATTTACTTTAATGACTTCTATTATCTATTGTAACGAACAAAAAACAACGCAATTGCCCCTCACACGCAGCCGCGTGAAGACCCCTCCTGGGGCTGGCGCCGGCAGAATGCTGGGTATCACCTTAGATACAAGACTCACGTGGAGATCTCACATAGAGGTGAAAACAGCTAAACTTTCATTTGCTTTGTATGCCTTAAGACGAATTAAAACTATTGGCAACAAAGACGTTGCAATAACAGCATACCACGTACTTTTCCTGTTTCCACCATCTGTAGTGTTCCTTAATTCTTTTATCGAAGTTTCTACCCGTTTGGGCAATGTATGCTTTTGGGCAATCGTTACAATTTATTTATACAGCATGTGTCAATTTTCGTTAGCCATAGGCGATTAATTCATGCAATACGTGACAACATGGCACCCCTACTTTCCTCTCTAATGCCAGCGCGACCGATACAAGCTCAAGTTAGAGTTAGCAGTACCTATTCGACCAACGTCTTCGATGTTTGTAATGCGTTGAGAAATAATATTTACGAGTTGCAAGGATTTATTTTTCTTTTTCCTTTCAGTAAATGCAGAGAATTATTAAGCTGCGTTTACGCTGCATGACACATACAAAAGCGTAATTCTATTAAAATTAAAAATAAGGTAAATAAAAAAGGATTCTGAAAATAATAATATATTACTAGATCGGGAGATCGCGGCGGCCATTTGATGTTTCCCGTTCCAGTAATAAGACGCAACTAAAGATTGAATGTAAAATCTGGTGGGAACATCGGACAAAATCGTTGTATGTCGATTGTTGCCGGGATTGGTGACGGACACGTTGCCACGTATTATTTGTATACGTATAAATCGCATGTAAAAATTGAATCCCTTGTGCTAATGAAAATTGACACATACGGTATATTCCTGGTTTATTTCATATACTAGTTTTTGAATTGTTGTTTTAGTTGATAAATCCGTCAGCTATAATAATAATAATGACAAATTTATTTAAACACCCGATCACATAGTAATATCGATTGCGTCAAAGTGTTAAAAATACTTCACTACAATTTAGCATATACTGTAATAGTTATTTACGAACCAAGTGCGGGAAGACTATTTTCCCGCATGAGTGCACTTTGAATGCATGAGCGACCGAAGGGTAGCGAGTGCCTTTAATTGCGCAAATGCGTGGGAGGTGTCTTCACGCAAGTGGTTTGTACAATATTTTTTGTACGAACATTAAATTATAAAAATATTATTGATTAATGTCATTAGTATCATACCTAATTAATTTAAGCATTTCATGTACGTAACTATTACTCCCTAAAATTAAGTTATTATATTCTTACACATGGCAAACATGATGTATTTATTCTTATATTTATAAATTTATAGTAAATTTATTGCGTTTTTTGGTTTAATTACAATTTATTACGAACTGCCAATATGAATGTCGATGTGGTCAAATAGATGGCGCATGAATGTCGCTTAAGATGTCGTCAAATAGATGGCGTTACAAATTTACTCATATTTCCCCAACTTTAGTGAAGAATAATCGAGGGAAGTAGTATTTTATAGACTGAATTTTATTACTATCAAGTTATAATTTTTTTTAAATGACCCAAAGAGCTAGTGTCTTTTTTCAACTTTTACAGTCGCCTCGACCGAGTCGCCTGGTCGTGCGACACGTGCGCAAAATGTCACTTTACAGGCGGTGAGTACAAAAAAACAATAAATAATACGAAAAAAAGCAAACATTACAAAAATTGACTATAGTCATATAAACATCTGTCAATAAATAGTTTTTTCACCGTTTTTATTAAATATTCTTATATTACTGCTCTCCCCTATTTGTTGTGGAAGACTATTATAAACAAGCAAACAACAATACATGGGAGATCTTTGAAAGGCCGCCGGTACACTAAACTTATCACTCCTTTTGTCCTTATGTTTGAAAGCAAAGAGCGCACTACACAGACACAGAAGGAAATATTAACATTTTGTGTAATATAAATAGTGGAGGACACGAATCCTTGGGCCTCAAATCAAACATCAGCCTCACAAGTGTTTTCTGAGCGATTCTCATTAGCAGGCAACGAATTGACTCACAATAATTGCAACTTAAATGCGAATACGTGATGACTTGTAATATCACTAACAACTGCTGAGAATCCATAGTATTTTTAAATTTCAAAATAAGGTATTATGCACTACTGAGTTTATGGACCACGTGTTCGACATGCCTTTTACATAACACACCAAGTTACAGAAATACCCCCAGAAACCTAGTAGTAATCCCGACATAAATATGAGAGGACCCAACGATGGCCCCTGCGGCACTCTAGGGCTCAGACTCTCTCTCACGGAGTTCTCACAGTCTACATTTACGTATACGTATCTGCTTTCCATAAATGACGTAATCAATTCATTTATACTCCCACAAATGCACAGTGCAAAAATGTTGTTCCTACAAGTAACTAACGGTGTCAAAGGTGTGCGAAAGACCGAAGAACAACCCAGTAACGTATTTTCCTGATCCAATTCCCTGTTTAGTTGCTGTATAAACTTAAAGGTAGCACTTACTGTGGTATGGTTTTCTCTACATACATGTTGGTTTGGGTTAAGTATTTTAAAATTATTTATACAGGGTGTCTAGAAACTCTCCTGACAAACGAAGACCGGAGATTCCTCAGATAATTTTAAGACAATTTAACCCAATTCACCCTAGTCCGAAAGTGCTTCCTAAGGGAGCTGGAGCTCTTTGAAGATGGCGCCTTGTAATTAGTTTTTTTTTAATATCTCCCGAACGCTTCCATTTAGAGAAACAAAAACTGGTATGCTTATTTATCCTCCAGAGATGAATCGATTCCATCAATTGCGAATTTCTAGTACCGGTCATAGGCGTCCGTTTTGGGTAGGTTAACGGTTATTTTAAAGCATCACTTTTTTGTCTTTAACTTTTAAGCATTTGTGACACTAGATTATTAAATTTTCAGTTATTCTAGTACTAAAAGGTACTCTTACTTTAAGTTGGTAGGAAACACCGTTTTCTAGAAAAATCGATTTGAAAATTTGTCGTTTTTTCGTCATTAAAATTCAATTTATTATTTTTTGCACTAGTTCGCTATGAACTGCCAACAGAAATAAAACCTACGTTTTTAATTGTCAAATTGTTGTCAGTTCGCGAAGTTTATCTTTTAATTTTTTACTTTGTAGCATTCAAACACAACGATTTCAATTTAAAAAAAAAATGGTTTTTACTAATGAAGAATACGCCGATATGCATTTAGTTTATGGCGAAATGAGGTGTAACGCTCGAGCAGCGCAACGTAGATACGCTGAAAAATTTCCCAATCGTCAGCATCCCACTCACTCAACATTTACAGCTCTTCATCAACGAATAAGAGAAACAGGTTCAGTGGTCCAAAAAAAAAAAATGAAACAGGGAGACATAATGATGTAACAGCAGAACATGAAGATGTTATTTTAATGGAAGTTGAGGAAAATCCAGAAATTAGCGTTCGAAGACTATCTGCCATGTACCCCACAATTTCAAAATCTTCCGTAGGAAATATCTTACACAAAGAAAATTTATATCCTTTTCATTTTACAAAGGTGCAAGCACTGCTAGAAGGAGATTTTCCTGTTCGTGTAGAATTCGCTAGATGGTTACAAAATCAGATAAATCAAGATGAAGATTTTTTCAGGTACATTTTGTTCGGTGACGAAGCTTCATTCTCAAAAAATGGAATTTTTAATGTACATAATGCACACTATTATTCGTACGTTGGTGACAATCCCCACGTTGTTCAAGAATTTAAGCATCAGCATAGATTTAGCATAAACGTCTGGATTGAAGTAGTTGACGATTATCTACTTGGACCTGTGGAATTACCTGTTCGTTTAAATGGTGTTGATTACTTACATTTCCTGCAAAATATTTTACCTGATTTGTTAGATGAGGTGCGTTTAAATATTCGGCAAAACTTATGGTTTCTACAGGACGGCTGTCCGGCCCACTTTAGTAGGAATGTACGAGACTAGATAATAACTACGAAGACCATTGGATTGGAAGAGGCGGTCCAGTTGCTTGGCTAGCAAGGTCGCCGGATTTGAATCCTTGCGATTATTGTGTTTGGGGATACATAAAAGCATTTGTTTATTCCGTTCCGTTACAAAATCGTGCACAACTCTGGCTAAGGATACAAGATGCTTGCAACGAATTTAGAAATAACTTTGGAATTTTTGCAAGAATTTGGCGTTCTCTAAGCAAAAGGGTAAATTTATGCATAGAGACTAATTGTCATCACATCCAGCATCTTTTATAACTATCTATCTACCTTTGATACTTGTTCTTTTTTTGTTAGTTTCGTTCCATTGTAATAAATACTTTGTTTTTAAAAACCTTCAGCTAAAATTTTGTTTCAAATTGATTTTTGCGTCTTTTCCCAAACTTTTTTTTACGAATTGTGTGCTGCATTTATTGAAACAAAACATGATTTATTAAATTAATTTTCATCCATGCCTTTGTAGTCCTAGCCAACTTGGTCGCTAAAAATAAGTAGGTACATAATAAATTGAATTTTAATGACGAAAACCGAAACATTTTCAAGTCGATTTTTCTAGAAAACGGTGTATCCTACCGACTTAAATAAGAGTACCTTTTAGTACTAGAATACGTGAAAATTTAATAAGCTAGTGTCACAAATGCTTAAAAGTTAAAGACAAAAAAGTTATGCGTTAAAATAACCGTTTACCTACCCAAAACGGACGCCTATGACCGGTACTAGAAATTTGCAATTGATAGAATCGATTCATCTCTGGAGGATAAATAAGCATACAAGTTTTTGTTTTTCTAAATAGAAGCGTTCGGGAGATATTAAAAAAAAATAATTACAAGGCGCCGTCTTCAAAGAGCTCTAGCTCCCTTAGGAAGCATTTTCGGACTAGGGTGAATTAGGTTAAATTGTCTTAAAATTATCTGAGGAATCTCCGGTCTTCGTTTGTCAGGAGAGTTTCTGGACATCCTGTATATTGCCATAATTCATTGACAATAATGTTCTCTATGATTACTGATAACGTGCTTAAAATTGAGATCGGTCTATAATTTTCCATATTTTATGTGAAAATTAGCTTATGAGAATGGCTTATTTTTTCCTGTATTTGAAAGGTTAAATAATGACATTATTGACAGTAGTTGTCAAAATGATTGGTTCTGATTATCTTTTTTCTTGATGATTATTTTATTTAAAATTATCGTTTGCAAAGACATTATCTTAACATTAAATAGAATTTATTATATTATATAATTGTTTTATACACGGTGGCCAGAAAAATGCGGACAAACGCCAGGTAGAACGATTCTTTGTTCAATTCTGAGGCGATAATCTTAATCCAAAAAAGTTATACGGTCCTTCCTTACGGCATACCAGACCATCAAACATTAAGTTGTACGGCTAAAATTTAGCAAAATTCGTCAAATTTATCTATGTAAAATCATTGTGGTGAAATTTAGAAATGGAATTAGCTCAAATGCATTGATGTAACTAATCGATTAATACCAATGGTCACTGTACTACTTTTTTCAATTAAGATTGTCAACTCAGAATTAAACAAAGATTTGGCCTGCGTGGCGTTTGTCCGCATTTTTCTGGCCACCGTGTATTTAACACGAAAAATAAAATACAAATAAAAGTACATATAAAAATAAAACAAGAAAACATTAATATTTAGTCACACTGCCATTTTCTTCAATGATTTTATTTAAACGATGGGGCATTGAATTAATTAATTGCAGAAAGTAATTTTCACCTGTCGCTTATTCTTTCCACGCATTTTCTATTGTATCCCAAAGATGATTCAAGTTTAGAAAACGAATATTTTGGGTAATTTTCTTAATTAATAAACGCCATATATTCTCAATAGGATTCAGATCTGAGCTGTTAGTCTGCCGCGTTATTATTACCGAGTCATGTTCTAGCAATATTAGCCGTTTGCAGAGGACAATTGTCATGTTGATAAATAAAACGTATACATACGGATACGACCATTGTGCATACTGTTTGTGTTCCTCTGTTAATTGTAATTTTCTAACCGGCATAGAATTAATGTATTTTTCGACAAGCTGTGGATCGCGAGGCAGAAAAATGTACTGCAATTTTAGCACTTCTAACGGTATCAAAAGGATTTTCCCTTAAATATTGTAAAAGCACTTCTTTTATATAATGTTCTTTCCTCCTCCCAGCGTTTCTTAATCTTTATATTAGCAGAGCAGATTTATTTATGCCAAATTGCTGTGCTACTGCTATAATATGAGCCTTACTGTGGCCTTACTTATCAAATTTAAATATGCGGGCATATTGAATATCTGTCTCTCAGTTACGTATGTCAAATTGAATTGATGCTATATGACAAATTGAAAACTAAAGTCATACTTACACAATCGTATATTAAGTGTACGCCAGTTTATTGCACAGAACCGTACTATTATTCAAGATTTTCTAGGTAAATCTTAAAGCGTGGAAGATTTCGGATAATATGCCAAAACTGCTCATGGTGGATTTCGACGTAATTCTTTGCGATATTGTCCAAAGAAAAATGTATGGTATGGAAGAGGCAATGGAAAAGGCAAAACTTTCTCGATGTCCAATAGTAAAGGTGATAAATATAATACTAATTAAATATTTTCGGGAAATTTCTTGAAAGAAAATAGTTAATTAGTCTTTATTTATGTATGAGGTTTGTATCAGATTTTCATGTTTAGGGAGACTATAGTATGAAATCTTTCCGAATTGATGACAACAGATTGCCTCCACTAATACCTGGCGGGCCATATAAAGTGGACATTGCTTTTAGAATTAAAAGTGAAGCTTTGGCAAAATTTCATTGTATGTTAGAAATAGTGTATAAAATGAAATTTTAAAGAAATTACGTAGATTTTGATTGTTTTAGTTATTTGATTGAATGCACGTTTTGAAATATATGTGTTCTAAAGCAATTATTGGGGTTTTATTTTAGTTCCTACTTAATTAATCCATGAAAAATGTCGAATTGTGATGCTAGCCGTGGTTCCCATAGTGGTCTATATCGGATCGACGACGACTGCAAAGGGTCCATGTCACTTAAAAAAAGTTGGGGGTCGATGAGCTATAAATGGGGGTCCACGACAGTACATCTCATTTAAGCAAGTGGTGACTTTAATTTTGGCTTCCCATGAATGGAATAATCCACATACACAGATAGTACCTATTTACTTACATAATACTTCCTTATAGTATAGTGATATACAGTCTGTTCAATTCAAAACTTCCCACCCTAAATTTTAGGAAAGCTGGAAATCTATGAAAAATTTCCTGAAACACGTAGTATTCTCGTTTCTTGATTTAACATTTGACTCACTCACTTTAACCCCCTGCCCCCGGAAGCTACCTCCTCAAAAATCTTAAATAGAAAGGGGTATCGAGTCATTTTAAAGGTCTTTTGAAATAGTACATTTTGGCCTTAAATTTTTTTAAATTGATCGGTTCGTTTAGAAGATTTTTTAAAACATCTTTTGGGTAGTTTAATATTTTGTTTCTTGTTTTAGGCTTACATATCTACTACTCAAACTTGCTGCTTAAAATGTTTTATTTTTGTTTTTAAAGTTATTTAAGAATTCAAATATTTATTTGCATAAAATTCAAACCAATAATTGTTCAAAATGTTGTCCGCTGATCGCTAAACAATGATATAGTCGTTGTTCAAAGCTGCGGCGTGCATTTTCAAAAACATCTCTTTGAATTCCACGGCAGGTTGCATCAATCCTCTGAAGAAGTTTTTCTAAATTTTGAGGTGGAAGGGTAAATACAACTTACATTAAATAACCCCCATAGAAAAAGTCTAGTCATGTCAAATCAGATCTGGCTATTCCACATATCCTCTTCGTCTTATCCATTTATATGGAAATACATTATCTAACCACAGCCGTACTGGAAAAACATAGTGAGGAGGAGCTTCATCTTCTTGAAAATGTTATTCGTCCTAATCAAATAGGGTATTTCCATCTCTATCCAGATGACTTTCGAGAGCATCAATAATTGGCGGATTGATAGTATTTTCCAACTTACCCCAACATGCTTCACCATTTAGATTACCATTGAAAAACAACGGACAAAAACACTTGGTCCCCGAAGATGCTTGCCCATACATTATTTTTTTCAGGATACTGTGTTTGTCCTTCTACAGACAGATGAGGGTTATTGTTACTTCAAGATTTCCTTTCAGGGAATTTTTCATAAATTTCCAAATTTCCAGAAATTTAGGGTGAGAAGTTTTGAAATGAAATACTAATTATGTTTTTTCGGAAAATTTCTTGTAGTACGTATATCTATCTACATAAATTATAATAAACATTTTTGAAACATAAATGTTTATGAAACTTGATGAAGAATTATTATAAACTAACAGTTGCCCACAGCTCCGCCCGCGTACGTTTTTATTTTCTCTCCGTGTAAGTTTTTATTTTGTAAAAAAAAAGTATTTTGTGACCTGTGCCAACTTTTTAGGTAGCTAGACCTCCACCTTTATCCAAGTTTATTTATATGAAAAATTAATTAAATGGGAACCAGACATTGCCTATGTAACAGATTTCCTTACCAAATTTAATGAGGTTAACTTGTAGTTACAAGGTGAAAGTCTAATTCTTAGACCATTTAAATATTATAGACATGCCGCTTTCTGTCCCTCCTTGAATAGGAATTAAAGCAAACATTATCGTGTGACGTCACGCGTGGGCTTGTTTTTGCTGTGGTTGTATGTCTGACGTACGTTATAACGTTATAGGACTGTGTTAATATTGATTAAATCGTTCTAATTTTATTTATCAAATATCTTTCGGCATATAAATTATGCAAAGATCACCTTGAGGTGTTTTTCGGTGCTATTAGGATTCATTATGGATTTAACAATAATCCCACTCTTAAATAATTTCTGGATGCATCTAGGAAGTGTTAGTGCAAAAAGAAGTTGCAGGTTCTGTACAAGCAAATTGTATTGAACAGGCACCAACAATATTTTTTGCAATGATTACTACTTCGTCAAGAAAGAAGCTAGAGATTGAGTCAGAAATTTATGATTATGATAACTACATGGTCACTGTAGTTATCATAACCAACTAAGTAAAAACTATGCTATAACTAGTTTAAATTTTTCTAAAACTATATCAGTTTATGTTCAAGAAGTAGAAATGTCGCTGGATTTGTGTTAAAAACGTAAAAAAATATTTAGATTGCGACATATTGCCGTGATCTCTTGCATATTAAAAATAATAATAATAACATTAAGAATTAATTTAAGTATAAAAAAATAAAAGAAACGGTAAAGAATCAGATTTTACTGTATTTAAAGATTTCAACATTATGTTTGCAATACATATAACATACGGGTATAATAAGTTGCATACATTTAGGTATAGAAAACACAAACAAAATGAATTTATTGTTACAATTAAAAAAAGTTAGATAAGTATTGTATATATATATACTAGCTGTCCATCAATCTCTTCGAGCTTGAGTCGCCTTTTAGCATCCGCTTACAGTTTTATTACAGTCCCCTGTAAAACGCCAAAAAAATCATTTTTGATTTTCTAATCTTTTGGCACACCTTGTATAGACGTATATTTTTGTCCGCGAACTACTGTCACGGTGACAGGTGGAACGACAATTTAAAGCATCTTAACGTCAGTCTGACTTTTTGTTGTTGAAGTTTGAAATTTAGATGCTATTTAGCGTAACACAAAGGCTTGACACTATAAGATTCATAGTGTTATTAGTTTTACACAATGAAAGGACTAAATCATTATTAAAAAAGTAATATCAGATTTATTTTAGCTTTGCATAATTTGACCTGTCAATTATCATGGCCCACAAACGTCATTTCTGGGCTGTAATATTTAATAATAGTCATACATCTTTTGACATACTTTTTGAGTTTTGTTATGATGCAAATTTGTGAACAATGCATGCCCATTACACAGATGAATCAAGTTTTAAATAAAATGTTTGTATAGAAAAGTATGACATTAATTTTATTTATAATAGTGAATTTATAACTGGCTTCCATATTAATAAATTAGTTTCATTTGTCTGCTCTGAAATTGTTCCTGTCAAAGTGAGTTTGCAGTGGCATTGAGTCGTCGCCTGTAGATCGTGCTCTGGCTATGTCGGTTGCTGAGACGATCCTATTATAATTTAAATATTTAATAGTGACGCTAGTAGTTGAACTAAAAACAATAATCAAAAATAATAGAGACCGACGTGGGAATATCTGTGTAAACATTTTGCTTACACACACTGTAAAAAGAATATAATTCGTAATTGTTGGATCACTTTGTGATTCTTATTAAGTATTTAAGGAAAAACAACACAAAAAGGTAGTTCATGATTACAACCAATCGATCGAAATAACAGCCACCAGCCTGGGACACGATCATCATGAACCATCATCAGAATGTTTGATTAACAATTTCATTTAATGGTGTATTTTCAAACATATCCCATCAAATGATTGAACGCTGACCCTACTTCAAACTTTCTACTGACAAATTATTTAGTAGTACCTAGTAATTGTTGAATTAGGCTGGAATATTTACTTTAATAAATTGAATAGTTACAAAACAATTGTCGTTACATTGGAATTTGATTCGTCTGTCACCTAGTAATAATAATATAAATCATAGTTTAAGGTAATTGTCTAGTATATAGGTAAAACTAAAATGGATCTGATAGCACTTTTCTCATTAATATTTTAGTCATTTCGCTGTATACAATTTGTAATTTCATATCTTTTTGTGTCAAGGTCTATAATATATATCGATGGAGCTTAGAAACATGAACCATGAAATATCAGACAGATATCAGGGTGCTTAACCTTTTTTTTTAAATAATTGTCATCATGAAAGCAGTTCAGATTTCATCACGAACTAAAATCGATTGATCGTTTTGACGTTTTATAACCTGCAATTAAATTTTTGTGAAATTGCCAACATTAATCAAAAGTCAGATGGATTTTTTCTGACAATTCTGACGTTTCCTGTAATATTTAAGCCACCTAACGTGATGTTGAGTTGACCAACATTTCGCTTATGCTCTAGTTAAATATATCGGTGTTAAAATACTAATAGATGAGTAAAGATGGCTACACCCTTTAACTGTTACTTAATTTTATTTTAATAATATACTATGTTCACCAATTTTGATCAGCATCTGGAGCGTAATGCTTAAGTTATTTTTTCTAAGGAAGGGATGCTTCTGTGTAATAAAGTAGATCGCGATCTTAAAGTAACTAACAATTAGTGAATTACCATGTATGATAAATTTTTAAATCGCATTGTCTTTATATGTAGTAGTAGTTCCATTTTTAAAATAGTAATTTCATTACCCTTTAAATCGTTAAATTAAAGGTGATATGTATACATGATGTATTCGTTTCTTTGAATTACAATTAACGTAAGGCTTCCGGGGCAATATTCAATAGAAATAAATTTATAAGACGTTCTTTGCAAATAATCAAGATCATCAGTTCTCCATAATGTTTGTCATAAAATGTCGATATAAGTCATCAATTACCATTAGAATAACCTACGATTTCAATATTAATTTTAGAACACTGGAACTTTTCAATAAATTGACTTAACTATGACAGTAGTCAAAGTGAAAAACATTACTGTAGCACAAATTAATATTGATATCATAAGCTACTCTAAATGTAAATTAAAGACGCAGTATGTATATTTGTATGTAGAAAGATGACAGAGATGTGTCCAAGCCATTAAAGATACGATAAATGACCGATACAATAGTAATAATAATAATAATTGATAATGCAATATATTGTAAATATTAACGGTTATAATATTTCTTTCAGTGGACGTTAAATGTTATTAATCATTGCATTACGACGCCTTTGCTAATACCATTTAACCGAAAATGTACTTCTGATTAGTTGGTGCCAACCCGCATAGTCGCATACTTTAAATGCTAGCTTTTATAACTGAATTGATAAAAGAAATTACATAAATGCTTATGGGAATTTTATTTGATGTATTTATTTTTTTTCGAAGTGTTTTGGACAAATCTGACAAATAAAGAAAACTCACTCTATTCTTTGTATGTAGAAAGATCGATGAGAAATGTTATTGAATGATCCCATTCGCAAAATGGCTTAAATTTATATAACTACATCTTGAATACTGATATATTTCCAACATTTTGTTGACATTTAGGTTTTGTATAATTCGTGTGCATCTAACGTAATTTCGCAGACCCAAAAGGCAAAACTCAGATGATTCTTTATTTAGTCTTGCTTCAAGTTCTTCGTTGTATGAAATTGGCCTGACCTTTTTGCGTCGTTTTAAGCAAAAAATAGCCCGTACTTCTTTCGCGAGAAGTGACGACATTTCGATGACATATATAATGAATAGAGTGTCTTTGTATTTAATATATTTTAATAAAAGATAGAAAAATCGTTATATTTATTACTGTACTTACGTGCGATATTTTATCATATCCGTCAGCATTGTTCATATATTCATATAGAAAAGAAATAGTAACGATTGATAATAATAACACTAATACGTATCTGAAAGGTACCACGTTTCAATTAAAAATGCACTTTACCTTCGTAATCTCTTTATTTGTCGGCCTTCTGACATTTAAACTTGACAACCGATCGATCAACGTGAATAGATAGTCAATATGTGTGTATTGCACGACTGGTGCTTTCCGCCAATTTTGACGTTTCCCGGCAAATGCCATGTCGCGAACTTAACTCGGTTTTGATAATTTATAACCTGAAATTGAATTTTTCGTGCGTTTAACTTAACCTTATCCGAACTTTGAGGTGTCACGGTCATCTGTATCCATCCACCGCCATTTTAAAATCGAACCTATCCCATATTTTATATTTTACACGTAGACCTTATGGCAAAATGTTATTATGCACACTCTTTTTCTGCACGTTCTAAAATTTTCAAACACTCCTTTCGGACCCTCGTTCTCTCTTCGGAGACGTGAAAAATAGCCCAAGGCACATGGGACCGTAGTCCCCGTCACGTGACACTTTCGTTCCCACCGTAGATGCGCCAGGTTCTCAGAAAAGTGTCGCCCCAATTCGTCAATTTTGGGGTATAGCTGTGCCGTTTTAATCGTTCGTGCTAAAAAGAGCGAGGCAATTGGCTTTTAGTATACATATATTATATATATAGGTACAAAATAAAAGACGAGATAAATCTAAGCTATATATTTCGTTTATAGAAAAGATAAACAGGGTGTATGGTTTAAATACAATGAAAAACAACCTAACTTTTCAAAATGCGTGAAAATTGCACTAAACATTTTGAATAATGGACCGTTGTTTAAAAATAAAAGGGTACTGAAAGCAAACAACCGAGAAAGGGTTAAGCTAAGGAACGGAACAGTAAGGAGAATTAGTCATTTAAACGCAATAAAATTGTATGAAGAGGATCAAATCCGCTATGCACGAGAGGTAAATATGATTGAATGGGTTGTATGAACTTGAAAATGTGCATAAGATAATAAAAATTCAATAAAAGAGTTTAAAATAAGTCATGCTAAAAGGATAAAAATGTACTTTAACTTATGACTATAAATAAAAAAAAGGATATAAATCAAAATCTTCCGATATTATACAATCAGTAGTAATGTTTTTATAAACGGCAGCTGAGCAAATAAAATACATTTATGAATGTGTGTGTGTAGCACAATGCTTCATAGACTGTAAGGATTTGTATGGTTTTAAGACCTACAAAAAGAAATATGGTATAAACTATGTATGTGTTTTTTACAGATAAATATATTACAATTGGAAAAGCTTGGACCGAAACCAGCGACGAAATGGCAGGCCGGACGGATCGTGATAGTGCGAGTGGTGTTGGAAGAAGAATACCTGTTATTTGTAATATATTTCCAATTTTACCGAATACTGAAATAAATAAAACAAAAGTAAGGATAGTGTTAGTTAATGTAAAAAGAAAATTTGTGACGAATGATGAAAAAGGCAACAAGTTCATAAACAAATACAAGGAAGAATTATATTAATAAAAAAATATACCTACTTTAGTAGATACCGAATAGTTTAAGTGAAAGACTTTTAAATAAGCGAACAATTTCAATATGTTGACGTTTTAGTAAATGAACTGTCAAAAACAATACATGTGCGTGTGTTAGTGTCACGACGGCAATTTGAGGGCAGAGATCTCACTGAAGACGCAGGGTGACAACCTAAATATCAGTTCCGGGGATGGCGTAACGAGCATTACACATTTTTTTCCCGGGTATAAAATCAAAGACAGGAATGAACAAGTCTAGATACTAACTGTGACTTCGAAAGATAAAGACTTTAAAAAATTATCAATCGTAGGGTCAGATACACCACGATTATATGATATTCATTCATTTTTGTATTAGCATATTAATTTTATTTGTGTCTAAATTTCATTCATTATAATAATTTTTCTTTTGCTAATAATTTTGTATTTCAAAAATGGAGATGTCTATGGCAGAATTTGAAGAGATATTTAATGATACAAAGTAAGTTTTCAATACAAGGATTTATCAATGCTGCTATGCGTATATTGCGATATAATGTGCAAATGTTTATTCAGTATAACGTTGGGCAGTAGGGAAAAAATAGATATTGTACTGTATAATCATAATTCTTACATTAATTTATATATAACACAGAAAGGATTATTAATGGTGTTGGGTGTTAAGAGGATATAACGTGCGAATGTATATTTTCTAACACTTCATTAGGCGTCATTAATTCTCGCAATTCATTTTGATTTCAAACTTAAAAATTAAAATAGACATTTAGAAAAGGGAAATGTTTCTGTGTGGCGGATTTTTGAGACGCTGGTTGCAATGGGTGTGAATGATTGTTACCAGTGATCAAATTCAAGCTTATTTACGAACATTGACCATTGCGAAGTTCTAGGATTATTAGAGCATTACGTGCGAATATAATGTTTCTGATAGAATAGAATTAGCACAATATTAACAGAATACTGATATTCAATTGACTTTTCTTTGTTTTAAAGCAGGACAATATTTTTATTTTTGATTAAGTGTTATTGATATATTTATTCTACAAAACATTACAACCGAGAATACGGTATAAATGTTTTTCTTTCAATTATGTGTTTTTTATAATTCTTGGGTGAATATAGTATAGCGATGCTATCTATTCTAAAAATGTTGAATAAAATACACAATTATGTTTTATATAGATTCTGATTTTTCTTTAATACAAACAATAACCTTATCCCTATAAAAATATAAACAAGAGATTTTCCAGGAGAAAAGAAGTTTGAATACACTGATAGAACTCACGTATACTTATAAAGTACGTGCTGCTAAGAAAATAAGTTAATATATTAAAGATAATAAAAATTATTATTATTTTTATAAATTATGTTGCTGTAACAGCACACAGCATAATCTATTTGGCAATGCCTAACGTATGGCAATACTACATTTATTTTATACCAAATAATTATGTTGCCACAGCAATATGTTTAAAAGTAATCCAGTGTGACATATCTCAATCTACATTAATAATTTAAAAAAGCATAAAAATCATTTCAGTGGCATTCCAGAGGTAAGTAATTTTAGAAATATCGAGTCAAACTCATTGTGTATATATCTCGATTTATCATCTTCTCCAGCTTCAGTTAAAATCGAATTTCGCTTTGATTTTTAATACGTTATTTAGATAACTATCATTAATTATTGAAGTAAGTCAACTTGGATTAAATATTTTTGTTCGCATTTCACATAGATATTTTTTTGTACTCGGCAGATCCAGAAAATATCAGCGTAATGATGGCTTGGTATCGTAACTTAATATTTTTTTGTGTTTTGGTATCCATTTTTACGGTAAATATACCTACACATGTATCTAAATTTACAGATTTTTTTATTGATAATTTAGTTTGAGCAACACGACTACATATTGAAACATGGTTATTGTACAATAGAATATTATAATAAGAGTTGGTTTGACATTTTGGAACTTAGAACAGTAAAGATGAACCGTACGCATAAATCATACAATATGCATTTCAAAACACTCTTTGATGTAGATTGGAAATACAAGGTAAGTTTTTCTTTTAAATAGAAACAAAAGCAAGATTAAATGTAATAGAAGATATATTCTATAAAATAGTTTATACAGGAAACGGTAATTTTTAGATATAGTATATCTAAATAAAGAAATTAACCTACAACAATACATACAAGGTGAGTCATCTTGGCGGGGAAGCCAGATTGTGACTTCACGAGAAAAGATATTTCGTAGTAGTTTTCATGCTAAGACAGCCACTCATTACAAGCACGTTTTAAAATTATTTTTTATTATGTAAAGTGTCCACTTACTTAGTGGCTGGCCACAGTTATAGATTTTTAAATGGAACATCCTATATATTATTACATTTATGTACTTCCCGTATAATTCTTAGTAAAAAAGTTGTAAAATTAATAGGCTTAAAATTGAATTTTCAGAAAAATGGCAATAAGTCGAAAAATTTAAGGTTATCAACTTATTACCACTTTTCTGAAAATTCAATGTTTTTGTAAAATTACTCGTATTTCTCAAAAACGACGTATTAGATGGACACTATTTTTGGTAGCGCTGTTCATAATAAAAGGTAATAATACAAACATATTTTATTTTTTTACTAATTAAATTTGCAGGAAATTGGATAAAGTGATATGATATATTTTTGTCTAAAAGTGAATTTTTCGAATGGAACACCCTGTATTTTGGTTCATTTTTGAATTGCTTACCAAATTTCACACCAAAAACATGTTCAACGTTATTATTTTAAAGGTGACCATTACTGAGCTATTGTCGTTTCTTTATATAATTTTGCAACTTTATGTCCTTTTTTAATATATATCGTCTTTTTATACTGAAGAAATTTCAAAGAAATTATTTATTAGCGCAAAGAGTTTACTAGCAGCGTTACCCTGACAGAAGAAGTCCCAAAACAGATGCATTTAAAAGAGTAATATATGTTTTAATTATTACTGATAGCATTGCTAATTCAAAACCAAGGAAATATAAATACAATGTGTCTGTTAATGTTTGTACGCTAATTAAGTTGGTAGCATGGATTTTAATTTTCTAAAGTTGTTAAAATCCAGCAGCGGAGTATAGAAGGACAGCATGACCATATCGATGGTATTTTGCCAAAAGGGCGAACGCGCCAATTTTACGATTTAGAGCTTTATGAACCAAAAAATAAGTACTTACTGTAAGATGATGTTGACAAAAGGATAAACGTATTTGATGGAATATAAGGTGTTGAGAGTGATATATGTTCAGAACAATCCGTCCAAAAGGACGAATGTAACAAAGCTAAAACGTCTACAGGGCGAAATTGCATTGCTTTACCATAGGCAGCATAACCTAAAAATAGTTTTGTTCGTTGATTGTATGATAAGTATGAGATACGGTACGAAAAAATTCTTTATTATGTCTAGTAGGACAGAGCGAATACTAAAATTGTCTCGTAATGTTAATAAGCCAACAAGTAGTGTCTCAACTGATGTACCATTGCCGGCTAAATGTTATATGGCATTAGAGAATTTGGACGTTATTTATGGGTCAAATTCCGGCCGTAGGATTGAGAAATCCTATGTATGACATAAGTCCAAGATCTTCTTTACTTAGTCCTCAAAGTAATGAATCAAATAATAATAGAAAAAATTATAATATTGTAACGAAACGAGTTTAAAAAAAAGAAGCAGACCTCTCGGCGACGTATAAAAACGGACAAGGTCGTAAATCACACACATGTGTACTGTGAGGTGACGGACTGGCTGTCGAAAACTTCTCGGCATGTGGATAAAATCTAGAGTGTGCCCGTATATTTCTCGAACTCTTATCTACAGATATAAAAGCAGTTGAACCGATGGATGAGTCATTCCGGAATAAGAATTCCTTCAATGGTAGTCGCGCAGTAAACATAAATATAAGGAATGCATTCATTCATTCAGTAATATTCGGACAATACAAAATAAATATAGTGGTGCGGTGTTATATAAATAGAAGTGATATAAATACAGTACAGTGTTACATAAATAATACCGACATAAATAACAGTAGTTAAATAAATACATGTGTTAATCTATTTGTAATAATTTTAAGTGCGTTACATTTATTTTACATTTTTATATTTTGATTAGTTTTATATTTTTATATTGTAATTAATTTTACGTGTGTGAATATACAGACTGTTTTAAATAAATAAATTACACGAGTTGTTTATTTCGATCCCGAAAACGCAACAATTTGGTGTCAGATGTGGGGTGAACAATAAGTGCAAAAAAATAATAATAAATAAATAAATGGCTACCAAACGTTTGGAAGAAATAAAGGTCTCCGAGTTAAGGGCAGAATTGGAAGAAACGGACGCAGATACGTCTGGAAAAAAAAACAATTATCCAGGACCGGCTTCGTGACTTTTTAATAAATGAAGGTAAGGATCCCGAGAAATATTTGTTTCAAATACAAGCTGATCTAAGCTTAATAACGGAGACTCTAAAAGAAATTGCAAATAATTTAAAAGCTTTAAAAGAGGAAATTGCAAATAATTCAAAAGTTTTGAAAGATGAAATTGCAAATAATTCAAAAGCTTTAACAAATGAAATTACAAGTAATTCAAAACATTTCGAGACTACTATGGAGACTTTAAAAGATGATATGTTTCATTTAAAAGATAAAATTGCAAATAATTCAAATGAGATGTTAAATAATTCAAAGATTTTGGAAAAAGCTTTAAAAGATGAAATTGCAAATAATTCAAAACAATTCGAGACTACTATTGAGACTCTAAAAGATTAGATGTTAACTTTAAAAGATGAAATTGCAAATAATTCAAAAAACTCGAGACTACTTTTAAAGAAGACATTCATAAGAATTCATCGAATGGAAGGCAGGAATTTTCTGGAGCCATCGAGGCCGCCGCAGGAGCAAATGGGTGGACGTCCCCGGAGAAAGCTACTGCTCTGATTGTGTCGTTAAGAGGAGAGGCCAGTGACATTCTGCAGACCTTACGTCCGGAAGAGTGTCAAGACTACCTTAAATTAATCAAGCGTCTTGAGATGAAGTATGGGCATGCACACCTGAAACAGGTAGTCCGACGATTAGTGAATCAGGTGCAACCTAAGAGAAGAACGCTCCGATGCTGGAATTGGAAATGGAAATGGAAATGGACCATGTGCATAGTAAATACGGGAAGGAGCCCAAGAAAACCATAGCGGAGCAGCGAAAACTGAAACGGGTCGATGAGAAGAGGCAATCGTCGACCCAGTATCGTAGAGCCTCAAAATTAAAAGCGGGAATTGCATCTCTGCAACACCAAAACGCTGATGCTGTTGCAAGAAGACCACCCCCAGAAGACTGCAGGCATAGCAGCCGACTAGAAGAAAAATGTGCCAACACAATCAGAACTACCGTGGTTGACGATCAGTGGCAACCTGACAATTTGCGGATCGATCAAGAAGCTGATGAAGACCGTGGTTCATTGATGGTTTGGAAAGGTACTGGTCGCGGACCGGCTTGGCAAGAAGTAGCTCCTCGTTCACAGGGACTGGAATCCTACTGGGCTCAATGGGACTCTCTGATGGTGGAGGATGTCCTACTCAAGCTTGTTGTGGAGAACCCAAATGGAGAAGACCACGTCAGCGGACCCAGGCGAAGGTTGGAGTTGCCCCCGAGCGAGTACGCCATCACACTCAGGATGCCAGCGACAGGACGAAGAATCGTTACGACGTGCAAGCCGAGAGAGGTGGTTATCGAGAAGGGGACCTTGTTTGGTTATATAATCCTCAACGTCGCCGAGGCCTGTCCCCAAAGCTCCAACGACACTGGGAGGGACCATTCGAAGTACTAAAGCGAATAAATGACGTGGTTTATCGCATAAGACGAACACACCATAGTAAGTCAAGGGTGATGCATTTCAACCGATGGGCCCCATACCATGGACATAACAACGGCGAAATAAAGGATGTGCGACAAATTACCAGTAAAAATGGAGAGGCAACTTATAGGAATTTCATACAAGAATATTCTGGTACCAGGAATGCGTAGAGGAATTGCCGTGGAATTTAAGAAAATATATGGCGGGGTCAATGAACTGATGCAACAAAAGCCAAGGGTTGGTAAAACTCTGGAGATAAAGCGTGACGGACGATCTACCTTTTACCTGGTCACAAAAGAACTCCCCAACGAAAAACCGAACTATCCTGCATTATGGGAGTCCCTTGTTCATTTACGAGGACGTGCACTCGAACAAAACATAAAGAGGCTGGCAATTCCGAAACTGGGTTGCGGATTAGATGGGTTGGAATGGAGAACCGTAAGAAACATGCTGGAGGTGGTGTTTCGGCATACTGGTATGGAAATGGTCGTGTGCGGCTGTCGGCCCAATCAGCCCGTTGTGAAGCCTGGGACGGTGGATTGCCATTTCCACAAGACGGCTGGGTGCACCCGTGGGTCCCGGTGTGGATTTCGTCATCCGCCAGCGACAAAAACATGGAATAGCGTGTTTCGGGACGAAACGCAGTTTTTAAGAAGGGGGCAATGTAACGAAACGAGTTTAAAAAAAGAAGAAGCAGACCTCTGGGCGACGTATAAAAACGGACAAGGTCGTAAATCACACACATGTGTACTGTGAGGCGACGGACTGGCGGTCGAATACTTCTCGGCACGTGGAGAAAAATCCAGAGTGTGCCCGTATATTTCTCGAACCCTTATCTACAGACATAAAAGCAGTTGACCGATGGATGAGTCATTGCGGAATAAGAATTCCTTCAATGGTAGTCGCGCAGTAAACATAAATACAAGGAATGCATTCATTCATTTAGTAATATTCGGACAATACAAAATAAATATAGTGGTGCGGTGTTATATAAATAGAGGTGATATAAATACGGTACAGTGTTACATAAATAATACCGACATAAATAACAGTAGTGAAATAAATACATGTGTTAATCTATTTGTAATAATTTTAAGTGCGTTAAATTTATTTTACATTTTTATATTTTGATTAGTTTTATATTTTTATATTGTAATTAATTTTACGTGTGTGAATATACAGACTGTTTTAAATAAATAAATTGCACGAGTTGTTTATTTTGAACCCGAAAACGCAACAATATTATTACCAATTCTGAAAATGCCAGAGAAAGTTGTGCTTATGGGATCAAAAAGAGAAAGAAGGAGAACCAAAAAGAAAACTTATATAGGGCACAGAAATATTGGCAATTCAAAAAAGAAGATGAAACAGAACCCATGCACAAAAGGATGCCCCAATGAATGTAATAGTCAGCAAAGATAACAGAAAACCCATTTTTGAGAAATACTGGTCATTCAGTCATCAAAGACAAAGAGACTTTTTACTCAACTACATAGGTGTTCAAGAGATCGGAAGAAAAAGGGTTAAATCGCAAAGCCGACAGTCTCTTAGAAGACATTTTATTTGCCAAACCTTAATGGAAAATTAAAGATTTGCAGACTAGATGTAACAGATAAGCTTATTCGTTATACTGAAACTGGTAGAAGTGATATCAAGACTTCGAAAATTGATGAACGCGGAAAACATATCCCAAAAAATAAAACTGCTGCTGACAGCGTTGATATAGTTCTTTCGTTCATCAACGAACTACCGTCATGTCTCCAATTTGTATCCAATATATAAGTAATACCTTGCCACAGAAGATAATACAAAAGGCAAAATTAGTTTATCACGGATTGAGGATGGCACAAATGGAGCTGTACCTTTGCAATATCACCATGAGTACCTATCTATGTCATTTAGACCAAACGTGGAAGATAAGCTCTTGGAGACCGATGAAGCCTATTATTGTAATTAAATTTTTTTTTTCTTATTTGACTTTTATTGAAATATTTTAGAACTATTTATTATGATTTTATTGTTATTAATCATTAAAAGTTTTCACCAAGTCTTAATTAGAGGTTAGGGCGAATGAATATAACACTTAAGCAAAATGGCGATCTTGGGGCCAATACACCACATATACCAGAACTATTCTGGAAAAAGGGCGAATATCCACAAAAATTTAAATTTTAAACTAACAGTACATTTAGTTTTGTGTTTTTTTGATTACTTATTCATTTGATTATTAATGTGAAAGGATTGAGTACATTTTTTTTCAATTTAGTCGCCCATATATTTCCAGAACAGTTTTATCCAATTTTCTCGAAACAACGAAATGGTGCAATCGCCCTTTTGGCAAAATACCATCGATATTATTCTGAATAACGACAAGCATTAAAGCACAATGAGCTTATATTGTACAGATTGTTAATAGACACATTAAAAACGCTATTATTAAATGAGAATAACAATGATCAGGTGAAAATGAAGTTTATTTATAAAAATTGTTGAAAATGTTCTCCATTTGCTTGTAATAACAAACATGCTATTATTAAATGAAAATAACACTGATAAGTAGAAAATTAGATTTATAAAAATTCTTGAAAGTGTTCTCAATTTGCTTGTAAACACAACATTATTCGTCGTTTCATGTTTTCAAATACATGGCAAAGCTATTCTTGTATTATGTTTTGAATTTCATGCCTAATCGCTTCTTGAAGTTCATCCAAATTGTGCAAGCGGTTTTCATAGACATTATTCTTTACCTGTCCAAAAAGAAAATAATCTGGTGTTGTTAAATCGATTTCCATAACACTCTTGCAAATATTTTATAGTGGTCCGTACAGTATGAGCAGTCTTGCTGGAAATAGCCCCTCGTTATTTCATCATCATGCAGTTGATTAATAAATTCTGTCAAAATGACAGTTTGATATCTTTCTGCATTAATTGTTTCATTAAAAGAATATTGGTCCTATTATTCTCCGCCTTGAAATTGCAATCCATATTCAACTTTTAATGGATGCAAATCTTTTTCAACGAAATTGTGAGGGTTCTCTGTAGCCCACGTTCGGTAATTCTGGCTATTTACATAATCAGATAAATAGAACCATGCTTCGTCAGTGAAGAAGGTTATGTCCAGTAAATCATTATTATTAAGGTGCTCGTTAAACCATTGACAGTACAGTATGCGTTGTTGATAATCACGAGGGTACAATTGGTGCACATATGTACACTTTTATGTATATAAAGCTTTTGCACAACTATCTCTACTAATACCTGAAAAGAACCCTTAATTAATGACTTGCGCTAATTTAAATATACTCTAGCTCACGTACCTGACTCTGCTCATAGTTTTCGTAGTGATTTGTTTGGGCTTTGATTCATTCGTTCTTCAAGGTCATAGCAACAGCTTCAGTTAATATTGTGAGTCTTCCGGTTGATTTATCCTTACAAATACAATTTTTTCTCTCAAAACGCTTTACAATCTCACGCTTGTGATGGCCAAAAACCTCATAGTTGACATTTTCATTAGGAAACGCTTCTACGAACTGATCAAAGGAAGACTGCATACTGTACGACCAAGTTCCATCCTGATTGCGAGTTGCACTTCGAAGGTGGGCCATAAGAATGTATGCGTCTTGTTCAGGTGTAAACATTTTTGGCTTTCCAGTCAATACTGAAAAAAAATTAAAATTGTGGTTACTCAAAATCAAGATGCATTTCGTATTTAATTATTACTTACCTATAACCTATAAACGATAATTATTAAGCTCTGAAAAGAATTGTTCGAAATTAAAGGTATAAATATCAAGAATTCAATACAAATAATTTTTACAAGACCAACGATAACAACTGACAATACAATTAACGACAATTTATTTACTTAATTCTATGTACACAGCTCAAGCGGCAGAGTTACCACTACACTTTCATATAATTGTAGGCATACCAACATAATTGGCGTACAAGCATTAACAGACATATTGTGTGTGGTG
>OY720676.1:35976770-36074270 GCA_963170755.1 Amphimallon solstitiale | reverse complement strand
ATAAAACTAATTTTGAAACACAATGTGCACATAGTATTAAAAAAAGAGAATAAAAACATTAAACAAGGTACGCTTCACACGAAACATTATTATAAATCACATTTTAAAAACATGGAATTCTATTTTATTTGGATGACATTGTATTTACAAATAGTTTTTATATCATTACAAGAAATATGCTTTTCATTAAATATTAACCACTGAACAACAGCAGTATACACAAAAAACTAATATAAAGACAGTATTAACGTTCTAACCAAAAGATTTGCAAAATAATAAATATATACTTGTTCATCGCTTAAAAACAATTGAAAAATTGATGTTTATCAATATTTAAGAGTTAAAAATTATCATCATTTTTACATTTACAGATACCCCATGTTTAATATCAATTTGAATTAACATAAATTCATAAAATGAGTCCATCTTTTCACACATCATGCATTTTTGTACAACAGCGAATGTATTACATTTTAAAGCACTTTATAATTTGAGAAAAATAGCAAAACCTATCACGAAACATTATTATAAATTCTATTTTATTTGGATGACATTGTATTTACCAATAGTTTTTATATCATTACAAGAAATATACTTTTCATTAAATATTAACCACTGAACAACAGTAGTATAATAAATACTCGCTTTCAATTATTTAATATTGAAATTACACAAAATTCAATGCAATACACTTAAAACATTTGAAAAATCATGTTTGGTAAGCCCAATATAAATTATTTTTAATTTGTTTTTCATAGAATGAATTGCATCATTTGCGGAAAATCCTTCACCGGCGCGACAACATGAAGCGGCATGTGAATACCCTCCACCGCAATTTTGTTTGCGGTATTTGTGGAGTGAGAAAGAAAACATACTAAGTCTCACAACAGATAAAATATATACTATCTTTTTACAGTTCATGTTTTTTGTACTATCATTAGAAGAAATATGCTTGACGAGCGGCTTTTAATATGAAATTTAGAGGTTTTTACACAAAAACATAGTTTATGCCTAATAAAAACTAATTCATGTTTGGTAAGCCTACTATTTAAGACAAAAATTATTAGTTATTTCCATTTACAACAGATAGCCCACTATTTATCAATATTTAAGGCAAAAAATTATTATTAATTCCCTCATTTACAACAGATTTCCTTGCTTAATCTCAATTTTTAAATAACATAAATTCTTAAATTGATTTATTCTTATAATATTTAAAAAGGGTGAGAAAGAAAACATACTAAGTCTCACAACAGATAAATATTAAAACTAAAATAAATATATACTATTTCAAAATGTTTCTACCTTTTATAGCTGTGTTTTGTTATACACAATCCAAACCATTTTGCATGTAAATATCAGTAGCCATTCCGACATGCTTCAGAACTATCCCCATCAGGTTAACTGAAAGAAGAAACACAATCCTATCAAGAATTTTATCTTATATGGCATATGTTTGAATATCTTTTTCGACCACAATTATAGGAATACAATTAGTTTCACATACCTAATGCGGGTGACAGATTGGGCAAAGTATCGGGGGGATCACCAAACTAATCCTTTCAGAACATCGCTCGCATCTGATTATTTCATATTCTTAAAAAAAAATATATACCGAATAATATTTTACATCCCTTTTTTTCATAAAACTCACCTATCATGAGTAAATTAAGCACAAAATGGCTCAGCACCCTGTGTCGATATATTTCCCGCAGAGGTGCAGAATAATAGCACATCGTGCATAATATATCATCACCCCCTTCATGCACTCGCACGAAGCCAGCAGCAATCACGCACATATTATTAATAGGTATCAATTGATGACGTCCATATCCGTCATCTCGGTACACATCAACCACAATGTCACCCGAACCACGAGATTCATAACCATTGTCTGTATCAACAGACGGCAAAGTTAATGTTGAATCTGAATTTTGATCATCCATCACCTTAAACAAAAATTAATCAATATTAAATTCTACACCCCCAACCATCTTTAAACATCAACAAAAATTATTTGATATTAAAATACCACTCACAAAAATAAACAAACTAAATAAACACAATTAATAGCCAACAATAAAAGATGCAGGGGAAAAACAAAATCTACTTCGAGGCACACTATCAAAACTAATATAAAATGATCTACTACACATCTATATATAACCAACCCCACTAATGACCTTAAACGAAAAAAATTCTCACTGGAAATGGATAAAGAAAACACAGGATTACCTAAAACAATCTTCTCAACATCTTCAAATGATTTTTTTTATTATCATCATAAACATCCAAACAATTGCCAACCCAATTAAAACTAGGACCCTTTAACGATAGACGATTAGCATTAAATTAAAAAAATATAACCAAGTATCATAACTTTCAATACCATAAAAGCAAATTACCGACATCCGTTCCAGACAAAAAGCCCTAAAACTCGGCATTGGTCAAATAACTGATTACACCCCGTACCGTAAGAATTATTTACATAATGAACCCTTAGGGAAGAATGCGATATATATACATATTTAGTAGATAAATTAAGAACAAATTTAGTTTCACCAATTATAGGAACCCCCACATATCAGTCAGCAAATTAACAAAAAAGATTGATTTAACCAATTCCAACGTTCTAACAAAGAAACGCACTTTATGTATCTGGAGATGTCTTCAACATAATTGAAATTCCACTTAGTCCGAGCAGATCACAACCCCATCATACCGACAAAGGAATGAATACCAATAAACCTGTCACAATCAACAAACCCATTAGAAAACGACACAACCTCCCAGCAGCTGTAAATTAAATGCTAATGATGCAAAAATACCTAAAAATATTTCGTAAAACAAGAGTATTTTAGTTAAATATACAATAAATATTATTCAGTATTGGAATACACAATGAATAACACAAATTTGAGTAGAGAAAGATAAATATTTCTAATTACACATGTGTGAATTTGAATTTACATCACCTGCCCGAATAGAGTGTCTTATATATGGATAGTAAAGCCGTCGCGTCCATACAAATACATTTCTCACATACGTATGTATATAGTCACCGCGCTTATGTGCAAACTACTACGGCGGATACAACCCTTCGCATACATACGTAGGGTAGACAGGTAGGTAGTCATTTGCTGACCGTCATTATTTTCAGTCCCATCGCTTCGTATATATAATGCATCATTATTAGAGGTTCCTAATAGATGAATTTTATTCATAAATATGGGGATGTTTAAAATGAAAAATAGGAAGTATACATATTCTCTTTATTTATAACATTTTTATATATTTATTTTAGCAATATTTATCACCAACGCATACCCTCTAAATCGGATTTTGATTTTTTCAATTTCGGATATAAACCTCATAATTATAATGTTCAACAAGTCATTCTTCTGTCTAAGTGCCCTCCGCCTGCTTTAGGAAATTGCCGCAAATGCCAACAAATTGACGAATAGCCTCATATCTTTTTATTTATACGTACATATATTGTGAATTATTACACTAATTATAAAACAAAATTAATTATAGATAGACAAACATTATACAGGTATATTGCAAACATGTAATGCTAAGATAATCAGAGTGATATATACATACATGTAAAGAAATTTATAATTTATTCAATCTCTTATTAAAAGAGTTATTAATATTTTTCAAATGAATACCTGACAGTGGTGGAAAACTGTTGAAATTTGGATAGATTAATAGTTACATATGCGAGCTTCAGAATAGCTTCTGAACATGTTGGGTTGTAATTTGGTATACAATAAAAGGCAGCGGGGAACTGAACCGCCTCCCAAAAAAAGGTATTTAATATTAAATCGTCGTTTTCCCATCACAGAAAAATAGTGTATTATACAATGGAAAAAATTAGATTTTAGCTCTCGGTAATTTATCTTACCTCGAGCTAAAATCTAATACTTTTTTCCCTTGTATGATACACTATTTTTCTGTGATGGGGAATCGACGATTTTAATATTAAATACCTTTTTTTTGGGAGGCGGTTCAGTTCCCCGCTGCCTTTTATTGTATACCAAATTACAACCCAACATGTTCAGAAGCTATTCTGAAGCTCGCATATGTAACTATTAATCTATCCAAATTTCAACAGTTTTCCACCACTGTCAGGTATTCATTTGAAAAATATTAATAACTCTTTTAATAAGAGATTGAATAAATTATAAATTTCTTTACATGTATGTATATATCACTCTGATTATCTTAGCATTACATGTTTGCAATATACCTGTATAATGTTTGTCTATCTATAATTAATTTTGTTTTATAATTAGTGTAATAATTCACAATATATGTACGTATAAATAAAAAGATATGAGGCTATTCGTCAATTTGTTGGCATTTGCGGCAATTTCCTAAAGCAGGCGGAGGGCACTTAGACAGAAGAATGACTTGTTGAACATTATAATTATGAGGTTTATATCCGAAATTGAAAAAATCAAAATCCGATTTAGAGGGTATGCGTTGGTGATAAATATTGCTAAAATAAATATATAAAAATGTTATAAATAAAGAGAATATGTATACTTCCTATTTTTCATTTTAAACATCCCCATATTTATGAATAAAATTCATCTATTAGGAACCTCTAATAATGATGCATTATATATACGAAGCGATGGGACTGAAAATAATGACGGTCAGCAAATGACTACCTACCTGTCTACCCTACGTATGTATGCGAAGGGTTGTATCCGCCGTAGTAGTTTGCACATAAGCGCGGTGACTATATACATACGTATGTGAGAAATGTATTTGTATGGACGCGACGGCTTTACTATCCATATATAAGACACTCTATTCGGGCAGGTGATGTAAATTCAAATTCACACATGTGTAATTAGAAATATTTATCTTTCTCTACTCAAATTTGTGTTATTCATTGTGTATTCCAATACTGAATAATATTTATTGTATATTTAACTAAAATACTCTTGTTTTACGAAATATTTTTAGGTATTTTTGCATCATTAGCATTTAATTTACAGCTGCTGGGAGGTTGTGTCGTTTTCTAATGGGTTTGTTGATTGTGACAGGTTTATTGGTATTCATTCCTTTGTCGGTATGATGGGGTTGTGATCTGCTCGGACTAAGTGGAATTTCAATTATGTTGAAGACATCTCCAGATACATAAAGTGCGTTTCTTTGTTAGAACGTTGGAATTGGTTAAATCAATCTTTTTTGTTAATTTGCTGACTGATATGTGGGGGTTCCTATAATTGGTGAAACTAAATTTGTTCTTAATTTATCTACTAAATATGTATATATATCGCATTCTTCCCTAAGGGTTCATTATGTAAATAATTCTTACGGTACGGGGTGTAATCAGTTATTTGACCAATGCCGAGTTTTAGGGCTTTTTGTCTGGAACGGATGTCGGTAATTTGCTTTTATGGTATTGAAAGTTATGATACTTGGTTATATTTTTTTAATTTAATGCTAATCGTCTATCGTTAAAGGGTCCTAGTTTTAATTGGGTTGGCAATTGTTTGGATGTTTATGATGATAATAAAAAAAATCATTTGAAGATGTTGAGAAGATTGTTTTAGGTAATCCTGTGTTTTCTTTATCCATTTCCAGTGAGAATTTTTTTCGTTTAAGGTCATTAGTGGGGTTGGTTATATATAGATGTGTAGTAGATCATTTTATATTAGTTTTGATAGTGTGCCTCGAAGTAGATTTTGTTTTTCCCCTGCATCTTTTATTGTTGGCTATTAATTGTGTTTATTTAGTTTGTTTATTTTTGTGAGTGGTATTTTAATATCAAATAATTTTTGTTGATGTTTAAAGATGGTTGGGGGTGTAGAATTTAATATTGATTAATTTTTGTTTAAGGTGATGGATGATCAAAATTCAGATTCAACATTAACTTTGCCGTCTGTTGATACAGACAATGGTTATGAATCTCGTGGTTCGGGTGACATTGTGGTTGATGTGTACCGAGATGACGGATATGGACGTCATCAATTGATACCTATTAATAATATGTGCGTGATTGCTGCTGGCTTCGTGCGAGTGCATGAAGGGGGTGATGATATATTATGCACGATGTGCTATTATTCTGCACCTCTGCGGGAAATATATCGACACAGGGTGCTGAGCCATTTTGTGCTTAATTTACTCATGATAGGTGAGTTTTATGAAAAAAAGGGATGTAAAATATTATTCGGTATATATTTTTTTTTAAGAATATGAAATAATCAGATGCGAGCGATGTTCTGAAAGGATTAGTTTGGTGATCCCCCCGATACTTTGCCCAATCTGTCACCCGCATTAGGTATGTGAAACTAATTGTATTCCTATAATTGTGGTCGAAAAAGATATTCAAACATATGCCATATAAGATAAAATTCTTGATAGGATTGTGTTTCTTCTTTCAGTTAACCTGATGGGGATAGTTCTGAAGCATGTCGGAATGGCTACTGATATTTACATGCAAAATGGTTTGGATTGTGTATAACAAAACACAGCTATAAAAGGTAGAAACATTTTGAAATAGTATATATTTATTTTAGTTTTAATATTTATCTGTTGTGAGACTTAGTATGTTTTCTTTCTCACCCTTTTTAAATATTATAAGAAAGTTAACTAAATCAATTTAAGAATTTATGTTATTTAAAAATTGAGATTAAGCAAGGAAATCTGTTGTAAATGAGGGAATTAATAATAATTTTTTGCCTTAAATATTGATAAATAGTGGGCTATCTGTTGTAAATGGAAATAACTAATAATTTTTGTCTTAAATAGTAGGCTTACCAAACATGAATTAGTTTTTATTAGGCATAAACTATGTTTTTGTGTAAAAACCTCTAAATTTCATATTAAAAGCCGCTCGTCAAGCATATTTCTTCTAATGATAGTACAAAAAACATGAACTGTAAAAAGATAGTATATATTTTATCTGTTGTGAGACTTAGTATGTTTTCTTTCTCACTCCACAAATACCGCAAACAAAATTGCGGTGGAGGGTATTCACATGCCGCTTCATGTTGTCGCGCCGGGTGAAGGATTTTCCGCAAATGATGCAATTCATTCTATGAACAACAAATTAAAAATAATTTATATTGGGCTTACCAAACATGATTTTTCAAATGTTTTAAGTGTATTGCATTGAATTTTGTGTAATTTCAATATTAAATAATTGAAAGCGAGTATTTATTATACTACTGTTGTTCAGTGGTTAATATTTAATGAAAAGTATATTTCTTGTAATGATATAAAAACTATTGGTAAATACAATGTCATCCAAATAAAATAGAATTTATAATAATGTTTCGTGATAGGTTTTGCTATTTTTCTCAAATTATAAAGTGCTTTAAAATGTAATACATTCGCTGTTGTACAAAAATGCATGATGTGTGAAAAGATGGACTCATTTTATGAATTTATGTTAATTCAAATTGATATTAAACATGGGGTATCTGTAAATGTAAAAATGATGATAATTTTTAACTCTTAAATATTGATAAATAGCTTGGCAAACATCAATTTTTCAATTGTTTTTAAGCGATGAACAAGTATATATTTATTATTTTGCAAATCTTTTGGTTAGAACGTTAATACTGTCTTTATATTAGTTTTTTTGTGTATACTGCTGTTGTTCAGTGGTTAATATTTAATGAAAAGCATATTTCTTGTAATGATATAAAAACTATTTGTAAATACAATGTCATCCAAATAAAATAGAATTACATGTTTTTAAAATGTGATTTATAATAATGTTTCGTGTGAAGCGTACCTTGTTTAATGTTTTTATTCTCTTTTTTAATACTATGTGCACATTGTGTTTCAAAATTAGTTTTATTAGGCATAAACTATGCTTTTGTGTAAAAAACCCCTAAATTTCATATTAAAAGCTGTACCTCAGGCATATTTCTTCTAATGACAGTACTAAACATGAAGTGTAAAAAGATAGTACATATTTTATCTGTTGTGGGACTTAGTATGTTTTCTTTTTCAACCGTTTTTAAATATTATAAGAAAGTTAACTAAATCAATTTAAGAATTTATGTTATTTAAAATTGGGATTAAACTGGGGTATCTCTAAAATGGAAATATTTAATGCTATGGCTATTTTTCATATGTATAGTGTTTTGTCAAAAAGTTTTGATTGCTGAAAAAAAAGTGGGTAATAAAAATTTTGATAGACCATGTATCTCAGCTCTATCGTTTTACTGCATTGTTATATTGCACTATATGGATCATCTCGAGAACATTCCTTGCCTTTGCATTTGATTGTTTTGTTTAAATTTTGATATTTGTGAAATTGAAAGTATGGTTGAGGTTTGTTTGATGTGTGTAGTTGTTTTATTTTTAATAAATTGTTTTCTTAAAAATATGTTGTTCCTTTTTATTTTATAATATAGATATATTAAATAAGGTGACTATCAAGTTTTTTTGTGTATACTGCTGTTGTTCAGTGGTTAATATTTAATGAAAAGCATATTTCTTGTAATGATATAAAAACTATTTGTAAATACAATGTCATCCAAATAAAATAGAATTCCATGTTTTTAAAATGTGATTTATAATAATGTTTCGTGTGAAGCGTACCTTGTTTAATGTTTTTATTCTCTTTTTTAATACTATGTGCACATTATGTTTCAAAATTAGTTTTATTAGGCATAAACTATGTTTTTGTGTAAAAAACCCCTAAATTTCATATTAAAAGCTGTACCTCAGGCATATTTCTTCTAATGACAGTACTAAACATGAAATGTAAAAAGATAGTACATATTTTATCTGTTGTGGGACTTAGTATGTTTTCTTTTTCAACCTTTTTTAAATATTATAAGAAAGTTAACTAAATCAATTTAAGAATTTATGTTATTTAAAATTGGGATTAAACTGGGGTATCTCTAAAATGGAAATATTTAATGCTATGTCTATTCTTCATATGTATAGTGTTTTGTCAAAAAGTTTTGATTGCTGAAAAAAGTGGGTAATAAAAATTTTTTGATAGACCATGTATCTCACCTCTATCGTTTTACTGCATTGTTATATTGCACTATATGGATCATCTCGAGAACATTCCTTGCCTTTGCATTTGATTGTTTTGTTTAAATTTTGATATTTGTGAAATTGAAAGTATGGTTGAGGTTTGTTTGATGTGTGCAGTTGTTTTATTTTTAATAACTTGTTTTCTTAAAAATATGTTGGTCCTTTTTATTTTATAATATAGATATATTAAATAAGGTGACTAATACAGCGGTGTCGACTTATTTCTTGTAGTGATATATATAAAAGTATGTATGTATACTTATGGATGAAAATAATTATTATAAGTCTATCAATTTATTCATATGAGGATTAGAGTGTCTATGTATTTATGTATGTGGTATTAAATATCTAGGTCTTCTATGAAGAGAGGTAGATATAGGAAGGGTTTTGATTGCTATATATCTTTTACCTATGGATTTATATGTCATAATTGTTTATCGTTGTAATTCGTTTAATGTTTTTTCCCTATGATTGATATGCTACATATTAGCCATAATTCACCTACAAAATGTGGTTATTATTTTTTAATAAATTGTTTTTCTTAAAATATGTTGTTCCTTTTTATTTTATGATATAGATATATTAAATAAGGCTACTATCATAGAGGTGTTGATAGCGATCAAACGTTGTGGTTTCCATTAGAAAACGTGTTTAGATCTGTTAGAAATATGCTGGTAAGCCCGATATCAAGCTTTTTGAACTGTTAGGCTGCACAAATACATTTCATTTATGTGTCTATCACTGAATGTATGATTTGAATGTATTGTTTTGGAATGATGGCTTTTAAAGAGAATGATTTGATAGTGGTTTTAATAGATTGATGCCTGATGCCACCGAAGTTTATTAGATTTTTGGCGGCCATCTTGCTTTTCTAAAAATCCCTACTTTGAAACGTCCTGTATATTCATACTTGGTTGCTATGTTATCCAGTATCATACTGTATATTTATTTTATGATTTTGAGATGGTATGGTGATGTCAAATATAAATCCTCGGTGGTGGTGTTTGAAAGTATGTTGGGTTTGAGCTAGATGTATCTTCCTAAGTTGATCTGGTGTTGTGGCGTTTTGAAACTATGTTGGGTTGTTGTTGTGATGCGTGATACGGAGTTGGGTATTTTATAGAAGTTGAGTTTATATTTTGATCGATCATATTGATAGTCAGCCATTTCGCCTGACGTCACCTTAGTTTATTAGATTTTTTGGTGGCCATCTTGGATTCGCCATCTTGCTTTCCTAAAATCCCTACCTTTGAAACGTCCTGTATATTCATACTTGGTTGCTATGTTATCCAGTATCATACTGTATATTTATTTTATGATTTTGAGATGGTATGCTGATGTCAGATATAAATCCTCGGTGGTGGTGTTTGAAAGTATGTTGGGTTTGAGCTAGATGTATCTTCCTAAGTTGATCTGGTGTTGGGTTGTTGTTGTGATGTGTGATACGGAGTTGGGTATTTTATAGAAGTTGAGTTTATATTTTGATCGATCATATTGATAGTCGGCCATTTCGCCTGACGTCACCTTAGTTTATTAGATTTTTGGTAGCCATCTTGGATTCGCCATCTTGCTTTTCTAAAAATCCCTACCTTTGAAACGTCCTGTATATTCATACTTGGTTGCTATCTCGTCCAGATGGATGGATGGATTAATGGATGGTTGGATGGATGGATGGTTGGATGGATGGATGGATGGATGGATGTATGGATGGATGGATGGATGGATTGATTGTTGGATGGATGGATGGATGGATGGATGTATGGATGTATGGATGGATTGATGGATGGTTGGATGGCTTTTTGAGAAAAGAGGGATTTGATAGTGGTTTGAATGTGTGGTTTGAATGTGTGGTTTTTATATAGGGGTTTCAGAACCGCTTCATGATCCGGTTGTGAGCTGATTCTAGCGATGGTTTTGAAATGATGTTTCATAGGAGTTTGAGTGCATGGTTTTGATAGATTGGATGCCTGACGTCACCTTAGTTTATTAGATTTTTGGCGGCCATCTTGGATTCGCCATCTTGCTTTTCTAAAAATCCCTACCTTTGAAACGTCCTGTATATTCATACTTGGTTGCTATCTCGTCCAGTAGCATACTGTATATTTATTTTATAATTTTGAAATGGTATGCCGATCTTAGATGTAAAGTTTATATTTTTATCGACCATCTTGATGGTATGAAGCTTGGAGATATTGTTAATTTAAAATAATATTGTTAATTTATAAATAATAATAAATAAATTGTTTTTTCTTAAAAAATATATTGTTTGTTTTATTTTATTTTATAAGTAAGATATACATTTCAAGCATGCGGCTATCACAGAAGCAGACAGCCGTTGCGGTTTCCGCTGGAAACATGTTTAGACCTGTTTAAAGTACATTGAGAAGTGCGATAGCAAGCCTGGTAATTTATTCAGGAATTCTCTAGAAACAAAGACCATCTTGATGGTCCGCCATTTTGTCTGACGTCACCTTAGTTTGGCTAGTGACCGTGAGAGGATGCTGCATTATGGTAATCATGAGAGATGCCATTTCTTGGTTAGTGGCTGTGAGAGGGCGTCACATTGGGTTGGTAATGATGAAATCTGCCATTTCTTAGTTTGGTTAGTGGCCGTCAGAGGGCGCCACATTGGGTTGGTAATGATGAAATCTGCAATTTTTAGTTGGGTTGGTAATGATGAAATCTGCAATTTTTAGTTGGGTTGGTAATGATGAAATCTGCAATTTTAGTTGGGTTGGTAATGATGAAATCTGCAATTTTAGTTGGGTTGGTAATGATGAAATCTGCAATTTTTAGTTGGGTTGGCGACCGCGAGGGGGCGCCACATCAGTTGGGTTGGTAGAGGGTTCTACCTATCTTGCGGGGAGGGGGAGGGGGGGTAGTAGGAGTGGGGGGAGGAGGCGCCAGAATCGGCGTAAGTACCCTACTCATTATTTAACTATTATGTACACACGTTTTACTTGGGAATAAGGGAATAACCATAAAAAAATTATAATACTACTTCTAATATTTATAACAAACCTATAATTAAATTTTAAAAAAATAAATCTGGATGGTATTTCATTTATTTTTTTTTTATTTGTAATAAATCTATCTATGATTTCATAATATACTGCTCTGCCCCTATTTCATTATCAGGTGAACTTAATTTCCCTAACTTGGCTAACAATTTTGTTTATAACGAAAATATTCAAGATCTATCTTTGTGCGTAAATAAAAATTTAATTTGTGAGAACAATGCATTATTAAATTGAGCCAATGTTGTAATAATAACGAGAATGGTACTACATATGTTATACTCGTCCTGACTATAATATAAGATCAAGGAAATTACATAAAAAATTATATGTCCGAAAACAAAATTTTGAATTTAATGAGATCAATTAAATAGCTAAGATAAGTCGGTGTTGCTATTACCGTCGAGAGTTGATCTCTTTCTTTTTTATAAAAGAAACCTCTCGTCCTGACTAAAATTATAATTACATAATTTCTATTTTTAATCTCACTCTATTCCTCCATGTATCAAATTTTCTTACTGGTACCAACTTTTCTATATCTATTATAAACTCTCGTCCTGTCAATAACTTCTGATGTACTCTACTTTCTTGAGTTTCGTTCCAGAAATTATTTCTAAATAATTCCACGAACTGAGTTAAATCTTTGCAGTCGTCTTCAATTCTTTGCAGCCAATCTGCGGCTCCATAATTTAATGTGGCCCTTATCACATTCATCTGACTTCTAAAATCAGGAATATCTTCAATGTATTTTAGAATATTTGTTAAATATGCCATGGGGTGAGTTGACATTTTATCCCCACTAAAATGAGTGATATTTTCTACTCGAATTCCTGTATTCAAAATATTATAAGCCGGAGAACAAGTTGTCTGAGGAATCTTAATATTTTGAGCTTTTACTATCAGTTCTTGTATCTGTAATTTCTGTGCATTACATTCTTCTAAAATATCTTTCATTCCTGCCTTCTGAATATTTGTAGAATCAGCTGTTAATTTTATTTCTTTTAGACAATTATCTTCTGTACTTTCTATTTTTCTTATAAGAGAATCTTCCATTCTTTCTGTTCTATCTTCAAGTAATTTATTTACTTGATCTACTTCTAACCGTATTCGTTCTGCTAACTCTTTATGTTTCTCTTGATTATTTTTATCAATTTGTTTTACATTATCATGTATACTCTTTACCTTATTCTCTACCTGTTGCACTTTATTCGTAATAAGGGTTTTAACTTCTGTATCTTTAACTTGCAACTTTTCATCCATTTCTTTCCGCAATTTAACTTCCCGACTATCCATGTCAATAGTAATCTTTTTAACATTTTCTTCTGTATTTCTTAACAACGTTTTCTTTAATTCTTCAAGATTTCTTATATTTTCTTCCTTCAAGTCCACTAAATTCTTCTCACTTCTCTTAATATCCTCTTCCCTATTTTTCTTAGCTTCTATTTTATCCTCATCCCTATTTTTCTTATTCTCTTCACTAGCCTTATCAAATTTACCACTTAAATCTTCATTCATCTGTTTTAACATTTGTAAAATCAATGTCATATCTATTGCTGTATTTGACCTTTCTACTTTAGAAGTCTCTCCTTGTACTTGCAACTTGTCTCCTCTATCTTGTACCTCTCCTGTCTGTTGATTATCTTCCTGTATCTGTAAAGTACTTTCTCCTGTCTCTTGTGTAATTCCTTCCTGATTACCCTCCACATCATCATCGCTAGATGAATCTGTTCTATGTATAACAGAGCTACTTTTAGATCTGGTGTTCATTTTAAATAAATAGAATACACAAATAAAACAAACAAGATTACTTGTACCTAAATATACCTGTAATTGACTTTATTATCTTTGAAAATGTAAATTAATGTTTCCTCTATAAAACAATAAATAAAATATTCAAAATACGATGTTGTGAGTCTTATATTTACAAGGCCCCACGTTGATGCGTCATAAATGTACTAAAGTGGATAAACTTTCTATTTAAGATATCCCACAAATTAGTAAATCAAAGTAAAATTGTAATATTATAAAATAATATGATCTATAATTCAATCTCAGGGTAAAATTTTATTATTAAGTACTATTATGATAAATTTTAGTTGCCTCGAGCTAATTCAGAATTTTTTACAATCTCTACTGTATAAATTATTAAACAAATAGAAACATGAGACTCAATATTTAATTTATTTGGATATACTACCTGTTAATACTCTTAAACCGGTCCTGGATATCTCAGTATATATCTCCTAGTCATACAATTACTTTAGTATTTTAATATTTAATTAATTGGAATTACGAGTTCAACTGTAAAAACGATTTAACTAAATCATTTACTTTCCATAAACTTTACGTATACTATTTTTTAAATTTGCTAAGTTTTCATGTATCAACAATTTAAATACTTCTTTAATATTCCACAAAGTAAGTATATCGCCATCTATTTAGCATATATCTAAATTAATTATGTTCTTTAATATTTTCACCATTAAAGAATGTATCCATTCAAAAATGTACATAACCTCAACGATCATAAGAAGAAAAATCAAATACTTCAAAACTTATATTGAATTCTTTAAGAAAAACATATACATATTTCAGATAAGATATTGAAAATTATTACAAAAATCTCTATGAACTTGTTCAATTATAAATTAATGCTTATTGAGGATGCGTTTTCTACAAGAATAAAAAAACGAGAGTATTCAAAAATGACAGTGATTGTTATCCTGCTATATAAAATACTGGCTTTATCATATGAGTTAATTCTTTTACTATAAAGGTATTTTAATAACTTTGTGTGATTAATTAATAAAATTTTATAATTACTTGGTCTCAATTCAGATTAAATTAAGGTTTCTTAAATTTATTTCTTCTTAAACTCCCATAGATAAGTAATGTTAAAAAAATATATACGACCTTTTCCAACTTGTATTATTATTTTTCTTGATGTATACTGTTGATACTTTGTAGTTGTCCTGGACTTACACGAAAGATCTATTTATGTTCTGGAAAAAAAAACACTTTCCTACACAAGAACTTCAACTGGCTGGAATATTTCCCGATTATCTTGATATAGGCCTACAAAATTAGATGTCTCGTCACGGATTTATTTGAGTAATCCTTCTGGTGTTCCAATTAGAATAATACGTCTAAAACTATTGGTATTCTGCAAGATATTTTAATCAACTGCTCCTAGTGATTGGAAAATGTAAACGTCAAGTGCTCCTAATATCTTCTAATTCCCTTGGAAATTCCTAATGTCTCTGGTATTTAGAAAAATGTATATGTCCAGTACTTCTAATGGTTTAAAGAAAACGTCTAATGCCCCTGGAATTGGCTAATTTCCGTCTACCGCTCCTGGAATTGTCTAATTTCTGTCCACTGCTCCTGGAATTCTACACGATCTAATCTTCTGGTTCTCCTTCCAATTTGAATTGGCAATTTAATATTTTCAATTAAGATAATTAATTTTGGTAAGTATTATATTCTTTACTCCTCGTATATACTTTATATGAATTTCTATCTTCTGTAAACACCTTTTAACTTCTGCTTAATTAGAATAACATGTATTCTATAATAATTTACTCCAATATTGCTTCTATTTTATACACTTTTGCTGAAAATAAACTTTAACACGAAAAATTGCGACTATCTTCCGCAAAATTCGAAAAAGTTCTCCTTTATTTATTTAAAATTACCTTAGTGATAATTCCCATTCTATTTTGACCAATAAATTAATCACACATTAAAACCAAGCTCAATATAAATTATAGAAGTGTAATAAATTTTTAAATACCTTTCATAAGTCAATATTTCACTCATAATAAATTATTCTTTGAATTTAGTAAAGTTATCATGCTTCAAATTACCAATATTAAGCTTTACTTCTTTGTAGTAACAATTATCTGTCACCTTGACAATTAACTCACACATCCGATATACAATTTATAGCGGTATTTTTTATCAATTCTTAATTGATTATTTTCGTATTCTAAAAATCTTTTATCCTTTCCTCATCATTAATAACATTTGAACAAGTTTTTCACAATGCTAAATTACATTTCAAATTTACAATACTTATACAAAATCTTTCTTTACAGATTTTTGGTACATATACATGGAAGAAACAACTCCAATTGTAATAAATACTATTTCAGCAAGTAATTATAAAATTCTCCTTTAACTCAATAAACAATATTTTTCAAGATTACAACCAGTTCATTAATATTTGCAAATTTAACTATCTCTGTCACAATTAAAGAAAAACCGAATCTTGTATAAAACTCATACTTAATAATATAAGATAGGCAACTCCTATTACTTCAGTGTATAACCTGAATAATTCTACCATAAGCAACCCTACCTATATCAATATATATATATATAGGAAAAAGAAAAATATTGGGTATAATCCGCTGTAGAGCAACCGTAAACACGTGTTTCTGACTAATTGGTTTTATGTATCCGCAATAATTTCTTATTCTTTTATATATATATATACAGATAATCAGCTCCAAATGTACAAGAACACTAAAATGTACTAGATTTGAGGAAAATATATAATTGATCAAATATAAAGCAGTCTGTAGGGCTTAAGGCCAAAACAAACCAAACAATAACAAAGAAAGCTATATACCCAATTGCTAGGTTAATTAATTTACACTAATTGACTCAAAGTGAAGCAAACAAACTATCTACAAAAAAAACAATAGTAGGTGGTTTGAATGCTTTAGCTTAAACAGTAAAATAATAACATTGACCTTATGATTAATAGAATAAAATAACGAACGCAAATAAAGAGGTTGAAATTAAAGTACCTTAATAATCACTGAATTTACACCCCAACTTTGAAAAATTTACACGTAACCCAAGATAATATCACTTTTACAGTCGACAAAAGAAAAACGACAATTACTGCGTAAACGATATGAACATTCACGTTCCAATATACCTATATATAAAACATCAATCCACTTAGCTGGCTTCCCAACGATTCTCCTACGGATCTGCGTCCGCCAGCAAAAAAAAAAGTAAACAAGAGCGTTGCCTCGTCAAAGGCGACGACCAGCAATAGCTTAACCTCAAACGGTAAATCAGGGTGCGGGTGGCACCAGGCAGCACAATAGACCAACGGAGGTACGCCAGACAAGGTCCTCCAAAAAAACGAAATTTAAGATGCAATAATCTGCCTGTGATATTGCACTTAAATCGGAGACGAAAAAAAAATTGTAAATTACAAGTCGTAATTAAAAATCCTAAAAAAAAACACAAAAAATTAGAGACGAAAGTTAACAAAAACCCGCCTCAAAAGATCTATTACTAAACAAAGATATCAATAGAACAATTACCTGCTAGAAAATGAGCAATACAATGAAAACAACTTTGCTAGCGCGTATTTTAAACTAAAGACTTTCCCTTACTTGAGACATATCAGTTACTACTATATGTATCTCTAAAACTTTACAAGACCCGATGATTCTTTTATAGGCACCTGTATATCATGGGAGTGTATCCGCATAAAATATGTCTTATATAACTTACACTGAGGACAAACAACATTTTATATTGATTTTCTTTATTAAGATACATACATTTAATAAAAAGCATGTTGCAGAGGTTGTCTTTGATTGTTATCAATACTTTATTTTATATATAATTTCAAGAAGGCAATAGACATCTAATATAACCATATTTCCATATTTAAAAAAAACCTCCACTTTGTATCGACCAGCAGGTATAAGGGGTGGTAAGCCAGTGTCATCTATTCTCGTGTTATTGTAGACATATTCTCCCTGTTTGTGCAAAAGTAAAGAACTTTAAAATTACACTCTTAAATGTGAAATTATACTGCTAACATTTTCTTATTAATAAGCGAATCATAACTTCTACAGTTATTAACAAAATACCGTAGAAGAGAATGAGATTATTGAAATTAACAAATATTTATTTGTAAAAGTGTATACAGATTGTCCTAAACATTGATTGGGGGCTCGACAAATTACTGGCCATATTGAATACGTACATTACATTGTATTTAATTGTTTGTTACAATTAAAGGCAAACAGAAACACACAATTGTTAAACGATTACAGGATATAATTTGGGGGAAAATATGATATGATATTTTTTTTTAGAAATGATTTAGGATTTGGTATTGTTTATTGTATAATTTTATACTTTTAACATTTTTGATAATCTAATGAAATTGTAACAATTGTCAGATGTTCAATCCCTAAGAAAAAGTAGTTAGAAATGCATATGCAACAGGTCTATGAAACTGCAGTTTTTCTAATATAATAATAATAATAATTGATTTAGTCCAACAGTATCAAACCAATTATAGGACAAAGAAGTAACGTACATTAATAAACAACAAATCAATCATATTCTTATTTGTAATATAAATAATTTATAACTATATACATATATTTATATATAAAGTTGAAGAATTATGCATTACTTGCTGAATTAGAAACAAAAAACATATCTTCATAATATAAGTTCGCAGCACGACACATGGTGGCCAGTGGCGATCCCCGAAGAAGATGAGTCCTCGAAAAGAGCAACCAAAACGTGGAGGAGGAGCGAGAGGAAATCCTGGGAATGTAAAAGTGTAAGCATGGTAGGAGATATGGGCAATCAATTGTTCCATTACATAGCTTCCATATGAAGCGTGCACCATGAAACTCTCGGCGATCCCGCAGTGACTGGATGTGCTTGCAGTGAGAGATTATAATCGATGCCACGTTCAGGACAAATTTCCGTATCCTTGAAAGATAAGTATTTCAGGAATTGCCGCTGCACTCTCTCAATGGCTAGTTGTAGATATATGTACTGAGGTGACCATACTTGTGATGCATATTCCAGCCTACTGACGACAAAACTGAAATACAAAGCCTTCAGAAGCAGTGGATTTTTAAAAAACTTACAACGGCGCAAAAGAAAGCCCAAAGCCTTTGAAGCCGAATTGCAAATGAAATATATATGACTGGAGAAGCTCAAATGTGTGTCAAAGAACACGCCAAGGTCCTTTATGTTGTCCACCCGCCTAAGCTGGTTGTCTTCAATAGAATAGGTAGATGGTATATTATTATTTTTGCGAGAGTAAGACATATAACAATATTTACTTACATTTAGTTTCAAATTGAAGTTGGAACACCAAGTCGATATACGATTCAAGTTTTCTTGAAGACGAAGTACATCGTTCCAAGTTCGTATAGAGCAGTAGATCTTTAGATCATGCGCATATGCGAGGACATTCCATGTTATTGATTTAAGCAAATCATTGGTATATAGAGTAAATAACAGAGGTCCCAAGTTAGAGCCCTGTGGCACCCCGGATGAGGGAATAAACTCAAATGACCTGAATCCATTGTAAAAGACATAATTGCGCCTATTTGTCAAATATGAATGCAGAAGTTTGAGCAGGGACGGGCTGAATCCAATTGCTGCGAGCTTTTCCATAAAGATACCATGATCTATCGTGTCAAACACGCGACTAAAGTCAGTGTAGATCAGATCTAATTGGCCATTAGCATCCAGTTCATGAGAGACAGCCTGAGTTATAGTGAGTAGGTTCGTAACTGCAGACCGTCCACGAATGATACCATGTTGACATTCAGAAATCAAAGATTTTGTATTGAAAGCTATGCAGGAATAAATTAGGTTTTCAAAAACCTTTGCAAAGTTGGGTAGAATGGATATTGGCCTGTAGTTCTCAACTCTAGTTCTGTCATATTTTTTAAAGATTGGGCGTATTCTTGCTCTTTGCCAGCGCCAAGAAAAAGTAGCTGTCCTTATTGAAGTATTCATTATTATAGCCAGAGGCTCAGCTAAAGCAAGTCTGGCATTGTGAACAAATATAATTGAGATTTGGTCATCACCAGCTGTATAATCTTGATTGAAAGACGACATTATTCGTATTAGTTCGTCTTATGAAACACTGGATAATGTAAATGGAACTTGATGTGGTTGAGAATCATCAAAAGAGAATTGAGAGCTATGCTGATATACGGATGAAAACATGTTAGCAAAGGCGTTAACTATATATTTTGGCAAGTCAATTTGTTGGTTGTTATGATATAGTATGTTAGGTATACGTGAAGTGCCACGCCTACTATGTATATATTTAAATACTTCCTCAGGATTTTTCAAGATTGACAATTCCACCCCATCCATGTATGATTTATAAGAGTCCGCAGTTAATAATTTACATAGTCCCCTTAATCTCTTAAACTCGGTGTGAAAATAATTGGTTTTTGTTGTCTTTCATCGCCGCCTGTAGTAAGCCTTCAACTTTAGGTGACGTATGACGTGCTCAGTAAACCAAGGCGGATAAGGGTATTTAGCAGCAGAAATTGTTTTAGGCACATGCAAATCAATAATATGATACAAAGCATCATAACATTTTTCCAAAGCATCGTTTACGTTATTGCACTCGTAGAGGAAGGACCAGTCTTTATTCAGTACGTCGATATATAAGTTTTAGTAATTGGCTTTGCGGAAATTATACCTCATATTACTGTTAGAAGGAAAAATCACCTTTCTAGAATAATTAGATAAAGAAGACAAATAATTACATAGCGGCGGGTTATAAGGATCCACGGGTACAAAAGGAGAATCTTCGAGATCAACATCAACGGCACAATCACCATTAACAAGTACCAAATCCAGTAAACGATTGTCACAATTTGTAACTAAGTTACATTGTTTGAGTTGAAGAGAGTTGCAGATTAAACGAAAAGTGGTTGTTTTCGAGCAGGAAACATTATTATAAATAAAGTTTGGCATATTAAAGTCGCCAAGTAGAATTACTGGTTTATCAAAAAGAAAAATTTCTAATGATTCGCAAAATAATTCAAAATCGAACTGGGAAATATTCGGAGGAATATAAACTGCAACAATGCAAAAATAATCACTAGGTGAACCACATCTACAGGCTGCCACGTCAATTAGGGAAACAAGAGAGGAAATCACTGCAATGCAATAATCAATTGTATCACAGCATGCAATGAAAACCCCACCACCAGTTGAACGATGAACCAAAGAATATTTAGGTCAGATCTAATAGCGCTGTAAGATGGAGGTAATATTTCGGAGGTGGTGATGGATTCGCCTAACCAACTCTCAGTGATTACTATAATGTCGTATAAAGATTGACAAGCATTCATGAAGAAAGTGTGGGTTTTGGATCTAAGACCGCGAGCATTTTGGTAGTAAATATTAATTTCATTAGTAGAACTATTGGACTGGCTCAGTTTAAAGAAGAGACAATACTAGGTATTTCATTTCTGTACTTAATCCTCAAATTCTTTTCCCCACTCTTCAAGCGACTGTCCAATTCCACGCTGGCATCTCTATGAATTTTGAGTTGCATCGGCGTTCGATCACGCGAGATAGAAAGTCCATGAAGATTACGGTTTCCCTTAAGTTTAAAGGCATTACGCAAAACGGCACCAACAATGGATTCCGAGTTGAAGGAAACTCTTAAAGGACGCCTACGATCAACTGCCGTGGGATCAAATTTGCCCAATCTAGATATTTTGATGTCTGTATCCTGAAGACAGGAACAGATCTCACCAACCATTTTAGTATCCAGGCTTACCTGACGAGCCAAAAGGTGCAGCAGTTCCCAGAAAAGACTCCTTCAAAGTTTTGATATCATCCTGAAGGGGCACGATAATATATTTTAAAGCACTGGGATCATCACCGCAGTTATTGCTTGTCCACGAAAAACCCGTCCGTGAATGTATTTTGCGGACTCGCTCACTGAAATGTTGGCACAATCAATGCGATATCCTTTCTTACAAATACAACAATTCACGAGCCTATGAGGGTCATCGACTTTTCCGCAACAAACACAAGAAAGCATGTTAAAAAGAATAAAACAAATAATTTTATAATACAATAACAAATAATTAAATAATATAGTAAGGGAAAAAAACGCAGTGATACACGTTTCACGCCAGCGGTGCCCGTCGCGGCGACTTAAAAGGATCCCGTACAAGAGACAGAGGATAGTTGTAGGAAAACTTCAATACATATGTCTATGCGTATATCATGAAAAATAAATATCAAAAAACAAATACAAGATGTGCGGTCAACACAAAAAGTGTTTTAACAGAATATAAGTTATAAGAATAACAGAACTTACATATTTAATGTTGAGGAGTATAAGCAGCAAGCAACGATATAAAAAGCACCATCACATAAAGAAAAAGTTACTCTATTCGATGATATAAGTTTCAAATTAAAGCTGCTAGTAACTATTAGTGAAAACAATAAATATATGCGGAGAACCAAAAACATGTACTTCTACGTTATTTTTGTAATATGTAATATGAATTAAATTAAAAGAAGTGAGCTTGCTATAATAATTATTTTCACAGCTCCTTAATTATGTGTGATTAGTCAGCTAGTAAAAGGCGTGCATTTGATTGAAGTAGTAAATTATTTCTAATAATCACTAAACTGTGATTTAGGTTTTTGTCAATATCAAGCATTTACCTTTGACATCTAAAATAAAATGGTTACACTTGTTATACTTATAAGAACTTCAAAAAATGAAGTGTTGCCACCAAACGTCTATCTTTTTCGTATGTGGGTTCCAAAATATATAAAAGTTGTTCCGAAGTAAGTTTTAAATTATGTATCTTCTTAACAAGATAAAGCTGTACAAGATTAAACTTCGTAAATCGTTCGATGTCGTTAAGTGCAACGCAACAAGTGTAATTGGTGAAATTAGCCCAGTTATTTTTCATTGGTCCCTGAAAATGTTGAATAATATTATTCAACACTTCCCTGTCCAATCAAAAATACCAACACAGTGTTTAATAATGAGGTGTTGTAAGTCTAACATCGGTGTAATTTTTCATGTATTATTTAACATTAGTAGATAAATAAAATTACTGTGTGACATTTTATAAACAAACTGATTTTATAAGATGAATATTATAGAATCAAAATTGAAAGAAAAGTATAAACAAATAAACAAAATTTATAGTTTACTTAAACATTCAAGTAGTACATGTGAATATGGGCTCATCCATAAATTAAATAATAGTAGTAGTTTACTATTAATAATTAATACCTTTTTGATTGGACATCCTTTAATATTAGCTTTCTCCATAAAATCTCCTGAGCCATACATTTTTTTGGACATCGAATCACAAAACGGTATATCCATATTCACAAGTAACAATTTCGGTATATTATTTAGAATTGCCCATGCTCTTGCGTGTATCTGCAAAATAATAATCATAACAATAATAATAATGCAGTCTTTATTGGGTTAGTAAACAATTAAAAATCCACAAAAAAGACAAAAAATAAAATTAATGAATGGTGAACCCCAAGACAAGGTGTAAAAAAGAAGCAGTTTGAATGCGGTTTTACAACTGAACGCTGGAAAAATCTAAAATCGATCAATGTTATACAAAAGTGCGATTTCCACTGTAATCGAAGCAGCCACCCATGACTGGCTACGGATGAGCTGAAAGAAATGACTAAATCCCAGATTGATCTTGACAATAAAAAATGTGCTCGCTGAGATCACAAACTTTTGCCAGAATCCCATAAGACAAAACGGTTGGCAGAAGAACTTAATTATCAAAAACAATGTGGGGGGGGGGTGAGGAAAAGCTATATCTGATCACGATCACAAGGTCACTGATTTTCTAGGATGGAGTGAGTTTTTTGCTTATTCTTCACAGACATAAACGCGATATCCAAAACAAGAGTATTATGTACGGGCTCATAAGGCCAAGTTACTTACCTCTCCTTCAAAAAATGAAGGCGTTTTTGGGAACACACATGAATATGATGCAGAGCTTAGAGAAGACGTAACTAAATGGTTACATTCGACTTATGAATACAACAGCGGCATATGAGGATTGCATCAGTATATATTAATGGCAACTATGTTGAAAAGTTGTGCAGTGGAAATTAAGGTTTGATGCGATATCTTTTGCTTCAACTGAATAACACCCAAACATTTCTTACTTCCTGTACGACCCTCGTAATACATGTAATAGAAAAAGCGTAATTAAATAATGGGCTCGTTATACTTTCTATGCACGATGCTTTTTACTTTCTTATACGTAGTATAAGGAAGTATTGTGATGATGAAAATTTTCGACCTCGAGATTTTTGCAGATGTCCACGTTTTGAAGTCCCCTGATACCGAAAAAGTGGTTTTTAAAAAATGTCTGTGTGTGTGTCTGTCTGTCTGTCTGTCTCTCTGTGTGTCACCACGATAGCGGTCAAACCGCTGTAGATATCAATTCCAAGTTTTGTATTTACGTGTATAATCTCCCTCTTGAGATCTGATTAGTTTTTCAGTAAAATCGGTAGACCGGAAGTAGCAGTTTACTTCAGTGAAAAAATCGAATTTTGCCAATATTTCGTCAATTACTAAGTTTAAACAAATTTATAAAGAATTGAAATGTACTCAAAATTAAATTTGAGACAAATTATCTTAAAAAAGTTTTTCAAAATTCCAACCGGAAGTAGGCCATTTACTGTTATCGAAAACCAGTTTTTTGCGAATATCTCGCAAGTCATGCTTTCTAGGCAGGTACATTACGAGTATAAAAGTATTTAAATTATAATTTTAAATATCTTTTGTATAAAAAAAATTTCAAATTCGGACCGGAAGTACCACTTTTACTCTTACCGAATATCGATTTTTTTCAGATATGTCGTAAATTATGCATTCTATATATATTTATTAAGAGTACAAAAGTATTTAGAGTTGAATTTTCAATATTTCTTGTGTACATGAAATTTCAAAATTCGGACCGGAAGTGGCACTTTTACTCAGTACCGAATTGAGGGGGGGTCAAAAGGGGGCAATTGCCCCGGGCGGCAAAATGGAATTTATTACTGCATTACCTATATAGTGAAAATAGCTACAAGGGTGGCGTGGTGCTGACTTGCCCCCCTTAAGAAATTTCCTAGATCCGGCACTGCTTTTACTCTTAGCGAGCAGCACTTTTCTTCGAATATCAAAGTATGCATTCTATAGCGATTTATTAAGAGAATGAAAGTACTTAGAATAGGATTTTGAATAAGTTTTGTATAAAAAAATTCTTAAAATTGTATAGTTTGAAACGCTCATACGTATAAGAAAGTCGTGTGGTGGCCACACCTCATTTTTTACTTTGCGAAGCTGCAGGCAACGATGTTACAAATTAGAGCAAGAGAATTACCTTAACTATATACTTGCCTTATATCTGTCGCCATCAATATCTTTTAGTAATTTATATCTTCCATAATAGGCTTTATATGTGCGATTCGGTTTTAGTAATTTGAACTGGAAACTTTCATAATAGGAAGTGCTATAATTATTTACAGCACAATGGTCATACTCTACTCTATAGTCGTTTTGCTTAAACTGGTGTAGAAACAAAAAAAAAAGGAGCAGGTTTATTCATTTATCTACAAAATAGCAAGTATGAATAGAATTATCATTTATGATATTGCAGTCCTCAAAACCATTAAGGCTGCGTTTGATAAGGTTTTGGCGGGAGAGAAATGTACCCAAAAAATACCATTTTTATTTCCATTTTTACGGGCGTAAAATATCAAAACATGTAAATTTTATGCATTAAGCATGAAGATAAAGGTTAAACGAAGTGAACGGTCGAATTCTTTTTTAAATTAAGTTAATATATAAGCCGTAAGTAAAATGGGAAGTTAGTGGTTTTGCAAGTACTAGAAAAAATGGCTACATTTAAAAATTACACGGTAAATTTATATGTAATATAGCAAGTACACTCGATATTTATATTTGGAAGGTAAAAATAGTAACAGTAGCTAAATACATGTGTAATTTTTTAAGTGATCCATGAAATAAAATTTGTTTACATTTTTGGTGGGTCTTTATATACATTACAGATATCTGTTACATTTACGTCGCCTAACAGTGTAGCACATATAATACAGATGGCGTTATTATCTTGCAATTATTTAGAGGTTAGTTGTGTGTTATGCGATACTTTAATTATTCATTATAATTTAAAATTATAATTAACAACAATTTTTGCAGTTACTAATTATAAAATTTAGTATGTTACGAGTTATTTGAAAGTACGTAATAGACAATCAACAGTTGGCATCACTGGTTGGCACCACAAAACCAAAAAGTAACTACATAGTTTAATTTGCGAGTTTAATGAAATTGCAATATTTTAAAATATGGAGTTTTCTGTTATCCTTAATTGAAAGATGCCTATGCTTTTACTAATGAGATGAATTATGTAAATCAATTAAACTGGGACTGTTTACGCCGACAAAAGCCTAATAGCTGTTTTATATTTACGAAGTTCGCAAAGAAACTGTCGGCTAAGAACGTTTTACATTTTTCTTCAAAATTTGTTAAGGTTGTTGCTAATTACTTAAAATGTAAATATATGTACATTTTATTTGTTAGCAGTTTTCAGAACTTTGAAATCGTTTATTTTTTAAATAGAAACTGCACACCATGTCTATAGTATTTTTGACAAAAATATCGATATTAGAATCGAATAATGTATCAAAAATTCAAAATCGATTTTAAACACATATTGAATGAAGAATATCGATATACCTTGATATCGACATTTTTATCATGTTTATATTAAAAGTTCTTTGCTGTGGCTTTTCAAGCCATTTAGTAACAAATAAAATCTTTAACTTAAAATATATATTTACTCAAAAAACAAAAAAAAATCCAATAAAAAGACAAACAAAATATAAATTTGTATCTATAACAAGAAATCCAAAACTCAAATATATAATTCTAGTTGTATAAAACACATACATAAATACAAGTAAAAAATAAACATCTTAAAACATATCTTCTTTACAATTTTGAGGAAATAGTAATTGTGATAAAGATAACAAACACCCCATGAAGGCGATTCGGCGAACTATACGAGATGTCAAGTCTATGAAATGCAATATTCCGCTGCCGCTTCCGGATTATAATTTCTATGAAACAGCAAACATCGCAGTAGGCATTTTTCAAATTTCCAACTTCTTTCTTAAAAATATATTCTATTGTATTCTGTATAATATGAACAGTTTCTTTTGTATATTAATGTAAAATAAATGTGTAAAATGTCAAAGATTGTTTACCAGGATATAAGTAGAATGGCATTTTTGATTAAACGATATTATCGAATAAAAAAATCGATAACAGTCAATATTATTAAATAAAAAAATATCGATTTAAATCACGATTATCGAAAAGAAAACATCGATACTTTTTTTACAAAACAATATATCGTGCGCATCCCTAGTTCAAATCACATATGCCTGCCCACTCTTTCTTCCGGAGGTCAGTTCGCCGGTTTTCTAGTTTCGATTAATAACAATAATCTTTATAATAGCCTCATTATTTATAATATATTAACATTAAAATAATACCTTTACCTTACTTAGTTTTGAAGATTTTTATTACAATTACTGTTCTTTTTATTTTTGGTGTTTGTAGAGTTAAATCTTTGTACATATTTAAAACTGTTTTTATCATCTTTATTGTAAAAATACTTGACGCTGTTTGGGTGGCGATTTTCACGGTTTGGTTAGAAGTGCCTTATCTAATATGTTCGTGACGTACTTAAACGTACAGATAGTGTATAATAACACAGTAAAATATAATAAGCGAATGTTCACAGCTTCACAAATTATGGCTAGGTTATGTTATAAAATATACAGATATCGCATCTTATAATTCCTTGTTAAATTTACTTACATAGGAACCAATACATTCTGTTAAAAATGGTACCGTTTTGGCGCGATATTTGAATTGAAAAGTTATAATATAAAGTAACAACGTACCTATGACCAAATTTGCCTTAAAATATGTATATAGAATTCTCTTATTCGAACTTAGTAATCTCACAAAAAAAAATCCATTCTGAAAACTGTCCAGGAGCCAAATTACAAAATAGAAATAAAATAAAAACATGAAAAAAACTGATCAACTGTCAAACTGGCACTTGGGATTTGCAAATACTAACTTTACATGTATTTTTAGCAGGTGAAATATATTTATTAGAATGTTGAACTAATAGGTACGTTATGAAGACAATAATATGACTATATTTCAGTTTTGCATATTATTATTATTATTATTATTAGACATGATCAACAGAGATGCAGGCTACGTATTAAATGTATCAAGTAACAGAAAATGTTTTATTTTGCATAACACAAACACACTGCTGTTTATTTATTGTGTGGTTTTATATAATAATAATAATATTAGTTTATTTCCAAAATAAGAGAACAACATTGTAGGTATTATAAATTACAAAATATAAATATATATGAAATAAGAAAATAAGAAAGTCGAATTGATGAGTATCACCTACCTTTAGCGAATATGTTTAAGAATAACTTAATTTATAAATAAAAGAAACGTAATTTTAAATTTTTACAAATAAATTCAAATGAATGCTTAAACTTCGCGCGTCTTTCTCCCTTCAGCATGAAAGTTGACAAGTATCGATTAGATTCATATGTATAAAATCGAATTGCAAAGAAAGTCTGCCAGACCAAATCTACGTTTGTAGGTAGAAATTCAATAAGCAGGTAAAATGACCTTGAAATGTTTTTAGATCTTCAGAATTAGTTTAGTTTGTTAGAATTAACATCGTGGCGCCATCCAATTATTACTAGTAGTACTTAAGAAACGCTAAAATCTTAGATACAAACCGAAATGGATTTGTCAACTTTGAAACGCATCCTTAAGAGATATTTCAGGTAGAGGAGGACAGCGCAAGTTGTTACATAGAGCAAATTGTTACATAGCATATAGCATCTGTAATGTTTTATGCAAACATACAACACTATTAATACCTAAAACGGAAATTTATGTCACCTATCGCTGAAATACTGTTCTGCTATCTACCGTATAAACCGCTCACACAAATGCGTTTAAGTTTATCAGAAGCAGTTTCATTTATTATATGTTACAAATTTTACAACATAATGTTAAGTCATCAGATTAAACTGATTATATATCCTTAAACGCATGTTATTTAACAATGATGAGAAATAATTTTGATGTAACACAAAGGGTTTACATAAAAATAAAACCTAACTTATCAATTGCATGTAGAGACACATAGTCACATTATCTGTGGGGCAAACTGTTACATGTAACAACTTGCTCCATACTTTAAAGTCTATAGTGCTAAGTGAATAAATTTATTTCTAATTATTCTTCTAAAATGTAAAATATGGTTTTCGAAAACTCGCCTAGGGGCGCGTTTTCTAAACTTGAACACGTGCGTAAAAATCATGTCTTATGAAACTTGTATTTTAATATACTATTATACCACCAAAATGTGTGTCGTAAAGTAAGTACTTACCACATAAACGGATGCAATCAAGCTGCATAATAATAGTTTACTACACCAGTACATCTGTTTCTTATTTTATTGTGCCTTCAGCAACATCCGAAACTTTTCTGAATATATATTCAGGAGAAACGTTTACTTTTATAATGATTGGAAGTGATTTTTATCATCAAAATGAACACGTGTAGAATGCAAAACTTACATATTCCATTTGCAATTACAGGAAAACTAATCAAATAATTCACAATATGTATGATTCTACGAGGAAGATTTATTGAATGATATGAATTTCGACGAGCAGAGGATAATTTTGATCGCATAGCAACAACCGAGAATTAAAAAATGAGGTGTGTCCACCACCACAAATTATAGAATTTTAAGAATTTTTTTATACAAAAATTATTCAAAATCCTATTCTAAGTACTTCTATTCTCTTAATAGATCTCTATAGAATGCATACTTTGCAACATGTTATAAAAAAAACTACTTCCCGTCCGAATTTTGAAATTTCATTTATACAAAAAACATTGCAAATCTAACTCTAAATATTTTTGTACGCTTTATAAATATATACAAAATGCATCATTTACGACATTTTTGCAAAAAGTCGCTATTCGGTAAGAGTAAAAGTTTTACCTACGATCCTAATTTTGAAATTTTTTTTATATACTTAAATACTTTTATATTCGTAATGTAACAACTGCCTAGAGAGCATGAGTTGCGGGATATTCGCAAAAAACTGATTTTCGATAACAGTAAAAGATCTACTTCCGGTTGGAATTTCGAAAAACTTTTTTAACACAATTTTTCTCAAATTTAATTTTGAGTACATTTGAATTCTTTATAAATTTGTTTAAACTTAGTAATTGACGAAATACTTGCAAAATTCCATTTTTTCACAAAACTTGCAAAAATCTAGAGGTCGAAAATTTTCGTCATCACAATACTTCCTTATACTACGTATAAGAAAGTTAAAATTTCTGGATTTTGAACTTTCTTTTATACAAAAGATATTGAAAATTATATTTTAAATACTTTTATACTCGTAACGTACTTCTCTAAAAAGCATGAGTTGCGAAAAATTCGCAAAAAACTGATTTTCGATAAGAGTAAAAGAGCTACTTCCGGTAGGAATTTCGAAAAACTTTTTAAATAAAATTATTCTCAATTTTAATTGTAAGTACATATGAATTCTTTATAAACTTGTTTAAATTTAGTAGTTGACGAAATATTTTGAAAATTCGATTTTTTCACTGAAGTAAACTGCTACTTTCGGTCTAGCGATTTGACTAAAAAACTAATCAGATCTCAAGAGGGACATTATACACCTAAATAAAGAATTTGGAATTGATATCTCCAGCGATTTGACCGCTATCGTAGCCAAACACAGACGCACAGACAGACAGACAGAGACAATTTTTAAAAATTACTTTTTCGGCATCAGGGGACTTCAAAACGTGAACATCTGCAAAAATCTCGAGGTCAAAAATTTTCGTCATCACAATACTTCCTTATACTACGTATAAGAAAGTTAAAATTTCTGGTGAGCTTTATTACTATTACACAGGATACAAACTATACTGACAGCGGTATTTCCTATAGTGGAATTCCAGATCATGATTAAACATGCTTTATTTAACTTCTATCTGCAATATGTTAACAAGCATGCTTAGTGTTACAAACTTCTTGATATACTAACACTAAAGGCATAGTCTGCCGTGTGGTAATGTTGGCTGTTTTCTTCGATAAATCGAGGATTTTAATATGTTGCTTGTGCTATTCCCATTGTTTGGATTTTGAAAGAAAACAACACTGTTGTTCTGTTACGCTACGGTGTGTAGACAACGCGATTTTTAATCAGTGCTACTGAAGATAACAACTTAGTTGTTGAAATACGTATTTAGCCCTTTTGTGCTTTAGTGTGGTGAAGGTGTTTAGTGTTTTTATTTAGTATCAAGCCACAGACTCCAAGTTTAGTTTCTTATACTTAATGATGTTACTCAGAATATTATTAATTATTTTATTGGTTAATTGTAGAATTATTGAAAATAACGCAAAATAACGTCACTTGCCCATTAAAACACGTTTTTGCATTGCTATAACGACGTGCACATTCAAACTTATGGTGGTAATTACGTGATCAAACATGAGCGCACTGCGTCTGGCCCATGTGCGCACAGTAGTTATAATAATAGGGGTACCCGTTTCTGCCTCGCTACGCGGAAACCCCTTACCCTACATAGTTGCGTCGTTATTATTTATGTATTTGTATTAAATGCATGTTTATGGTAGACCTAAACCTTTTGGAGGGACTACATAATTAATACGGGCTGTCCATGCTTATTTGTTTACATTTTCACTTATACATGTTAGATTTTACATTCTATGTTTGTCATTGTAATTTTAATTGACAGCCAATTGTCATTTTGTTATTTTCTCATCATTTTGCCGCTACTGCCAAGAAAGCAAGTTTATTTTTCAATATATTATATATATATAAATCTCTGACACTAATTAATATGTTTTAGAAAAAACGTCTTACTACTCAAGGCAGTATTACGGGTTGAGGTAAATTGAAACACACTTTAACGTAATGTGACGTTTCGACTGAATATCTCAGTTTTCATCAGACCTGTTTATTAAAAGAACAAAAAAAAAACAATTTTAGGAGAACACCCAAGCTAATTTAGTACAATGTGTCAAAATGATACTTACACTAACATAATTACTTGTATATGCATCACGAGAGAACGAAACTGACATGAAACACATTAAAAACTTGTCAGAAATAAAAAAGGGACACGTACATTTCAAAGTCAGTGTATATTATGACAGGGAAACCAGTGGAAAAAAGGATCTTATTAATTGTGTACCTGGGGTAATTGGTTTGCAATAAAATATCTCTTAAACATTTCAAATCTTCTATCTGATCTAATCTACATGTGGTATTTTGACTATCCTGTCTTTTAAACATTTTACGAGATTTATTTTGTACTTCTTGGGACAGTTTGACAAAAATTTGTGAATCGATTAGAATTTGAAAGTTTTCGGTACAATCTTAATTTAATACTGTTATTTTCCCATATTACCAAGGAATCGAGGAACGGTAGTGTATCTTTTTCTTCTGTTTCACATCTGAATTTCAGACTTTGGTTGAATGAATTGAAAAGCTACAAAGTCGAATGAATCTCAGTTTTAGGTATAATACAAAACAAGTCATCTACATATTGCACCATAATTGTGGGGGCGCATTAAGCTTCAGCATCACGTGATTTATTATCGTGTTCATTACTACGTCTGCTATGCTTGGTGAAAGAAGCATCGGTGAACCCCTAATTTGTACGTAAAAGTTATTGTCAAAAACAAAGTGCACGTTCTCTTTTGCGGTATTTAGACGCATCGGGCAAAAAATGTTTTATATGAGTGAGTACGATTTAATGTTTTTTCCCTTTTATACAAATACAAGCTGCCACCCCTTGTATATAAAATTTAACGATATGCTCTAAATGGCCATAGCCCACTCAAAACCCGAATATACAAGTAAGTAGTAAGTATGGCGCCACCACGATAACTAACCTTCTAACTTATAAGCCAATTTAACAGTCCACTTAAAATTGTGAGAAACGCCTGTTCAAATAAAATACACCAACTTATAACCCACTTATGGTCTTACCTTCACACTTCCCAAAGGTTGTTGTAAAATCTGATGTACAGCACCGCCTCTAGCTCGCCGAGAAAATGGGCATGGTTCGAATTCAAGTAAATCGAAGGTGTTATAGAGCGCCAGTTCCGATATTGTATCTATGCCATACACCAAGCTGACCACCATAAACCCGGAACTAGTTTATTTTTGAACCCCAGGTAGAATGATAGGTAAAACCAACACACTCATTCAAAATTCAACAACAGGTTTATTCTAAATTTTAAACACCCAAAATGTTTCATGACCCAAATAATCAGAACAAAACAGCTATTGCTAACTAATATCCTAAGTCAAACGTTGTACGTAGCTCGTTATAAATTGAGTTCAATAAAATATTCAAAAGGAAACAAAAAAAAACATTGAAATATGAATTACATAAGCGCAACCCAGTTGCAAGTATTTAAATTTCTGAAGGAATGAATAAAAGTCTTAAATGGCCACCCAAGGTGATCCACAACTTCAAATTACCAATGACATATAATTACAAAATTAAAGAAATTAAAAAAAGGAAACACATGAGACAACCTTAAAGTTAAATTAATTACCTGACAATATTCTTACAAAAGCATAAAATTATGAGGCAACTTGCCGAAAGTCTTTCCAAAGTCGAACAGTTTGACCGTAAATTGCAACACATCAACACTCCAAATGAAACACTCTGTATAACAGAGGCAACCGACAATCTGTTCGACAGAAGAGTGCAGACTCTAGGTTATAAGGTATCTAATACTAAAAATATTAGCGCTAGTTAACTGTGCTTTACATAAGAGTACGTGATCAACATTAAATTCAATAATTCCTTACAAGATTCCACAATAATAAATTTGAAAGGTGACTAATTATATTAAATAACAAGCAATAGATTTACACCATACAGATGTGAGGCTGCAACGCCAATACACATCCAAAATTTGTTCAAAATTCTAAATCCAAAAAAAAGGCTACGTAACGTCTCCAAAATTGACAAAGTAACCCCCAAGTGGAGTCACTGTTATTAATAAAACTACGTTAATTGAATAAATTCAAATTATAAGGCACTCAGGCCACTATGCAGTTAAATAATGAAATTACGATGACTTGAACGATTAGTTAAGCCGAGAAATTTACAATTAACAGTTCGATAGTACTCGGAATTGACTTGAAGTTACCAAAACTGATTGGCAAATAACTGATAATCAAACACAGACACAGTACCTTTGAAATTCCACATCCACAGCTACAATACACGATACCTTCTACAAATCACACTCGTTACAAAGGGAAACTGCTCCAGATACCCTCGGTTAACGACATCTTCGGGAGAACAGTGTAGGAAGGCTACAGCATTACATCTATCTGCACCTTAAATTATGTCTTCACCGCAAGGTACACAATCTATCCCCTTGGAATTATAAAATATATCAGGCACGTGGTTCTTAAACTTTCCCCACCGAAAAGTGCTCTAATGAAAGTTTTGCCATGCACTAGCAGCTATAATAGAATATAGAAACAGCACAATTAAGATCAGTCAGACACGTGAAAATTATGCTTACAGCAGTTAAACAATTCTTAAGCCACGACAAAACAATATCCTCGGCAAGATTATAACCATAACGCCATAACCACATTAACACTTGAGAAATACCATAACATCCGCCTTTTGCTAGCGATTACATACGATATAATTCAACATTCTACTAATTTCTCAAGTAGTGACTAAAGAAAATGCATCTGCTCTTGTGGTGTTTTAAGTGCTTCTTCTAAGACAGTCGAGGATCAAAAGAGAGAGGCTCTAACTTGTCAATCACCGACCTTAAGCGTAACAACGAACATGTAAACTAATAACCGAACGACCTAATCTGATATTTTAACATACGACATAAATGTAGATTCAAATGACAATACAAAAGTGGAAAATAATTATCATAAAAATGTCACATAACTCTGACCCAAAAGAAACTCCCAAAACTAATTAGAAACTAATTAAAACTGCCGAAACCACTAAATAAAACAAGTGCGCCATCTACCCGTCAACACATATACATTACGCACATGAGATAATGTAAAACGTACGGCGGTAGGACTCTTATGAAATCCTTCCCTAGATGGCAGAAGGAGTCAGAAGGATGATCTATTTAACCAAGATAATTTAAGTATTCAATCGATAAAACTAAAATTATCAATTAAGAGATAAAATACAGCAAAATAATTGTAACAAAGCGTATTTTTCTATGAATGCGTGTTCGTTTCTATTTACAAATGAGCATTCTTACGTGTATTAATAAACATACATTCTGTGCCAGGTCCGTAATGTAATTTTTTTTATCTAAAAAACAACATAGAAAATTAAATTTATAATTTCTTCGTTATTGCGGTATATTTGGGCCTGTTTCTGGTCGGACTTTACATACCTGTTACTCTGTCTTTTTATTTCTGGGACAACCTGTATACTTATGCACTTCCTGTTCATTATATAATTAATGATAAATTTATTGCCTCTTTAATTGGACATCCTTTAATGTTTGCCTGTTGTAATGCGTCCTCCATGCCGTACAATTTTCTTTGAATAACATCGAAAACAACCACATCCAAATTGAGCATAAGCAGTTTTGGTATATTATCCAAGATTTTCCACGCTTGGACATTTACGTATGTAATATTAAATAACAAGTTACTAACTTCAGAAAACTATGTAAAATAACACACAGAGAGTTCCAAGAGATATACAGTGTGTTAGATTATATATGTCATAGCAAATATCTTGGCTATTGTGCAAATAATTAAAAAATGACCTATAAGAGCGTTATTAATATATTTGTTTTTAATAATGTGTCAAAATTGAAAAAACAATTTAACATCAAATAAGTCACGTAAAACAAATAAATTTCATATTTTAAATGGAACATATTATTGCTTATTCTGAAACTATGTAGGTACATGAATTTATCTTGCAACGGTATTTTACACACGTACTTATTTCATTAATTTTTTTAATTTTCTTTTTTTTTTTCATTATAAATGATGTTAAAATATTAACTTTCTATCAGAATCAACAGTTCTTAAAGTATTGTTACGCTTTCGGGTTCACAATAAACAACTCGTGCAATTTATTTATTTAAAAGTAGTCTGTATATTCATACACGTAAAATTAATTACAATATAAAAATATAAAACCAATGTATCACACTTAAACTACTACGATTTAAATTAACACAGGTATTTATTTACCAGTACTATTTATATGTCTGTAATATTTATATCACTTCTATTTATATAACACGGAAATATTTATGTCTACTCTTCGACTACCACTTAAGGAACTATTTATTTATTTCTTATATTTATTTGGTCTGTTCCGCGCGACGACTCTTCTTATTTCGGAATTACTCATCCATCGGTGACCCAGCCGCTTTATATACACATACGAAACATCTGGAAGCATTCGCGTAAACTCCATCTTCCTCTCGATGTTTGTAGAACATTCGATAGACATTCTGTCTCTTTGCAGTACAACGCAAATGAATGATTTATTGCTTTATGATGTTACCAGTCGCGTCGAGATGATTTACAACCTCTTTTTATTGTCGCTCGGAAGTCTGCCTTTCTTTGTGCACTTGTTTCGTTACAGTATGAATCGATGTAATTTTATATGAGGTCATGGGTTTTTTAGAATGGAAAATACCGTTTTTTGAACTGTCTACCTTTTGAACGCGCTCTGTTATTTATTCTATTCCTTAATAAATTTAATGAAATAAGTAGAACGGTTGTAAAGATAAATTCGTGAAGTTTCAGAATATACAATATTACTGGGTACATTCCATTTAAGATATTAAATTTATTTGCTTGACCTGACTTATTTGATGTTGACACACACAACATACTTATATAGTCGAGTCGCACTCGCAACTGACATATGCCACCAACATAAAATGGCGCCAAATTTAAGACGTTGCAAAATTTTATGTGTTAAGTAATATTTATTTTAACACTCTGTCTGCTGTTAATAATAAAATATAAGTACAATGAAGGTAAGATTTACAGAGAGAATTGAACTTTTGACGTTTCTCTTAAATATTCGGGAATGTATTAAATAAATATTTTAAGGTTTGTTTTACTATTGACAATAAGAGATATTATTTACTAGCAAGAAAGACGTGTTGAAATCAATCATCCACCATTTTTCTATTACAGTCAACATGTTTATCCCCTCTTAAATTTGAAATTTTCCTACGCAATATTACATATGTGATTTTCCGACATTTATTACGTATTTAAGTGACAATCACCTGCTTCTTCAATTAGATAGCTTTCTGTTTTATGATATTATTATTGTTCTGTAAACATCACATACATATATTCTTCAAACATGTTACGAGTTTCCCCATGCTACCTTACACAAAATATTACTGAATTAATATCTGCTTTATAAATTCCTATTTCCCTATGCCACCACGTGTTTATTTCTTGTTCAGTATAAGTGATGGTGTTAGCCCAACTTTCACGAGTAATAGTACTCAAAACGCCAACACTTTTGATCCGCTTGTCTCACGCTACGCTTGTCAAATGAAAATAAAAGTCTGACAACAATGCTAGCCAAGTAAACAGAATAGCCATGTGTTAAATAAAATATAGATAGAGAAAAGTAATATTTAACAACTTTTTTTGTAATATTCAATTTGTAATTGGCTTTCATGTAATAGTATTTTACTAGCAGACGCTATTCTGAAATATTATAAATACTTATACCTAAATGTAAATTTGTAAACCATCATTGATGTATTTATTAGTCACCCCAACAAAAAGTTAATTATAGATAAATATAAATTTATAAAGCTAAATAATTATTGATGATAAATTAAACAAACAACAATTTAATACAACGTATTAAAATTTCATAATTTCAACAAGAAAGCCGTGAAATTTAAAAATTAATCGCCAATAAATATATGTTTTCTCTATCGCGTAGAGTTTAGGAATACCCAAAACCCCCGAACTGTTTTGTTGCCTGTTTTCTTCCAAAAACTTATTACCTCTAATTGAAAAACTTTGTTCCTAAATTAATTGTTTGTGGGGATATAGCTCAGTGGTAGAGCATTCGACTGCAGATCGAGAGGTCCCCGGTTCAAACCCGGGTGTCCCCTAGTGATTTTTTTTATTCTTTAATTATTATTATTATCAATCAAAATGTAATAAATTATTGTTCTCTATGTTTAAAATGTATATACTGGGTGATACTGAAATGTGCAACGTGTTCTTTGTAACGAGTTGAAATTGAGCGTCTAGTTTGTCCTACATCTTTTTAGTCACGCCTATAGTCATCACATTATATACACATTAATATAGTGTTACATTAAATATTTAAGCAATAATATCGATTATGTAACTATCACAATATGTATAACAATAACCTTGTACTTTTTATTATCTATATCTATTAATAATATGAAATGTATCTTGTACGATTTATATGTATGATTAAGTTTTATTGTTTTCAATTCGGCAGAATCAAAACAGGAAGTGTTATACGTATGTCTCCATAGCATAATATTCATGATTTAAAACAAAGTCGTTTTGCTGAAACTGTTATTAAGAAAAACATAAATATCAAATGGTAGTTTTTCTCAGCTAAATGCTCACCGTTAAAACAAAGACAATCGCATGACAAAATACTAATTTACCGTACCAAATTGTCATATCGCGTTTGCTTGTTGCTTATCCCGTAGATCATCAATTGTTCTAAATAGCAAATATACGAACATCATAATTTGCACAAATGCGTACACATAATTATTGTTGATATTTAATAATAATAATAATAATAATAATAATAAACTTTATTGACACAAAACATATATACATAATTATATATGTGCCAAATGGCGAAGTTCAGCTATTGCTGTTCAACTTAACCATAAACCTAACCTAACAAATCATAGTGAGAATAAATACTAATTATAACACAGGCATACACACAAAAACACTAAACTAGATACAAGTATAGTCATGCATTAGAAATAGCAACTCAAAGCATAACAACAAAATAATAAAATGTATTAATAATATTAATAACCTAATAAATACAAATCTGAATAAATGACAGAATGAAGATAGGTGGACACACAGGCGCGCAGGTCACAACAATTGGAGCAGGTGTCGCTTCAAGTTAACTTTAAATGAAGCAGGCGACATACTTTTTAAAGAACTGGGTAGGGAGTTGTAAATTTTTACAATATTGCAGCTGAACGACTTACTGTAAAGGGTAAGTTTATGAATTGGCGGCGTCAACAGGCCCCTAAATCTCAAATTTAAATTATGAACATCAGTTCTGAAAGTAATTTTGTTATAAAGATATGTAGGGGAGCGAGTTATAATAATATTGTGAAATAAACAAGCACTATGCAAATATCTGCGTTGTTCCATATTAAGCCAGCGGACCCCTCTCAACTTATGAGTAATGCGGTCATATTTCCTAATGCCAAAAATAAAGCGCAAACACGAGTTTTGCAGCTTTTGCACACGATAAACATCTCTCTGACGTAGACAAGAACCATATATAACATCCCCATAATTTACCTGTGCTAAAACCAGAGATTCACATAGCATTGTTTTTATTGTTTTATTAAGGACCTTCCGATGTGGATAAATCATCCTTAAACCATTGTATCCTCGTTGAATGCACTTGGAGACATGCGCATTAAAGTTTAGCCTGTGATCCACTATCAACCCCAAGTTTTTTGACTCATCCACCAACCCAACATCAACACCACGAATCCTAACTATAACATCATTAATATTAATCCTAACGTTCCTACCTACAAAAAGCATAGCAGTAGACTTCGAAGGATTCAGATATAAGGAATGACGTTCGAACAGATCTGCAAGTCTATCGAGGTCAGCACACAGTACTTCGCAGGTCTGCACAATCTCATCTGGCCGACAAGATATATAAACCTGCGTATCATCAGCATAACAGTGGAACTGGGCATGACGCAGTGAAGTATGCAGCTGAGAAGAGTAGATAGAGAACAGCAGAGGACCCAAAACCGAACCCTGCGGTACACCAGAGCGCACATTTTTGTAGGCAGAGAAACTATTATTCATCCTTACCGATTGTTTCCTGAAGGATATATAATTACTCAACAAATCCACCGCACCTCCCCCCAGGCCAATAAAATGTAGAATTGCAATAAGTAATTCATGATCAATAGTGTCGAAAGCTCTACTGAAATCCAACAAAACTAGTATAGTAACCCTACCATTATCCAAATTAGCCATAATATCATCAGTCACCTTCAGCAGGGCAGTGACACAGCCATGACGCTTCCGAAAGCCGGACTGCAACTGCGGCAAAATGTTATTCTTCTCGAGATATTCCCCCAGCTGCTAACCCACAACCTTCTCAAAAACCTTGGACAATACAGGCAGCACACTAATAGGACGTACGTCTTTAAACTCTTTAGGGGCACAAACCTTAGGCACAGGAGTAACTAAAGCTTTCCTCCAGACAGACGGAAAAACGGAGCAACTCAGACAGAAATTGATTAGATATGTAAATATTGGTAACAGGTAAGGAATACAAAGCCTCAGAGCATCAACCCCCAGCCCATCAGCCCCAATGCACCCTGTTTTAACACTGGTGAGTATCAAAAATATTTTATTCTCATCCACGGGAGCAAAAGAAAATTCAGCGGTGACTTGTACAGAAGTATTCGTGTTGTAATAAGTAAGTAAATCTGTACTACAGTTATTATGCGTGGATAAATCAAGAAAAAAACTATTCAGTTCATCAGGATCAGAAAGAGACTGTGGCAGCCCCAAAGCCCCGCTCCCACCCGCAATGTTGAGCCGACTGCGATTCCTCCACAATTTCTGTGTATTATTTGCAGCCAGCAAGGAATCAAAGTAGAGGTTCTTTTCCCGCCGGACAGTAAAAGTTGTAAAATTACGTATCTGTTTGTAATACGCCCAGTGAGCAGGGTTTTTTGACCGTTTAAATCTCTGCAAGGCCCCATCCCTGACACCCATTAGTATTCTAACATACTCTGTCATCCAAGGAGTACGAGGCTTAGTAAAATGCGAAACCCTAACAGGGGCAAAAATATCTAGTACATGCAAAATAGATTCATTAACAAAGTCTACCTTACCGTCAATATCAGCATCAAGAAATGCAGCCGCATCAAATCTAGGTGCTCGATATAACACCCCAACACAGATAACAGTTTTACAGAGTTTTAAAGTAAGCCATAACTGCTCAATGTTACCGCACACATCAATCAAACAGAAACTGAGACGATTGTGTATATAAAAACCAACACCACCCCCACGACCCTCCCTATCATGTCTTACAAAAGTATAACCATCAATATTTACGAGCATAGAAGGTATCGCAGAGCTCAACCACGTCTCAGAAACAGCCACAATATCACAATCATTGTCTAAGATAAAATTTTTAATTTCTGCGTACGAACTAACAAGGGACCTGGCGTTTATGTGAACACACCGTAAATTACTCATTAACAACTAATTATATATCAAGAAGGAGCTAAATGAATTACAAACTATGTATACTATTACTAAATGGAATAGATGCAGTAGATAGCAACAATTACAAGTTCAATATAACAGATTGCATAATACTAAACAAAACAACCTGTATCATAGATAAGAAACCATAGTAAATTAGCAACCAAAACAAGATCAATGAAACTTAATAATAAGTAATAAATAATTTGATATATGTATATTAATCTAATACAAAATGTATAAGATGCAGAAAATTAACGTAAATGTAAGGAAGCTATATAAACTAATAAATCAACGCAAAACTATGTAAATAAATATTAAACAAGCAATAAACAAACAGAGAGCAAAACACTTATTTAAAGTTATGCAAATAGCAGAAGAACAAAATGAAATGTACGTACATGAGTCGGTCAGTGTCCTATTTAAACTTATTTAAATCGCTAATATCCGCAACAGGAACCCGGGAGCCATTCTTTTCGGCAAAGATATTTCCATTGTAAGTCCATACTTTCCGCCTACCAAAGACCTGCTCCGCCGCCTTTAGTGTAGTTAATTTATCGTCAGGAAGAATTTTGTACTCCATGTGGAAACGACTGATGTAACTCTATATAGTTTATTTAACGAAATAGACGAGTTATATCGTTAACAGTTACTTCGGTCCAAGAAAAAAGCAGCAAATGTGCTTGGTAAAAGATACAATCTATTTTTAACACTACAATTTTGCCAGTTTATGTATACGTCGGTAGTTTTAGATACATTGTATTACATTCAGATAATTCTAATGGAGTTATTCCTGGAGTATCCTTCATACGAATCAACCTCATAAATATGTAACCGGACTTCAAAAAAAAGAAATTATCCTGGGGTTGAAATTGCTTCAAAAAATACTCTATTGAAAGTGTCACATATACAAGAAATTTTGATTAAAACTATTACAAGTGTTACAAAAAACAAATGGAAAAAATATATCGACCTTATGAAACTATAACTTGGAATGTGAATTGATACTAAACAAAACACTAAAAAACGCGGTTTTTAATCAGTGCTACTGAAGATGACAACAGAGTTGTCGAAATACATACTTAGTTTTTTGTGCTTTAGTGTGGTAAAATTGTTTTAGTGTTTTTGTTTATTGACCATATTACTAAGTAAAAAATCTTAATGTAGGTCCAATAATGTCCAAAAATCTGAAATAAAATACAAAAGAAAAAATCCCTTACCACAAAAAATATATAAAAAAATCTATATACGTGTTTCGGCAACTAAGTTGCCATGTTCAGTAGAAATCTGTATAAAACAAAAAAGAGTGTTAAACGTAATACTTTAGGCTAAGGTGTAACCTTAGAAGATATGAAAAATCACCAGTGGAATAACACTGATTTCTAATCACATAAAATTACAATAATCCGTACAAACTGGACTCGGGTATCGGTATATTGTCAGAATTCATTAACTTACATCTATTTCTATGTACATAAATACTTTCGGAACTCTCTAATTCTCTAAAATTATTTACAGTTTAGCTAATCTAAGACTATCTATAGGCATGCCGTGGTCTGTGTCGAAAATATGTCGAGCAACACATGATTTTTCGGGTTTGTTGTATCTGAAATGTGCAATGTGTTCTTTGTAACGAGTCGAAATTGAGCGCCTGGTTTGCCCTACAGATTTTTGATTACAATTTTTGCAGGTTATTTCATAAATACCAGATTTTTGATCTACCTCAATTTTATCTTTAGCGTTCCCTATAAGAGTGATTTTAATGAACTGCCCGATTTAAACGGGATATGAAGATCATGTTCTTTCAATTTCAATTAATGTTGGATCGATAAGTGTTTGATATCGTAGAACCGTTTATTATTTGTATTTGAATTGACTACATAAATATTTGTATATCTCGATAAATAGACACATAAAATACCATTTAAGGAGCAGCATTTAGGTATTAAAAATACCTATGAGTATATAATAAACCAAAATAAGGACCAGATCGTGAGAACTAAGGAAGGTGATCCATACATGCAAGTTTTGTCAGTATCAAGAAGGATATCGAATATCAAAATAAAATGAATCAAGTTTATTCATATTAAGCGCTTATATTTAAAAAAAAAACGTAACAAGACATCCTATATAAGAAGACCTTAGAAGTATTAGACGGCGGTATTTAAAGAAGTGTAGCAGTTATCTAATTTTATTGTATCTATTTAGCAGAAACTACGGGAGATTAAGCTAGAGATATTGAATCTAATCATTCGGACAGCTCCGTAAGGAGAATCCATATACGAACAAATATATTGAACTTTAAATATTAATTCCGAGAAGTATTTCTATTTACATTAAATTCGGATATTCTCGTGAAGTGACAAATAAAAGCTATATGTCAAAGCGATCTTCAGAGTGTACAAGCAAGTTGTCATTTTTATAGTAAGATATTTGCATACTAAACAATTAGATATGACATCTAAGCAATTAGGAATAATATAATTTGTCAGCGTTTAAAGCGTTATAATTTTTTTAGAAATACTTCATGAAATTTTCTTTTAAATATGAAAGTAATATGTACAATATGTGCGTACCTCATAACTTATTGATTGATTACAGATTTGGTTGTAAAGTAAAACGGACTACTTTTAAAATTCATTATGAAAATATCTCAAAAATACTATTTCAATGTTATAAATATGCACAAATTAGTATGATTTAGTGGACCAAAGAAATCATTTTTACGTTCACTATTTCCAACAAAATAACAAATAATATATCATCCATTAATCCATCCCACATTCTTTTTTCTAAGTAGCTAGCCTTTTCAATCTACGTGAATGATATGACGCATTGTCCATGATTATTAGAGTATCATCTGGCAATTTATAAAACACTTGTTCAAACCACTCTTCAAAAATAATTAAGTTCATTTCATTATGAAGGTATAAAAAGAGCTCACTACTCTTTTTATGCCTTCAAAAAGGTTCATTTTTTAAAAAAGGAACTGCACACCATCTACTGTGTAGTATTTTTGACATTTTCACCAAATTCTCATAGTTTGAAATGCCTGCCAACACATTTTCAAGAGATCTTAGTTCGCCTGTTCCTATTTTTTAATTATGCAATATACGTACAGTTGATTTTGCCTGTCCTATAATATATATTATTTATAATAAAAGAATAAGAAATTATTGCGGATACATAAAATATCAGAAAAAGAAAAATATTGGGTATAATCCGCTGTAGAGCAACCGCAGACACGTGTTTCTGACTAATTGGTCGTCATCAGTACGGTGTAGCCAAGGAATTAGGTGGGATAACCTTGGAGATGTAAGCTAAACGGAAGACCATCAGGCGACGTTAGTTGTTGTCCTCAAAACCGAGGATCTTCTAGCTGAAGTTGCAAATGGTGGTCTGTCACCTGATGGTCTTCCGTTTAGCTTACATCTCCAAGGTTATCCCACCTAATTCCTTGGCTACACCGTACTGATGACGACCAATTAGTCAGAAACACGTGTCTGCAGTTGCTCTACAGCGGATTATACCCTATATTTTTGTTTTTCTGTTATTTATAATATATTGTAATCGGAGTAATACCTGTATCTTACTTGGTGTCTTTGAGCTCTTCATTGTAATTACTGTCGTTACCATTTTTGGATTTTGTAGCGTTAATACTGATTTTCTGCGGCTTAAGAATGCCAATCATTGACGCTGTTTGGATGGTGAATTTAGCAAGAGTTCGGACCTGTCTGACCACTAATGTTCGAGATATACTTAAACGCACAGTTTGTATTAATTTTCCTACACAGCAACGAATGAAATCTCTTAAAAATCTGTATCATTTCGGTGCGATATTTGAATCACTCCCTATTTGAAACAAGTTATAGTCTGTCTGTGTTATTTAAGTTATACGGTGCGTTTCAAAAGTCTGGAACTATTGAAATAAAATTTTAACAAACAGCTTTTGAGAAAAATCCTCGAACAGGTCAACTTTAGTTTTAAAAAACACATAATTTTGTATCAATTAAATTCTTCGATCGCCTTTTGTTTTTGGGTTATGACGTCATCGATTTCTTTTTAAATTGCAACTCAACTATAAAAAATAAATAAGTAAATAAATAAATTTTTTACAATTTTTTTTATTTTATTGCAGAAACGGGCAAGTTAGCAATCTAATTATCATAAATAAACTAAATGAGATGTTCAAACCCATTTACTTCTTGGCAATATCCCAGGCGATATTCGAAATCTTGTAGAACATTCCGGAGGGTTTCTGGACGAATTGCTCTAATTTCGGCTCGAATTCTGTTCTTTAAATCATCACCTGTAACTGGCCGATTGAAGTAAACCTTGCTGTTCAGGTAGCACCACAAAAAGAAATCGAGTGGGGTAAGATCGGGGGACCGTGCAGGCCACTCAATTGGCCCCCTTCTGCCAATCCAAGATTGGGAAAAACTTGATTTAAATAATTTCACACATCTTACGAAAAATGTGGAGGCGCTCCATCTTGTTGATACCATAAGTTATTATTTGGCAAGTCTGGATCTTCTTCATTGGGATAAAGCATCGCAAGAGAGGGTGTCAGGTCATTCCTAAAAAAATCTAAGTATTTACCACTCGTCAACGTCCCTTCTATGAAAAGTGGTCCCAAAATTCAATCTCCAACAATTCCCGCCCAAACATTAACTTTTTGTGGAAACTGCATGTGGACCTCTACCATCCAATGAGGATTTTGGGCAGCCCAGTATCGGCAGTTCTGCCGATTTACTGCTCCATTAAGGCAAAACGGGGCTTCACCCGAACATAATACTCGACTGACAAATTCGGGATGGGTTGTGCATCGAGCCATCATATCCTCGCAGAATTTGCAGCCACCTCTTGTGTGGCTTTATGGGGATTTTCTTGCAGGTCCAGTAGAACATCTAAGTGAACATCTTCGGAAACGTTTGGTCGACCACATCTAAGGAGATCCCTTACATGCCCGAAATCTTCAATTTTTTTTAAAATCTTGGATACGGCTGTTCTTGTAATTGGTTCCAGTTCTGGATACTTATTGTTAAAGAGCTCGCAAACTTCATCTTGAGTTCTACATCTGTCTCCATATCCCTTCATCATTAAAATTTCTAGTCTTTGCTTTTCACTTAAGTATCGTACCATTTTGGTAATAGAGTAATGCGTCAAAAGTGACAGTTCATATAGTAATTAAAAATTTCAAAGCTTACTCAATTTTTTCCTCTTTCAGGATTTAAGGTCCCTTATTACAGAAACTATCAAGGTCTGAGTGGGTCATTCTTGTACATATTTCTGTATTCAGACTTCCAAGCTCTATCCAAATCCATCGAAAAAAATATGGGTGCAATTTAAAAAAAGTCGATGACGTCATAATTCAAAAACAAAAGGCGATCGAAAAATTTCGTTGATACAAAAAGATTCATCATTTCCATTAACATACAATCATCAGCAAACTTATATAATTTACTTCTACTTGTCCTAACAATATCTTCGCCATAAATTAAAAATGGACCCAATATTATTGCTTGTGGTACAACATATCCTGTACTGCACACACCTGATACTGTCCTATTATGAGGGATACCCTAAAAATTTCCGGGTAAAAAGAACTAAAATATATATTTTATCAAAAAACGACATTTTATGGTTTTTGACAGAAAAGAACAGGAAGAAGTTGTTATTAGGTGATATGTCAGGCGAATAGGAACAATGAGTTATAATTCAATGTTATTTTCCTTAAAATAATTCACTGCTGGATGTGCTGTGTGGGAACTGGCGTTTTCGTGGTGAAGGATAATGCACCGATGCCTGCTGTTTTTTCTGATTTCATCGAAGACTTCAGACACGGAGAAAAGAGCTATAATTTTTCTTGAAGCGCTTCGTGAACGAACATTTTTTGTTGGTTTTGGTTCACTTTGGAACACCCAACCAGGCAATTGTTGCTTCGTCTCTCGATATGTCACATGTCGATTCACTTCAAACATTTCTCGCACAGCATTGATACTTGCCGGGACAACAGCACTTGTTGGAGGACCTTCGTCACTGACACTGGTACGTGTGCGCATAAATTCTGCAAACCAGTCATAACCTGTGGTTTTGATTGGTGCTTCATCATCAAAGGCAGAATTAAATCAATCGATGCATTGTTGTGGTGTTAGGTCACATTTAATATAGTAAAAAATCATTGCACGAAAAAGTTCAAGAAAAAAGTCAATTTGTTCACTAAATTGATTTCCTTGAAACTCTATTAATACTAAACTACGCAGTCGACCTTCTTCTGTCAGTGGTGTTTCTCATACTAAATGTCAGAGTTTAAGACAATCATTTTGAAATAAACAGCCGTCTAGTGGTAATTTCCGGAATTTTTTATGGTTACCCTCGTATACTTAACTATTTGTCAAGTCGTATATGAGCAGCACCATATCATACTGTATCCCTAAACCTAATGATTTTCAATTGTCTTAATTATAATTCTCTGTCAATTGTCTCCAATCCTCTTTGGAAATCAAAAAACACATCCAACACCATTTTACGATTGTCCAGTTTCTTCGACCAATTGTCACAAATATTGAACAATACTTTTTTACAAGAGTGCAATTTTTTAAAGCCAAACATTTGAAGATATTACACTGCTTATGTAACAAGAATTACCAATTTGTTTTTTTTCATGCACATTTGCAACACCTTTTCATATGCTGATTTACAACATTTTGTTCCATTTATTGTAAACATGTGAGTGCAACACAAGAGGTATCCATGTTCTAACGAACAGATCTTTAGAAAACATACCTTCACAGCAATTGAAACGCATCACACTTGCACTGTCTAATCGATCTTATCACACAATCACAATGGTAGTATTCGTATATTTTAACAAAATTCAAAATATAATATACAAATGTGCATGTTACAGTGATTTGCTACTGCATAAAGCAGGGGTTTTATTTTGTATATTTTATAGCTGGTTGAATATATTTATACACACATTTCACGTTTTAAAGTAATCAAAGCGTAGTTTCAGTACAAACTATTCATTAATTTACGATTTTCCATAGATGAAATCATAAATAATAATCATCTGTTTCCTACATCCGTAAATGCATGTATATATGTTCGGACCAAAGTTCGTGGGTAAACTCTCGAGTATTTGCGTACAACACTGTGTTTTATCATTTCAACCGTTCTTGTCAAATTTTAATCATTTATTGCTCTACAAAATACAACTATCAACGGTTGCCATAATTGAATCTGAATAATTTAAGCATTATTTCTCATAACACACAACTCCCTAACAATTGTTTGCTGTTCACCACCACAGGCGATTAAATATCGAAAGCCGGCATTCTTTATGATTAAAATATCGTTGAATTAATCGAGGTATTAACCAAATGTACTGCATTTTAATTAAATTGATGATTATTAATGGTATTGACAGTAACGTTGTTAAACTGATCTAGAAATAAGGCGGATATTCGGAAATAGCCAACAACATATTATAGGTGTGTAATAATTAAATCCCTAAAACATCCTGGAATAATTAGTTAATTAGATAATTCCTTAAAAATGTTTTGTTATTCCAAACATAATGAACGACTGATTTTACACTACTTAGCGCTCGTCAGATTAATGAACAGATATGCAGTTGCAATTTTTATACTCTCCATAGAATAACTAAAGTAATAACCTAGAAATAGCAAAATAACTGTTCTGGCGACTGTTGGAAACTAGTTTTAGTATCTTGTTGGACCACCTCGCCTTCGTGCCCTTGCTCTAGTAGGCATACTTCTTATTAAATTATCGATGAAGGGCTGATGTATGTTAAGCCAAATACCACGCAAATCAGTAGCTAGCTATTCTAATGTCTGGGTATGTTTATTTGTCTTGACATCATTGCCCAGACGTGTTTTGATGCAGTTCATATCTTCATAAACAGGATGGCCAGTCCATTCTCTCAATACCATGGAGTTCTATCCCTTTATTTACAATCCTAGCATGGTGTGAGCAAGCATTGTCATTAATTACAATAAATCTTTCATCAATTGCACCAGCAACTGGGACAACAATTGGTTCAATAACTATGTCGCGACCTTACGAATGCCATTTATGCATGGATTAATACCAATAATCCAGTGCGCCCACACAAAGATATTCCATCCCAGATAGAAACAGGTCTTCCGCCGAAAGAATTATTTAAAAAGTTACAGGTTTTAAAAAAAGTGTTCCCCTCATTTTTTTAGCAGTGTAGATACAAAATCAATTTGATTTCTTATGTCAAACTGTATCAAGAAAGTTCTTTTTTCAATATCTTTTTGTACATCTCTTTATTTCCTTCTCGAAACTCCGCAATATTGCTTTAGAATCGTTTCGTAATAACAATCAAAGAACATAGTTCCGAATCAGCGGTCGCATTATAACAATTGAACGACAAAATTCCCATTTCTGGGGCAAACAATGAAGTTGCGGTCGCTCGCAACGTCTTGAAAACATACAATTAATTAGAAATTTCCGTAACCTCGGAAAACAGTTATTACTGAGTGTATTGTCCTTTTGTGTATAAAAAAAGCCAAATTAATTTTAAAAACGGTGAAATAAATGTAAAGGATGTGATAATAACCCATCCGGAAAATGAAATGTCCAAAAAATACAAAAGCTTAATGTAACTTGTTCCATTTATTCCGTTCCTTCTTTAAACTACTTCTACTTTATTTGTTATAATGAAAGTGTCTTGTGTCTTTTGATTGCTTTAGGATAATTAAACCAAGCAATTTTTATAAAAGCTGTATTCATTTAAAAATTGGATACTTTCTTTGCAAATTAATTATTAACAATGACATTGTACAAGGTGGGGTAGGGAAACATCCCTACTTTCAGATGGCCATCCTGAGGAAGGTTGAGTTCGTAGAAGGGTGGGAATAGGCTTGAGTAATAATATTAATAATAATAATAATAGTAATATTAATAATAATAATAATAATAATAATAATAATAATAATAATAATAATAATCTTTATTAGCAATGCTATTAAAATAAACAAATGTATTACTTAAAAGCTAAAACTTTTTCTATAACATAATTACGGACTAATTGTTCAAATAATCTAATGTTCTTAAGTAACACTTAAAAAACTACAATTAAATCAGTACTGAACAAATTAATCCTACTTATAATCAAATTGTTACATATATTTAATTTTCGTTTTTTGCTTATCTACTATTCGTTTGTAATGTATACAGCTCTATCAAACGCTGTGTGATTAGTGTCAATATCCATTTGAAATTTATCGTTTGTTCTTACACAATTTATACACTTATACCAGCACAATTACCACATGTTTCCGCATTTTGACATTCTTTACCAAAATGATTGTACCCCGCACATTAATAACATCGAACTATTTGTAGGTGTTCCATACACCCTACATTTTTTCCGTCCTATATTTATTTGTGCCCTGTCTATGATGCTGGAATACATCGCCGGTTGAACAGACAATATAATATTTCCATAGTTCTTCTTTTTCTTATCTAAGTATTTTTTTTCTATTTTAATTTTATCTAAGACGTCCTTGTCTACGTATAGTAAGTGTACGAAATAAACTCTAAAATTTTGTGAATCAGTACATTTTTTTCTGATATTGTTTGGAGACAATCATTAAGCTTCTGGTCCATTTCTTTCATTGTTGAACACACTTTCATTTTACGACAAATATCGCATACATATTGCCGTTGTTTAAGCATTTTAAAATAGTTAGACAATTAAGTATTAGAATAAGAAAATAATTTTTTAGTTGTAAACATAATTGCTAAAAACGAATTATGAGTTGCATAACCTCTAAGGCGCAACATTATGATGATAGGTATATAATAATTTGAGATTGAAGTAAATTTATATGATAAAAGGTATAGAAATAAACACAAAAATAAATTCATGTATTCTATATTAATAGAAACGAGGAGCACAAGATGTGTTCATAATATACAAAAACAGAATCAACGAACAAAGGTGAAATTAGACATGCACGACATGAAACCATCTTTCAAAGTGAATAGATGTAGTAAATAAATTTGTAAAAAGATTGTTATCTGTTAGACATTTTATGGTCACATTTAACAATACAATAAATACCTGATACTTATATTTAATAGTATTTTTAAAAGGATATATAAAAAAGTGTTCTTTATTCGACACGATTTAAATAAAGTAAAGGCTTCAGAAATAATAGGATAAATCTGGTTTAATCTGAATAAATCTACAAAGAAAAAAAATAATGTTAACGTTGTTAACAGCTACGTACAAATCAACCTACACGAAGATGAGAGAAGGTGGCTGGAAGACAGGGATAAAGCTGTCGAGGTCTATGTTCCTGACAATGTGATCATAAAAGGAAGAATCCCATCTGTATGCAATGTATTTCCGATTATTTCGAACGAAGATATCTACAAAAGGAAAATACGGATAGTGTTAAATAATGGGAAAAGGAAGTATTTAAACAATGATGAAAGAGGCAACAAATTCATTTACAAATACAATGAAGGATGGCGTTAATAGGAGAAGAATATACCTACTCAAGACAAAGAATCGCGAATGTGCATGGACTTTAATAATAAACAATTTGTGTGTGTACATTCTGTGCAATTTTTAACTGTCAAAAACTGTATAGGTATAGTTCAACCTGGGGGAAAGCTTGAAGAAAACAAATATGAACAGGGCAATACCAACATAAACATTAGTGTGTGAGTTGTGGCGCTGCAGACGGATAGTTGTGTTTTTTCGAGGACCGAGGTGATAAAAAGGCGCGAACGACGAGAGAAGCGAAGAAGCTGCCGATCTTTTGAATTGATCGAACGTATAAATTTTGTTTCATACGCAAATGATTGCAGGCGTACTAATACACTGTATAAAATCATTTTAGTTGAATGTATTAAGTTATTTTGATTACAATAAGTAGTTTAGTTTTTCACATTATAATTAATTCATTGTTACATTGTTTAATTTCAATTTTTTTTATTATCAAAGTGGTAGATATGAACCAACAGGAATTTGATAATGTATATCAATATTATAAGTAAGTTTTTCTTGAAATAAATTCATGATAGATAATTGATGGTGTATGGCGTGTGCTAAAAATGTTACGTGCAAATGTTCATTTTTGGTAAAGCATTTAACATCGTCAATATTTTGAATAGAATATTATTTTTTTTTTAAAGTAGATTAATTTTGTAAATCATGAGAGACTTGTTAATGATGTATAAAAGGGCATTGAAAGTACTACGTGGAAATGTTTGCTAGCGATGTTTACTGCGCATTATTAACAATTTATTACATTAAATTTAATAAAGAATTTAAGCATATTGCATAACTAAAGGTATAAGCATTCTTGATGGACAAATAGCCAATCTGTGGTATGTACAACGTGCGAATATTTGCATATGGCAATTGGTGGGAGTCTTATCAAGATGTTTTCTACTTTGCGAGATTATAGATCTTCAGAGGCATTAGATGCGAATAATGTGTTTGTTGAAATAAAATTTAGTGTCGTAAGGGAAAACTTTATTTCTTTGAAATTATACGATATTAAAAGTTTGAAGATAGAAAAATAATATTTTACTTAAAACCATGTAATAGATTAAAAGCAATGTGGTTGGAATAATAAAAGAAGAATTTCTTTTTAACAGCCACATGTTGCAAAAGATTTTTTTACTGTTGTTGTTGTTATTGAAAATTGAGATCAATACAAATGTTTTAAGAGATTTAAAATATTTTTTTTTATTATTAATTACCTTATCCTATTTAATTTTAAATAAGAAATGTTGTTGACGAATAAAGGAAGGATCACTGCTAGAACATACAAGAAAAGTATGAATGTCAACGGGGATTAAGATTAAAATATTTGTTAAAGTAGTTATAATTTAAATGATTGTAATCTCTGCATTCATTAAAAATATATATGGTTTTGTATCATTAGTGCAGGGTTATAGCATAATTATCGTCATTATTCAATTAATACAAAATCAGTGCTACTGCAATATGTAATAATATCCGTGTCACTCAACTTCTTAGCTGTTTCGTCACTAATTGCAGCACATTTACCATGTCTCTCTTCCTCACATACGAAACACTTTACAGTTCTTTCTGTTCTTCGGAATTCCACGCGTCAAACATAGCACTTATTGTTAGACATATTTTTGTTGTTTTATATATGTTGACCCTCTTGACAAATGATTGATCATCCATTTGATTCATCGATGTATTTCACTAATAGTTTTCATCATCACAATTTCATTTATGTCTCAATAATGAATAACAATATTTTTCTTTTCGACACTGCGCTATATGCAGAGCCGATAAAAATACGTCTTCACTCTTTGAATATTAAACTACTACTTAAGTGATGCAGTATTTCAGAAAGTTTCAGTCTTTAACCTGTCACCTGCCAAAATGGTCTGGTCTATTGTGCAACGCCCTTTTACTCTTAAAACCTACTTTTCTCAAAAAAATTCTATCCTCGCGATGCAACGTGCAATGCGTACTCGCTACCAAATTCTTTCTCGAAATATAGTGCCCGTTCGGAAATTGATTCTGTCTTGGGTGGATAACTTCTGCAGATATGGGAATGATGCGAAAAGAGTTGGTGCACAGAAGACCAGTCGAACACCGGAAAACAGAGCGAGTAAGACAGTCCATTATATGTTCTCCTACGCGCTTTGCTCGGAAACACGCGATCGCTCTCAAGCTATCTATCCATACTGTATGCCGAATTCTTCACATTGACCATTATTTCCATTCTTACAAGATGGTCGTCTCTCCAGAACTAGCACAACATGATTGTAGTAGTTGAATACAGGCATATGAAAATTTGATTGCTAATCTGCCTGACGACGAGTGATTTTTTTCAGCGACGAGGCGCATTTCCAACTTTCCGGTTGTGTTAATAAGGAGAATATGCGTTATTGGAGTAATGTCAACCCTAGACAGATTCAAGAAAGGCCTTTAATTAGTGACAGTGTAACAGTTTGCCGTCAGCAGTGAAGGCATCGTCGGACCCTACTTTTTTGAGGAACATGATCGTGTGGTTACCACCACTTCTGAATGGTAGATTTTTTTGCACAACATGACGAACTGTCGGATATGTGACGTATGGCACCACGGTCCACACAGCCCATAATTCAGTGGCTGTTCTGAGGGAAATTTTCCCCGGCCGTTTGATTTTCAGTTTCGGTGACATTACCTAGCTCGCCGGATTTAACACCCTGAGACTATTTCTTCTGGGGCTACCTCAAAGCTGAGATGTACAAACATCGCCCTAACAGCATACAAGCCTTAAAGGAAGCAATATGCCTGGAAATAGGTCGCATACCGGGAGAGATTCTTTAGAGTGTGATGCAAAACTTCAACATCCGGCTACAACTAGTTATTGATAATGAAGGCCATCATTTGCAAGATATTTTGTTTAAAACTTAACACTAAACTAAAGAACTAAATAAACTTCCAATATTGTTTTTTTAAATAATAAATCAAATTTTTTCCACATTTTCTAGTTCTGTTTTTATTCAACTTCAAAATTAGGGATGTTTTCGTGCCCCACCCTGCATCATTTTTGATTTTAAGTGTAATTTAATGTGAACAACATTTTAAAAATAATTATATAAAGTTTTTGCGTAAGAAAAGGCATACTCTAGAAGTTTTGATATATTATAATTGAATATTAGTTACCTATATTCTAATATACTCGTAGAATAAGTAATTGGGTGTTTGCTGAAGAAGGCAATGCAGTGCCTTAATTATTTCTTAACTAAATACGCCCAATGTTATAAGAAATTTTAGATTACGACATGACTCTTTATTTGGAATATTACGTTAATTCCATAAAACAAACAACGAAACATTACAAATTAAACACACACACACACAGAGAGAGAGATTTCGGTCTAATATAATAAATTTTAACGTATTACAGAGTCTTTCTTAAATAGTACTTTTAGATATATATAAAAATTAGGTGTGACCACCACACGACTTTCTTATACGTATGAGTGTTTCAAATTATACATAATTGTTCTAAATTGTTTTAAATGGTTTCATCTTGTCAGAAAAATAAACAGAATTTTGAGAATTTCTTTATAAAAACTTTATTCTAAATACTACTATTCTCTTAATAAATCTCTATCGAATGCATACTTTGCGAAATAATTGAAAAAATTGCTACTCGCTAAGAGTAGAAGTGTTACTTCCGGTCCGAATATTGAAATTTCATTTATACAAAAAATATTCCTAATCCAGCTCTAAATACTTATGTACTCTTGACAAATATATATAGAATGCATAATTTACGACATATTTACAAAAAATCGCTATTCGATACGAGTAAAAGTGTTATTTCCGATCCGAATCTTGAAATTTTTTGTATATACAAGCTATCAAAAATTAAGTTCTAAATACTTTTATACTCGTAACATACCTGTCTAAAAAGCATGACTTACCGGTAGGTATTTCGACAAACTTTTTTAATAAAATTCTATATATGAATTCTTTATAAATTTGTTTAAACTTAGTAGTTGACGAAATATTGGCAAAATTCGATTTTTTAAGTGAAGTAAACTACTACTTCCGGTCTATCGATTTTACTGAAAATGTAATCTGATCTCAAGAGGGAGTAACTAAAAAAATTGGAATTGATACGTATAGCGGTTTGACCGCTATCGTGGTCACACACATACAGAGAGAGAGAGAGAGAGAGAGAGAGAGAGAGAGAGAGAGACGGACAGACTGACACACAGACATTTTTTAAAAACCACTTTTTTGGTACCACGCGATCATTTAAATTCTAAATTATAGCAGGCGCGATTTTTTTTATTAGGGTGTCCAGAATGGCAATTATTGATTAATTAACATTTTGAAACGTCACTTTGACAATTCAAATTGTAAATTAGTACTTATATACCAACTTAATTTAAATGATCGCGCCGCGGTACTACGTATAAGAAAGTAAAAAGCAAGCAAATATGCTGCATGACATGGAAAGTGCAACACCAAGAGTGGGTGCGAATTTTTTGACCAAACTTGGTAGAAACGTATAACTAGTCAAAAGCAATAATTGATTAAAATTTTGTTGCGATAGATCAAGTGGTCATGACACATCTGACACTTCATTCAGTTTTCGCTGACATTAATGTGTGGTGTATTAATTGTTTGTTTGAAATTAATTTCAACGGTTTTGTCTTATTATACCTTTGTTTAACGTGTTTAAAGAGTTTTATTATGCCTAGAGTGCGGCAACGTGGAAATTATCGCCAATTAAGCGAATTCGACAGAGGTCGAATTGTTGGTTTGCGAGAAGGTGGTTTTTCATCCAGGGAAATTGCAAATCGCCTTAACCGGAACCAATCCACCATTATGCGCTGTTATCAATCATGGACTAGGGAAGGTCAGGAAAGACGCCAAAGAGGAACCGGAGGCCGAAGAAGAACTAATGAGATACAGGACCGCCGCCTTCGCTTAATGGCACTAAGAGACAGGTTTTCCAGTACCAGATCAATTGCTGACGTGTGGTTAGGTAATATTGGTCGTCCTGTAACCCTTCGAACCGTTTATCGTCGAATTAGGGGTTTCGGCTTACAATCTTATCGTCCACATCTTGTGTTACCACTTACGGCTCAACACCGACAGCAACGTTTGGAGTGGTGTAGATTGCGACTGCACTGGAACGTGGAGTGGCACAGGGTGGTATTCAGTGATGAATCTCGATTTTGTCTAGGGATGCATGATGGCCGTATGAGGGTCAGACGAAGACGTGGGGAACGTCGTGATATTCAGTTTTCCGTTGAAAGGCATGTGCATCGAGCAGTGGGTGTTATGGTATGGGGTGCTATAGCATATGGGAGTAGGTCTCAATTGGTGTTCATCCAAACCACCATGAACGCCCAGCGTTACATTGATGAGGTGGTAGAACCCCATATTCTACCATATCTTCAAACGCTCGAAGACCCACTTTTCCAGCAGGATAATGCCCCTCCCCACGTAGCGAGAATTTCTATAAATCGCTTGGAAGAGGCTCATGTCAATATCTTGCCATGGCCACCCAAATCCCCCGACCTCTCGCCAATAGAACATGTGTGGGCATTATGGGACGAAAACTTATGAATTTAGCCAATCCCCCGCAGACACTAATAGCTCTCCGGCATGAATTACAGGTTGCTTGGGACACCATACCCCAAGAGGATATCGACCACCTAGTCGAATCAATGCCACGAAGAGTGAGGGAGTGTGACACTAATAGGGGCGGTTCAACACATTATTAATAAAAATTATGTTAAATTGTGTTAGTCTTTTGTTTTTTTTCTTTGAAATTTTAATCAATTATTGCCTTTGACTAGTTATACGTTTCTACCAAGTTTGGTCAAAAAATCCGCACCCCTTCTTGGTGTTGCAGTTTCCATGTCATGCAGTATATACGAAAACCATACTATAATGATTTTACAGAAACCGTATTAAGTATCCGTTAAAATTGAATGTTTAATATTCAATTATGAACATCTAAACACAATAATATGTATTTAGATGCTGGTGAGCATATTTACTTATGAATAAACATGTCCATTCTTCATTGCGTAAATAATTCCTATTAATAGTTGGTAAACCTTTACTTATAAAGACCTTTTGAGATTCGGTCTAAATTCCTTTTTCAATAGTTATTTCAGGAGGAGCAAATTTACAGTCAGTTGAAAAAGGTTTCTCTCTTGGACATATATTATTCCATCTGAAAAAGAACAGTACGTCTCGAGATTCCGAATAGAAGGTGTAAGTGGGAATAACTTCATCTACGCGCCCGTCATATTGGGAGAATAGTCTTTTATTATTTAAACGTAACTCAACTTTAATTCCATAAAATAAGGCCTACCCTAATAAAACACAAACTTTTGTTCCCGTGCTTCATCCAGCGCGTTTGTGCAAAATTGATCAACGTATAAATACATATTACGAAGAACTTTACCAGCAGAAACGTCTAAATTTATACAGGGTTTAGCAAATATCTAGCTCCATTTGAATTTTATACTTTGTTTCAAAAATTAAGTTGATACATCCCAGGTAGCACAGTGTCGTCCATTTCACGACATTTAGGCGTACATTTTTGTCACCATTCCCGTCATTCTGACGGTCAAACTGACGTACGAGTGACCCTAAATTGAGAGAGTTTGTCACATCCAAAATGACGTCATCCGCTGACGTCAAAAGACGTCACAAACTTACGTCAATATAACATCCAAATGCCTTCCCATCGGCGTCGATATAATTTTTCTTAAAAACACTTTGTAATTGCTCTATATTTGTGTAAATAAAACTAACATTTGGAGTAATATTTTTTAATAGAAAAATGCCTATGCAAAATACGGTACTATATCTATATATATATTAGTATTATTAGTATTAATATGATACTAGTATTAGGTATTTGGTACTTGACTAACATAAGACCTTTATATCGTCTGTAATTTTAAACTTCAACGTAACGATAATAATAAACTAACAATAATAATACCACTGGAGTAAAATATTCGTGAAATCCTTCCATGTGTTCACATCTGCCGGTTCACCTAACCTCAAAACTTTATCAACCCAATGTTGCTCCGTATATGGAGGCCAGAAAACTACTCTTTTCATATGCGTAAGCCAGCAAGAGTTAGCAAGGGCCAAACCACCTTCGTTGTCGTCTTGATTAGTATCGAATTCAACAATAACATGTGCCATAATAATAAAAAGAAATTGGACTGCTACCTACCACCATCAGTCTTAAAATATGATGAATTGGAATAGAAGGCATTCAGGGCGCACACTTGGATGGGACCCAACCAAATAATTTAGTAGCGGGAATATTTAATTTCGAAAAATCTTTGAACATAAAACAGAAAACAACCAAAACATAATAATCGTAAGACAAACATTTTTTCCAATTAAATTAAGTTATTAAAATTGCCGCTAGAAGTCCAAACTTGGTTGTAAAATGTCGTCAGTTGTACGTCTAACACAGGAGGTCATATCAACGTCAAAACTGAGACGTCAACTTTACGTCCTGGATAGGTCATCAGACGTCTTTGAAGAGAAATTACTTATAAATGTCGTTATTGAGACGTTGTGTGCTACCTGGGATATAGTTGATATAATGGGAGTATTTATACAATGTAAAATCTAAAATCGTGTACATTTTCACATATTTGTATTATTATATATGTATAAAATTTAATATTGTATTTTTATCCTGTGACCGATTTTTATTATAATTTATAAAAACTTGTGCTATAATAATAATAAAAATAATAATAACTTTATTTGTCCAACGCTTTACATTTAAAGGACAGCGGTATTAAGTGTACGTATATGTTATTTAGATAAATTAGAAAGAAAACATTATGCAATTAGCCATTGGTGCAGAAAATGTCATTGTAGTGGAAGTCTGAAAAGCGACACATCTTGACGAGCGGAGACCCCTGCAGTAAATTCGTTCTCTTAAAGGGAATTAGGAAAGTTGAAGAGGAACGAGAGGATAGTCTGGGAGTGAGAACGTTGAGAGAGGACAAGAGATCTGGGCAGTCTATCCATCCGTTCCACAGCCTTTTTATAAATCACGCTCCATGGATATCCCGTCGGTGTTTAAAAACCTGAAGGCCATGGGTCTCCATTAGCAACGAGTAGCCAAACATCTCGCAGAGGATACGTCCCGGTAATCCTGAACCAGGGATATTTCAGAAATCGCCGCCGAACTTTTTCAATGGAGAGCTACAAGCAAATATATTGCGGAGACCGAACTTGTGAAGCACACTCCATCCTACTGACCACAAAATTAGAATATAACGTATTCAAAACTAATGAGTTGCTAAAGAACCTAGACGAACGCATAATAAAACCCAAAGATTTTGAGGCCGATGCACAAACATGATTTATATGGCTGGAAAAACTTAATCTGCTACCAAAGATGACCCTAAGATCCGGGAAAATGTTCACCCTTTCCAACAAAACAGCATCTCTGAAATAAGTAGAATTATAATGGTCTACCTTACGTTTAAGTAATATAAAGCAGCATTTATTTATATTTAAATGCAATTTGTACCTGTAACACCAGTTTCACAAAGTTTATAAGTCATGTTGAAGGCAGGAAACATCACCCACAGATTTTATAGGATTGTAGATTTTGAGGTCATCGGCATACTCAAGTATAGGACACGACAAGAATCCAAGCAAATCATTTAGAAATAAATTTAAAAGTAGTGGTCCTAAATTGGATCCTTGCGGGACACCGGAAGTGGGATAGAATTTATGAGATCTGAAACCATTGTAAAAAACATAATTGCATAACTGCAGAAAGCTTTTCAAGTAATACACCATGATCTGTCACATTAAAAACACGGTTGAAATCCATATAGGCCACATAAATTTGACAATGATTGTCCAATTCATGAGAGATAGCTTGAGTTAGAGATATCAAATTAGTAGATGTTGACTGATCGCGCATCAAACCGCGTTGATTAAGAGAAATCAATGATTTAGTATGTAAGTATATCACAGAATAAATTAAGCTTTTAAATATTTTGGCAAAGTTACATAGAATAGATACTGATCGATAATTTTCTACCTTGGTCTTATCATCCATCTTAAAAATTGGACAAATTCTTGCACGACGCCATCGACAAGGAAAGTTCGCAGTTTTGATGGAGAGATTCATTATCACGGTCAAGTATTTCGCTAAAGCACATCTTGTATCACAATTTAGTAGACTAGGAATTAAATCATCATCCGCCGCAAGATCATCAGGAAATGTTGACATTATGCTAACTGGCTCGTCCTCATCAACACTTGATAAGAAAATGGGTACATGATTAAGTTGAGAATCACCAACACAAAACGAAGAACTAGGTTGATATATTGAGGAAAAGATATATACAGGGTGAGTCATCTCCGCGGGTAAGGCCGATTATGCCTTTATGTTTCATAACTTGGTGGCTAACCATAGTTATAGTTTTTTAAATGGAACACCCTATATATTATTGCATTTTTGTATTCTCCGTATAATTTTTAATCAAAAAGTAATATGATAGTATAGGCCTAAAATCTAAAGTTTTTGACTTATTCCCATTTTTCTGAAAAATTCAATTTTGTATAAAATTATATTTCTCGAAAACGACGTATTAGATAGATATTTTTTTGCAGTATTGTAGAGGTCCTAATAGAAGCATGTTTTATTTTATTACAGTTACTAACTGGATTAAAATTACATGACACGTTTTTGTATAAAAGTCATTTATTTCAAATGGAACAGCCTGTATATGAGTTCATTTTTCAATTCCTTATTAAATTTGACATCAATAACATGTCACACTTTAATACATTAAATGTGACTATTACTGAGCTATTGTCGCTTTTTGATATAATTTTGTCAGTACTACACTATATTAATTAAAACCACAAAAAAAATTATATCAAAAAGCGACAGTAGCTCAGTAATAATCACTTTTAAAGTATTAACGTCTTACATGTTTTTGATGTGAAATTTATAAGAAATTCAAAAATGAACTAATATATATGGTGTTCTACTTAAAAAAATTGACTTTTTTTCAAAAACTAACAAAATTATATCAAAAAACGACAGTAGCTCAGTAATAGTCACTATAAAAGTATTAATGTCTTACATGTTTCCGACATGAAATTTAATAAGAAATTCAAAAATGAACTGATATATAGGCTGTTCTATTTAAAAAGATTGACTTTTATACAGAAACGTGTCATGTAACTTTAATCCAGTTTTACTATAATACTGCCAAAAGTGGTGTCCATCTAATACGTCGTTTTCGAGAAATATAACTTTATACATTACATTGAATTTTTCAGAAAAATGGGCATAAATCAAAAACTTTAGATTATAGGCTTATAGTATTTTATTACTTTTTGACTAAAAATTATACGGGGAATACAAAAATGCGATAATATATAGGGTGTTCCATTTAAAAAACTATAATTATGGTTAGCCACCAAGTGATGGAGCACTCTGTATAACAGAAAATATTTTTAAAATGTGCTCCTAATGAGCAGCTATCACAAGAAAAAAACCGCCTCAAAATATCTTTACTCATAAGGGCATAATCCGCCTTACCCGCGGAGATGACTCAGCCTGTATATATGTACATTAGCAATAACTGGAAAGGAGGTACTGCATGTCAAGTATGCAAGCCTGGGGTATCCCGAAAAATATCCTACTAACAATCGACAAGCAACGTGTACCAATTAACATTATCAGCACATCAGTACCTGCCTAGCTGATCTTTAGGAGCAAATTCATGTCAATAACCACATAAGGTCAAGCAACTGCAACTACATATAGGTACCGATAGGTCCAGCTCGGAACGGGCCATACATAGGCAACAATATACGTATGGACGTAATGCTCTGTGTGCTGACTATGGCCCGTTCCGAGCTGGACCTATCGGTATGTAAGTAATTAAACCTATTTGATCACTATTACAACGGTTGTTACCTCGCATCGCTTCTGCAGTAATGTATAATACCAATTTTACACACTAGAATCTGAACAATGTATGATAATTAAAAATTAGTAAGATAAATTTAGAAGCTAGAACCGAACAATAAATTAATTAAATATGGAAGTTCAGAAAAAGCACAGAACCCGAGAGAAGAGAATTAGAGATAACGCGGTAGATGGCCCGTCATATTCCAAAAGGAAATAAATAAGTTGTTAATTGAGTAAAGAGAATTGTGAAGCTAAAAATTAGGATCGAATTAACATACACTGGCCTCCAAAAACAAAGAACAAGGTATTGAAGAGAATTAATTGCAACACATAGTTGAACACGTAGAAATTTGAACATATAAGATTCTTTGTTAGTAATTAGCATGATGGGATGCGGATCAAGCTATTGTTGGTCGGTGTATTATTTAGATTTTATATTAATTGAAAATATTCTGCTGTAAGTTCCAAATATGCCAAACTATTATCAAAACAGCTTAAAACAAAACATTCATTCTGCATACCAAGTGAATAACTTATAGTGCAGAAAACCTAAAATTGCAACCAATTAAGCGTGCATAATCAAATTAGAATAGTTCAATCAACAAGATTGAAAATTAATAGCTGCAATTAACTTGCAGTACGGACAAACACGGAATATTCAATGTATAGAATTTCTGTGAGTATTGAATTTTGCTTCCAGTAATTACTACTGTCCAAATACCCGTAATTACGTATTTACGTATGAATTTCCATAACACGCTCGTTGAAAGTAGTAAAAAAAGTATTCGGTTCATTCATATATGATTGTGTTTCTATGTTTTCATCATATTCGATACGTTTTCGTACTAGAGTGTAATATTAACCCTTAAATGCATGATTTTTTTAAAAATATTAATTAATTCGAAATTAGCTCAATTATAAGTTAGGAAATCACCAAAAAATAGTCAAAAAAAACAATATTAATTTTTAAGGACTTTTTATTGAAAAAAAGGGTTTGTTGCTGAACGGCTACAACATGCATTCCGAACATAAGTTCCATACTTAACATATACTGTAATTATTGTGAAAATTTTTATAGCAATTGTTGTTTTTATTAAGACATAAGGCAACTCCGCACTTTTCGCATTTGGTGTGTGTAAACCCCTTGCAATGCGGAAATTTACATCTCATTTTGTTATCAGTAATCAGAGGCCAGTGTCCAATTTAATCTAGTCTCACTTCTTTTGGGGGGACATGCTGTGTGGGGCCTTTTCTCCTTTTTGCATCAATTTCTGCTTCAACTGAACTGGGTCTACCCCGCTTAGTTGCAACTTTCCCAATATTGCATAGACATTTAGCAATTTCGACTCGAAATTGAGATTGATTTTTTAACTTGGTGCATCCTTTTTGTTGATATACTTTCTTAAATAAGAGCCAAGCATTGACTGTGCACATGTCAAGGAGGTGGTAAAATATTCTCATATACCACTTTCGACTTTTTATACAGATGTGGTATCTTCCCATTAAACTGTCAAGAAGATCGACGCCCCCCATGTGCCTATTATATTCGCGGATAATATGTGGGCACTCCACTTGAATGGTTTGTTTTGTCTTTCTGTCAAACCTATCGACAGTGGTGATGGGGTTTCTTCCAGCAAAAGTAGATGCTAATGTTACACATTTATTGTCTTTCCAAATCGAAGAAGAGACGTCTACCCCATCAATTGTTGCTACATATTCATGACTCGTTCCGCGATCAGATTTTTTTAAATCGGTTTCAGTGGGCAGTTTACAATTGGGTAACCTGTTTCGTCGAATGGTCCCTAACGAGTAAATACCCTCTTTTGCAAGGTGTACCATTAGTGGCAAGCTAGTATAATAATTGTCATGGTAGAGACGATAATTTTGTTGTCGTGGTATAACTCTTGACAATCGTAAAACAACATTCGCAGTGACTCCCAAATTTGGTTCATTAGGTAGTTCTTCAAAATTTTCTTGGCCAGTGTAAATTTCAAACTTGTAGGCATATCCGGAAACACCAGCCAGTACAAAAAGTTTAAAACCCCATTTATGAGGCTTCAACGGCATATACTGTTTCATATGATGCCGAATTTTTGTAGAACACATTTGTTCATCAATACTCAAACATTGCTCTATAGAAACTGTAGAAAATTTCATGTTGATGTGATCTATAAGTGGCCTTATTTTATAAAGTCGGTCGTGTCCCGGTTGACCACGAGCTATAAATTCTTGATTATTGTTAAAATGTAAAAACTGACGAATTTTTTCAAAGTGATTAACAGGCATTACGTCAGCTATTGGTCGAAATTCAAGATCTTGACTCCAATACGAGCGAGTGTTTGGCATGTGGACCAAAGACATGTACAATAAAATTCCAATATATTGTCTAATTTCAACTGCAGAAAACGTTGGTAGTCTCTCAGGTTTTGTTTGTACTGCATACAAGTTAGTCTCTTCAAGAATTTTGTTTATAAGTTCGTCGGTAAAAAAATACGAAAAAAACTGGTAAGGGGTTTCTAAATTCATAATTTCATTAGAAAGATCAGTGCTTCCATGAAAACGCAGTTGCTCTTCATTTATTTCCAATGACTTCTTTTTCCATGTGATATTTTTCTTTCCCAAACTTTTGTTTTTTGTAGGTATCTTTTTGCTGACGACAGGTTGTTCGGTGTAGGAGCATGACGGCATATTAGTGTTACAATCGTCAACTTCTTCTTCTACCAAGTCATGTACTTGTTCTTCTTCTATTTCACTATCACTAGAGGTTCCCAAATCGTTACCACGATCCTCTTGAGAAGTATAAGGAGGGTCTTCAATGCTATCGGTTTCACTAGCATCACCCCCATCATCACTTTCAAGTCCAGTGAAGTTTTCCCAATACTCTATCAACTCTCTTTCTGTCAAGCTGCGCTTTTGGTTCATTCTGTAACAAATGTTACCCACGTTATATAAATGCAAAGTGAATGCATGCTGTAGCCGTAAGGCAACAAAATAAAAATAAGCCATTCTCACAAAATAATAAAGTATGATCAAATATCAAAGTACTTACCCTGAAGTAGGTACCTTGGTAACTAACAATTGCAATTTATTACTGATTTTGAACGCATGACATCAAAAAAAGAAAAATCTAAAAACTATGGATGACAAGATGTCTGTCCGTTGGTAGCACGTTCACTGATTTAATTCTATTTACAACAGCAGGCGCCACCTGCCCGAGTGTGTGCGATTTATTATACGTTGGCAGTATGTAGACTCTCGGATACACCATGCAGCAAGCCCCTATTCCCGTTTACGGTGTTGCTGCATTGAGGAATATGAGTATGTTGCCAAATGGCAACACGATGCAGTTAAGGGTTAATGACTAAATTAAGAGGTCAAGTTAATGTAATTTACTCACTGATAGGATTCCTTACATCTTGCTTGCCAATAGAAATCAGTTTGTCGAATATCTTCGGATTTGATCGCCCTCAATTATTCCTGCATCGGTCTTCCCGCGGGGATCTAACCTGGCGCCCGTGCTGTTTTCATTTTTATAAATAACGTTACCAAAACAATAGACTGTGAGATGCTTCCTTTTTTCCATGAAGTCGACATAGTGAATGATTGCCTGAGGCTGCAGAAGAACCTGGATATCGTTGGTGTGTGGTGTCGGAGGAACCACGTTCGTCTCAACCCAATCAAATGAAAAACAATAAGTTACTCTAGGAAGATTGATGTAATAGAGTTTGACTACAAACTGAATCACGCACCACTTCAGCGCTGCACGACAATAAAGGAACTAGGTGTTACCTTTGACGAAATGTATGAATTCATCTACGTAAACTTTAAGATTTTAACACTAGTTGCCTGCGTATTTTGTAGTGCATCTACATTAAATCAAAATCAGAGTATGCTTCGTTGGTATGGTATCCCATATATCAATCCTATATTAACAACTTAGAAGCTGTACAGAGAGAAACCTAAAATTTATGATCTTTGTGGACGATACTAAATATCCTGATTTTTAACATATGCTTACTTGTTTCAAGTTTACTTCGCTAAATAATAGAAGAATAAACATTAGTGTTAAATTCGTATATAGCCTCCTACGCAATCATATTTACTGTCCATGGTTACTGAATGAAGTTGACGTCAATGTTCCAACACATACGAATCCTCGTCAACAAAGGATATTTTATTGTGAAACAAATAGGACTATTATGCTATATAAATCTACTATTTCTCTATATTATGCAAAATATAACTTAATATGAAATGACTGTGACTCGTATTAATGTTGCATTTAAGAAAGTATCTGATCTCATACTGAATTCATGCATGGCTTAAGTAGTGATATTGTAGATTAGCTGCTAATGTATTTACTGTTTATCGTATTTTTATTTTTTTTTAATTTTTAAGCACTATGTCCTGTACTTGGGTGTGGAACCTGTTGAAAATAAAATAAATAAATAATATATACTTATAAATAATTTGTTGACGGAGGACGTCAATGATTCCTCCAATTGTTCAACATTTGTCGCTTGTGTTTGAAAACTTAGAAAGGTATCTGCCCTCTAGTGCCCTTGCGTTTGATTCTAATAAACTACTCTCACAAGAAATAATTCAAAAGCTCCTAAGAGTCAGAAGCTGGTCAACAATGAAAACTACAGGTGTTGATTTAACAAAATATTATGGAGTTTATTTGATGACACAATCATGCATGATATATTTTCTTTGGTAGATGGACGTGCTTTATTTAGACCATACGCTTATATCTATCACAACATGGTAGTGTGGGACTCCAGTCTAAACGAACCGCCTACACCCAAAAACATCACAACATCGCTGAGTAGAGAGTTACCCTGGTCTTGTGTCTCTACTAGCCGTTCTGCAGTTTTCTTTCTTCTTCTTCCTTTGTTTTTATAAGAGTCTTAATCATCCCATGCAGTATATCTCAGTGCTCTCTACAACCTAACATCATTCCTATCAGATTCCTTAATGTTGCTTCTTTCTCTAACTTTCCATTTGCTTCTTGCCTTAACACATCCCATCGCACAGATTTGAATATTGTATGCTCTGCAGTATCAATGCAGCCGCAGTACACAAATTTTTCTCCTGCAGCTTTACCTATTTTCTTTGGATATGATCTGAACATTCCATGCCCTGTCAAAACCTGTATGAGATAGTAGTTTACACTTCTATGTTTACCACTGATCCACTCCTTCAAGTTCGGTATGAGCTCCATGGTCCATTCTCCTCTAAGTGTGTTGCTACTCCACCTATGCTGCCATGTATCCAGAGTTCTGCTGTTTGCATTCCTCACTGTTTCTTTACCTGCGCCATTAAATCTAAGAGCCACAATTAGTGCGACTCTAGTCAATAACTTCCTCTGCGTCTTTTGTAACAGAAGCCAATTTTTCCTAATACTCAGCGCTCCTAACCATATCGGTGCTCCATACAGTAGTATGAAGTGGACCACCACAGCAAGAACTGTCCTCTTGGAGCTCACTGGTGTTCCAATATTTGGTATCAGTAAGTTTCGTCATTTTATCTTTTGCCCTTTGGATCACTCTTCCCAAATGCTCACCAAGACATGTTACGAAGAGTAATATTTTCACAAGGCTATACATAAATCTAAAGATATAAATATATATATTAAACAGTTGCTCATTTGGGTTGCTCCATACATCAAACATATACCTTTAATTTGCTGTCAAAAATTATAGATCACCACATCAATGCAGTTGGATTCGTACTGTCTAATTCTCTTGTCTTTTATCTACTGTTTGGTTATCGCCCATATAATAAACAAATATTTCCATGCATCCTCCCTTTTATATACTGCATGACATGGAAACTGCAACACCAAGAAGGGGTGCGGATTTTTTGACCAAACTTGGTAGAAACGTATAACTAGTCAAAGGCAATAATTGATTAAAATTTCAAAGAAAAAAAACAAAAGACTAACACAATTTAACATAATTTTTATTAATAATGTGTTGAACCGCCCCTATTAGTGTCACACTCCCTCACTCTTCGTGGCATTGATTCGACTAGGTGGTCGATATCCTCTTGGGGTATGGTGTCCCAAGCAACCTGTAATTCATGCCGGAGAGCTATTAGTGTCTGCGGGGGATTGGCTAAATTCATAAGTTTTCGTCCCATAATGTCCCACACATGTTCTATTGGCGAGAGGTCGGGGGATTTGGGTGGCCATGGCAAGATATTGACATGAGCCTCTTCCAAGCGATTTATAGAAATTCTCGCTACGTGGGGAGGGGCATTATCCTGCTGGAAAGGTGGGTCTTCGAGCGTTTGAAGATATGGTAGAATATGGGGTTCTACCACCTCATCAATGTAACGCTGGGCGTTCATGGTGGTTTGGATGAACACCAATTGAGACCTACTCCCATATGCTATAGCACCCCATACCATAACACCCACTGCTCGATGCACATGCCTTTCAACGGAAAACTGAATATCACGACGTTCCCCAAGTCTTCGTCTGACCCTCATACGGCCATCATGCATCCCTAGACAAAATCGAGATTCATCACTGAATACCACCCTGTGCCACTCCACGTTCCAGTGCAGTCGCAATCTACACCACTCCAAACGTTGCTGTCGGTGTTGAGCCGTAAGTGGTACCACAAGATGTGGACGATAAGATTGTAAGCCGAAACCCCTAATTCGACGATAAACGTTTCGAAGGGTTACAGGACGACCAATATTACCTAACCACACGTCAGCAATTGATCTGGTACTGGAAAACCTGTCTCTTAGTGCCATTAAGCGAAGGCGGCGGTCCTGTATCTCATTAGTTCTTCTTCGGCCTCCGGTTCCTCTTTGGCGTCTTTCCTGACCTTCCCTAGTCCATGATTGATAACAGCGCATAATGGTGGATTGGTTCCGGTTAAGGCGATTTGCAATTCCCCTGTATGAAAAAACACCTTCTCGCAAACCAACAATTCGACCTCTGTCGAATTCGCTTAATTGGCGATAATTTCCACATTGCCGCACTCTAGGCATAATAAAACTCTTTAAACACGTTAAGCAAAGGTATAATAAGACAAAACCGTTGAAATTAATTTCAAACAAACAATTAATACACCACACATTAATGTCAGCGAAAACTGAATGAAGTGTCAGATGTGTCATGACCACTTGATCTATCGCAACAAAATTTTAATCAATTATTGCTTTTGACTAGTTATACGTTTCTACCAAGTTTGGTCAAAAAATTCGCACCCATTCTTGGTGTTGCACTTTCCATGTCATGCAGCATATACAATGGATTTGACTCGATACAATGAAATCCATTGTTGCTCGTCAAATTGCAAAGGTGATTTCATCGCGATAAGGCTAAATTGACAGTAACGTCAACCGATTTTGAAGCTGCAGACGCTTTTATGTGTTAAAAAAAAGGGTGACCGTAAACTTACGCTAAACGAACAATTATTTTATAAGTAGACAAAACCAGAAAATACGTATAATATTCACAACAAGAAAAGCTACCTAAATACGATTATCAATATTAATTACTCACATCTAATTCGAAGTGCAATTGTACCCAATTTGTAATTGAACAAGTGCCGGATCGGCATCTTATGCTACACTATCACTGTCTGTGTAACACTTACCGAATTAAATGCGAACAGTATTGCAAGAGATGATTTTAACAAATTTTACTGCTTGCCCACCACATTCTACATTAACGTGCTAAAACGTCGATAGAACCAATGCAGTTTGACAATAAATTTTCCGATGCGGCAATAACACAAACAAGCTTTCCGCGTTACAATATCTATTTGAAGGGAATGTACCAGCAGAAAACGACTCGAAAACTCGTTTATTGACAGGAAAACGACTACTATATTGGTTACCGAAACAGATGAGGGCGAACTGAGAAAGATAAGTTGGAGGTCAACGGAGTTATAGTTCTTGCAAAGAGGATTTCTGTGCACAGGTATTCTTTTAAAAGCTTCTGGCTGTAATTGGATAAGATCCGGTCGAACTCTGTTATGTAAGTTAACTGTACATTAACGAAAGAATAAATACCAACAACTGCTAAATTTGTTCCTTTACAAATAGCCTCGGCGTTGTTTTTCTTTTCTACTAACCTATTTGTTCTCTTTTCTTGTATTAAAAAATACAACTTCCTAAACTAAATAACAAACTCAAGAACAAGATTTTGATTAAACATTAGACACCTTTTTTGCGTAGCTTGTAATGTGAGATAAAATCTAGAAACTAAATTAATGTATACAGAAAATTATCTGTGCAAATATCAATAAAATTACATTTTTAACGTTTTTAACATTGCAGATTTTATTCTCTCTATAAAAATAAAAAAAAAACTGCTTGAACTGAGAACGTAAATGTCGTAGTTGAAAATTCAAATTCAACTCTAAATACCTTTGTACTTCTAATATATATACCTTCGATACTAAGTTGACAAATCTTAACAACTGGACCAATATTCCTAAAAGAAACAATATGAATTCAAACTTGAAAAGTTATACCTGTGGTATGACCGTGAAGATCTTGGGGATCTTGTACGGTCTTCCATGTGATGGTTATTGTGGACAACATTATATTATCCATTTTGGACCATCGTAAAGACATGCATAATTTTCAAAATATTTACAAAGAACTTATTTTTCAATAAGAGTAAAAGTGTTACTTTAGATCCGAATATTGAAATTATTTTTAATATTAATAATAATAATATTATACGTTTATTTAGCAATTGCTATTATTTTACAGTATCTTACATAACAATATGTTGTCTTCTACAGGAAACAATTTAATCTAAAAAAAGGAAAAGTAAACAGACTTATGGACTAATATATTATTTACAATGCATATATTTAGATGTCAACATTTGTCGATTAATACAATAACTTATTTAATTCAATACAAATACCAATATATAAACAATTTCTAATGTCTACATGTAACTTATTATAATGTTTTCCGATGTTTGTATACATTTATATAAAATAATACTTATATTTCTAGTGTTATAATTATGAGTTTTGCAAAAAATATACTTAATTTTGGACTTTTGCGTTTTTAGAATTCGTTGATAACTGGGACAGTTTCTGTTGAATACTGTATGGTTAACAGCCAAATCAATTTTTATCTGTACTACCATCCTCATACAATTTATACACTTCTCGTCCTCACCAACACCATTAACACAATCAATTGTACAGTGTTCACCTGCACACCTGCCGCATGCTTTAGCAACTATGCAATTTCTTGCAAAATAATTATAACCTGCACAGTTATAACATCTTATTATATTTATGTATTGATATATATCGCATTTCTTCCACCCAACATTATATTTTTCTTCCTGTAATTATTTTCCAAATATATCCAATTTTATATCAATTATTCTATTACCATAGTTCAATTTGCGTTTGCTGAAATACTTCCTATTCATCTTTACTTTTTACATTATATCACTACCTAGTATTTCTAAATCATTCTGATTAACGATTGCGCACATAATATCCTGCAGATGCATATCATTATATTCTTTTTCCACTCCTATTATAATAATCTGTGGATGTTTCAGCTTAGGATCTAACTTATTTTCCAATCCTGTCTCATTTGATTTTTTAATTTTTTTACAAAAATTGTTCCAAATGCATCTCCAACTACTTTAGTATTCATAAAATATTTATATAGAAATCACAATTTGCGAGATATTTGTAAAAACAAACTGCTGTGATAAGATAGAAGTAATACTTCCGGTCCGAGTTTTAAAGTTTCTTTTATAAAAAGAAAACTGTTCCAACTCTAGCTCTAAATACCTTTGCACTTTCAATAAATCTGTACAGATTGCATAATGTCAGAGATATTCTCAAAATTTTGGTTTTCAATAGAACAGAAAGACCTGCTACCGGTAGACATTTTAACAAATTCTTTAGTACTTTTGTTTTTTTAGAAATTTGTCTAAACTTAGTAGTTGACTAGATATTGATAAAATTTAACTTTTTGTCACTGTAAATCGCAAGAAAGAATTACACTCGTAAATATGAAGCTTGGGAATAGTAGCTTTAGCCGTTTGGCCGCTATCGTGATCAGAGAGCTTTTTGAAACAAACACACACTTTTTTGATGAAGATAATTCCAAATATAGCAAATATAGTAGAAATTTCAAACTAGTTTGTCAGGAAAAAACATAAAGTACATTAACAAATCAACAAGCATATAAAATCCAATAAAGGTATCTAAAAGAAAGATTACATATATCAATTTTAGATATACATTTAATTTATATATATAAAATAATAACTGACGTAACATAGTTAGTTCCCTGGGGTATACCATAATTTTTTTGGTTATTCTCTTGATATAGTTTCACTAAATTTCACCATTTATTGTTATTTGTGTTGAAAGATGGATTTAGAAACTAAATTAATGTATACAGAAAATTATCTGTGCAAATATCAATAAAATTACATTTTTAACATTTTTAACATTGCAGATTTTATTCTCTCTATAAAAATAAAAAAAAAACTGCTTGAACTGAGAACGTAAATGTCGTAGTTGAAAATTCAAATTCAACTCTAAATACCTTTGTACTTCTAATATATATACCTTCGATACTAAGTTGACAAATCTTAACAACTGGACCAATATTCCTAAAAGAAACAATATGAATTCAAACTTGAAAAGTTATACCTGTGGTATGACCGTGAAGATCTTGGGGATCTTGTACGGTCTTCCATGTGATGGTTATTGTGGACAACATTATATTATCCATTTTGGACCATCGTAAAGACATGCATAATTTTCAAAATATTTACAAAGAACTTATTTTTCAATAAGAGTAAAAGTGTTACTTTAGATCGGAATATTGAAATTATTTTTAATATTAATAATAATAATATTATACGTTTATTTAGCAATTGCTATTATTTTACAGTATCTTACATAACAATATGTTGTCTTTTACAGGAAACAATTTAATCTAAAAAAAGGAAAAGTAAACAGACTTATGGACTAATATATTATTTACAATGCATATATTTAGATGTCAACATTTGTCGATTAATACAATAACTTATTTAATTCAATACAAATACCAATATATAAACAATTTCTAATGTCTACATGTAACTTATTATAATGTTTTCCGATGTTTGTATACATTTATATAAAATAATACTTATATTTCTAGTGTTATAATTATGAGTTTTGCAAAAAATATACTTAATTTTGGACTTTTGCGTTTTTAGAATTCGTTGATAACTGGGACAGTTTCTGTTGAATACTGTATGGTTAACAGCCAAATCAATTTTTATCTGTACTACCATCCTCATACAATTTATACACTTCTCGTCCTCACCAACACCATTAACACAATCAATTGTACAGTGTTCACCTGCACACCTGCCGCATGCTTTAGCAACTATGCAATTTCTTGCAAAATAATTATAACCTGCACAGTTATAACATCTTATTATATTTACTTCCGGTCCGAGTTTTAAAGTTTCTTTTATAAAAAGAAAACTGTTCCAACTCTAGCTCTAAATACCTTTGCACTTTCAATAAATCTGTACAGATTGCATAATGTCAGAGATATTCTCAAAATTTTGGTTTTCAATAGAACAGAAAGACCTGCTACCGGTAGACATTTTAACAAATTCTTTAGTACTTTTGTTTTTTTAGAAATTTGTATAAACTTAGTAGTTGACTAGATATTGATAAAATTTAACTTTTTGTCACTGTAAATCGCAAGAAAGAATTACACTCGTAAATATGAAGCTTGGGAATAGTAGCTTTAGCCGTTTGGCCGCTATCGTGATCAGAGAGCTTTTTGAAACAAACACACACTTTTTTGATGAAGATAATTCCAAATATAGCAAATATAGTAGAAATTTCAAACTAGTTTGTCAGGAAAAAACATAAAGTACATTAACAAATCAACAAGCATATAAAATCCAATAAAGGTATCTAAAAGAAAGATTACATATATCAATTTTAGATATACATTTAATTTATATATATAAAATAATAACTGACGTAACATAGTTAGTTCCCTGGGGTATACCATAATTTTTTTGGTTATTCTCTTGATATAGTTTCACTAAATTTCACCATTTATTGTTATTTGTGTTGAAAGATGGTCTTAAAAAGCTGTTTTAGAATCAATACCACTGCACCGATTACTTTTCCTTCTTCTGTTTCTGTTAATCATGCGTAATCGTATGTTTATTACAACAGATTCACATATCTGTCCTTGTTTGAAATATAATCAGTTAATCACCACTATGCCATGACAATTCCACTATTCTGTCAGCTGTTGTTTCACCGCCACTTCCAGTACTTTTTTATAGATTATAACTGGGTTAATGGATCAAAATTCGTCACATATTCTGGTGCCACTATGTATAGTCAGTCAAGTGCATTCATCCATTTGGAACGTATGCATGAGAGTACACATCCAACAAAAAATGCTGTAAACGTAGAAAAAATTAGTTTTATCTGATGTTATACAATGCATCATAATATCAAAACGATCTACTACATTATACCATTTTTTGTAATACACTTGCGGAAATGTATACTATTTATTCTCCAATGAAAAACCAAACACACAACAAGCACGAATTTGTATTACTAAAATTTCAATTAGAATTTGTAAATTAAGATGTTCATTGATGTTAGTTCATTAACATCAATTATAGCATCTGCTGATAATGGTGTTTTTAACATGCCGACAAAATCGCTACTATATAATGCTCGTTGTATTGTTATTGTCTTAATACCGCACCGTTTACATAAACCGTGAATATATTTGAACATGGCGTTACACGAGAGCAAAATTAAATTTTCACGATAAATTACAACCTAATTATAAAATTGAATAGAATAGAATTGTGTCGTAATTCGAATATGTGTAATTATACTGAGACTTTTAAGAAATGAACATTTTAGCATTTAAAATTATACAGAGTGATTGATTTCAATCGGAAGTTGACAACAAAAGAAATCTCAACGCCATCAATTCGTGGTTCATATTTCATTTAGAGTGTTACCAATTCCGATTTATTTCATTCGATATTAAATTGTCAACTGTTATTTGTTCTCATTATTTATGGTTTTGCATCGATTATAGGTCGACTGTATAATTTATGTATGCATTTCGTTGTATGTTATTTCCCATTTTGATTATTCTAATCAATGTTTGATATACAGCTGGCGCTACATATACTATTCATAATTAAAATAATGCTATACTAATTTAAAAATAAATAAGAAATATACCCACTAATAAGTATATGAAAAATTTATACTGAAGCAAACGTAGTTTCTAATGGTTGTAATTTTATTTATTTTACCTACAAAAGCTATGTATTACTCAGTATAGATTAATTATTAGTATTGTAGAACGTTTAGTAATCCAAGTCAACAGTTTGACTAAACACCGTCACTTACGACATGCATACTTGGAAATGTAATATTGTAAAAAGTAAATAATGTAATCAAGGTTATTATTATTATATATATAATATATATATATATATATATATATATTGTTTAGCATTTTTCTTGGCCGTATTATATTTTATACGATGAGAATTGTCGTGGCTGTAGCGGCCTTCTTTTTGGAACTTTACAGTTTTTAAATAGGTAAAAAATGTAATTAAAAACACATTTTTTTTTCCTTATTTTTTTATGTTACGTTTCGGCTGAACATCTATGTTGCCTTTATCAAACAATCTATAATATTTTTAACACATTAAAATACAATAAAAAGGATATAACTTTATAACTTACATTTATCAGTGGTTTTTTTAATAATTCCAACCGTGAACACAATAATACGGCATATATAAAAGAAATATAATTTTTCTTTTGAAAGTCATCATTTCCTTCTTTAGTTTTTTTAACACTTTCATCAAATCTCATTCACATTTAGAGTCTTGTTCTTACTTTTATAGTCATAATTGTCAAGTTTATGTGTCGACTTTTAAAATATATCTGTGACAAGTGTGTGTTTAAAATCAATGTGTATATAAATTCTTCTAGCTCGTGTATCAGTAAAAAGTTGTGTGTATGTTGTCTTGTATTTTGGTTGTTTCTTTTAAATATTTTTTTTCCCTTATGTGTTTATTCTTTTAACATTAATAAAATGAGGTGTTACGGTTTTAATCAAACTGTTAAATTATTGAAACGTAAATACTTGAAATGTTACTAATGTCGGTCCTATCATTAATTGAGTTTGTAGTTTTTTTAATGTAAATGCTTTCCAAAAAATTCCTAGTTTTATTATGTTTTTCAGTCGTAATTATTGTTGTATTATTGAAATTGAAGGAGTGATTAGTCTGATTAATATGTTTTTTTAGAGCTGTGCTATTATTTGAAAATTTGTGTCCATTTAGCCCTTCTTTCAGGTGTTGCGTTGTTTGGCCAATGTATACTCCATTACAGTCTCCGCAAGGTATTTTGTAAATTACATGAGTCTTTTTTTCATCCGGTATTTTATCCTTAAGTTTTGTGTACAGGTTATTTAGTGTGTTGTACTTCTTATATGCCGCTTTCATGTTGTACGGTTTTAGAATTTTATCTAATCTATTTGAAAGATTTTTAATAAATGGCAGTGGTGCATACTTACAAGCAGTAGATTCTTTTTGTTTATTGTGTTTTTTATTCTACATATACACTACAATTCGAATAAAAAACACAATAAACAAAAAGAATCTACTGCTTGTAAGTATGCACCACTGCCATTTATTAAAAATCTTTCAAATAGATTAGATAAAATTCTAAAACCGTACAACATAAAAGCGGCATATAAGAAGTACAACACACTAAATAACCTGTACACAAAACTTAAGGATAAAATACCGGATGAAAAAAAGACTCATGTAATTTACAAAATACCTTGCGGAGACTGTAATGGAGTATACATTGACCAAACAACGCAACACCTGAAAGAAAGGCTAAATGGACACAAATTTTCAAATAATAGCACAGCTCTAAAAAAAACATATTAATCAGACTAATCACTCCTTCAATTTCAATAATACAACAATAATTACGACTGAAAAACATAATAAAACTAGGAATTTTTTGGAAAGCATTTACATTAAAAAAACTACAAACTCAATTAATGATAGGACCGACATTAGTAACATTTCAAGTATTTACGTTTCAATAATTTAACAGTTTGATTAAAACCGTAACACCTCATTTTATTAATGTTAAAAGAATAAACACATAAGGGGGAAAAAATATTTAAAAGAAACAACCAAAATACAAGACAACATACACACAACTTTTTACTGATACACGAGCTAGAAGAATTTATATACACATTGATTTTAAACACACACTTGTCAGAGATATATTTTAAAAGTCGACACATAAACTTGACAATTATGACTATAAAAGTAAGAACAAGACTCTAAATGTGAATGAGATTTGATGAAAGTGTTAAAAAAACTAAAGAAGGAAATGATGACTTTCAAAAGAAAAATTATATTACTTTTATATATGTCGTATTATTGTGTTCACGGTTGGAATTATTAAAAAAACCACTGATAAATGTAAGTTATAAAGTTATATCCTTTTTATTGTATTTTAATGTGTTAAAAATATTATAGATTGTTTGATAAAGGCAACATAGATGTTCAGCCGAAACGTAACATTAAAAAATAAGGAAAAAAAATATGTGTTTTTAATTACATTTTTTACCTATTTAAAAACTGTAAAGTTCCAAAAAGAAGGCCGCTACACCCACGACAATTCTCATCGTATATATATATATATATATATATATATATATTATTTAAACTCTTGATGAGCATTGGGCATTTTCGGCATTAAATAAACATACATTAGTTTATAATGTTTGATTTATTTTTTAACGTTTCGACCTTTCTTTTGGTCTTCATCAGAAATGATAATAGGTAAGAAACAATTTTTCTGAAACAACATACACCATGTACATACAAAATGCGCATTTTGTATGTACATGGTGTATGTTGTTTCAGAAAAATTGTTTCTTACCTATTATCATTTCTGATGAAGACCAAAAGAAAGGTCGAAACGTTAAAAAATAAATCAAACATTATAAACTAATGTATGTTTATTTAATGCCGAAAATGCCCAATGCTCATCAAGAGTTTAAATAATATATAAATACGGCAACAAAGAATAGAAAATATATATATATATATATATATTTATATATTGCCCTGTAAATACATTCATGACATTATTAGATTTACTTAGTTAAAAGAATAAAGACATACCCATCAATATGATATTATTATTTATAACAAACCTTAACCAACAGAGTTATTTACAGCTCTTTAGGAAGAGAGAAACAGTTGTAAATAAGTAACTACACCCGATTAAATCATGATTTAAAATGTGCAATTGAGCAAATGCTCTAGATTCTTTAATTTAATACTTCTTCGAATAATTATATTCGATCCTTAAGGAATGGAGTTTGTATTGACAACGAGAGATGGAATTGAGAACCACCGACTTTTATTGCTTCATATGATGTTTTTGCAAATTAGATTCATTATTTGTAAATAAAATGGTTTTATAATTCTTCTTAAGCCATCGCAACAAAACAATAATTAATAAAGTAAGGTGATATTTCCAAGGTGCATAAAGTTTTCTTGCTCTAATTAGTATTTGAACTTATTTCGCTTGCAAGATGGATGACAAAATCATAAAATTCATTTTTTTTAGTAGTACATTTCAAGTCAAGGATTCATTCTCTTAAAAAACGAATTGAATTTAACCTGGGCATAATCAATCTTGTTTTAAACTAAAAAAAAAGAACGTTTGCTCATGAAAAGGATCAGTTTCCTTTGTAAATAAGGAAATTCGATCTGCATAGACAAATTCAACTTGCAGAAGGTCTAATTCGAATTACAAAACCAGAGACGTGGGAAGTATATCGAATACAGCTAAAGAGAATTAATTAAGCAAAGGTTACCATTGAGACCATTGTTTGTTTAATAATGTTCCTTTTCATCTCATTCAATAAGCCAACATTCTTCGAGTCCATCATTTTTGTGTCATCTCTATGTTTAAAATGCAATTATATTCTAATTTTAGCATCTTGAGCTGTGCAGTATTTAGTAGGGATTAATATAATTTATTAATAGTTTCTAGATACAATAGAAACAAACAACATGTATCGAACTTGCATATGGTAATCATACTAACGCAATATAGCATTTTGTTCGCAGTTTTTCTTTTAGTTTATTACATTTGATTCTACTAACTTCAACATATCGCATTGTTTCAATTTCTACAGCAGCAACATTTAGCGACATCGACAGCCATACGCTGAGAATATAAAAATATAATTTATAATTTTTTTAGCGTAATAAGAAAACGTAATTTTGTCTTACGCATACAAAATTACGTTTTCTTATTACGCTAAAAAAAATTATAAATTATATTATATAATAACTTTTACCGAGCTATTGTCGTTTTTCGATATAATTTTGTCAGTACTAAACTATATTAATTAAAACCACAAAACTGACAAAATTATATCAAAAAGAGACAATAGCTCAGTAATAGTCACTTTTAAAGTATTACCGTCTTACATGTTTTTGATATGAAATTTAATAAGAAATTCAAAAATTAAATAATATACACGATGTTCCATTTGAAAAAATTTACTTTTCTGCAAAAACTAACAAAAGCATATCAAAAAACGACAGTAGCTCAGTAATAGTCACATTTAAAGTATTAACGTCTTACATGTTTCTGGCATGAAATTTAATAGACAATTCAAAAATGAACTGATATACAAAGTGTTCCATTTAAAAAAATTGATTTTATTCTAAAACGTGTCATGTAATTTTAATCCAGTTTCCTGCACATGCAGCTAGTAACTGCAAAAAAATAAAACATGCATCTATTAGGACCTTTTATTGCAAATAATACTGCAATAAATTTTTTCCATCTAATACGTCGTTTTCGCGAAATATAATTTTCACATTCAATTTTTCAGAAAAATGGGAATAAGTCAAAAACTTTACACTTTAGACCTATACTATCTTATTACTTTTTGACTAAAAATTATACGGGTAATACAAAAATGCAATAATATATAGGGTGTTCCGTTTAACAAACTATAACTATTGTTAGCCACCAAGTTATGGGAAACGCTGTATAATACAAAATATTTTTAAAATGTGCTCCTAATGAACAGCTATCACGAGGAAAAAACCGCTTCGAAATATCTTTACTCATAAAGGCATAATCGACCTTACCCGCTTAGATGACTCACCCTTTATATACAAGTTCTAAGTGAATATTTTTTTATTGAACTTTAGTAGCAGTGCTATTGACCCTAAATCATGTTTTACTTATTTAACAGTTTGATATTTTGATTTTGAATATTTCACTATAATAATTATTATTAGTTCCCATTTAAAAATTTAATAAACCGTTAATTTTGTGTAAATGAATCTTTCTCTAGACAGGCTTGCTTCTTATAAATATCTCAATAGATATATCACAAGCATGAATAAATTTAATTTAATGTAAATTGAGTGATATGCCGTAAACTAGGAAAGACAAACTAAAATTTTTGAACAAACTGTTTTACTTTTTTTTTAAATATTCATCCTTAAGATTCATGCACTTTGGCATGTATTCAAACCAATTCTCGAAACGTGTTTTCCACTCTGAAATTATATCAACTTCAAAGTGGAAAAAACATAGTTTTTGATAGCTCCAAACTTATTGAGGTGAAAACCTCTGTCTACACCTTTTTTGTTTCACATTCGGCAGAAAGAAGTCATTTGGCGAATCAATATAAGCAATAGGGCATTAATTTCAGGCCTTCAAATAGTCAATTTGTATTTTATGAGAACTACTGCTTTACGACGCACTAAATCCCTAGGGGAGCCCTTCGACACACTAACTGCACCAAACGACAAAGGGCGTTTCAAATCCCACAACCAGGTGGGCGGCTTCGTCACCACACAAAACCTACTCTGCCTTTTTCACTTCAGCGACAGAAAGAATGACTTTTGCTGCCTTGCTGCTTGGCGATCAGCTCAAGAAACGATCTTCTGCTTTTTGTACTATAACTCAAAAAGATACCATGCGGTCTGGGTATTTTAGCGGGAATTGCCAAATCCCCACTCTCTCGATTGTGAATGATTTTCAACACTGCCGACAAAACATAATTTTTATCAAAACAAACTTGAAAAAGAAGAAATAAACCAAAACCCAACTTAACGTAAACAACAGAAATTTGCAAATAATTTTTTTACACTTGAAGGAGTTACTATAATTCGTAACTTTAAATCTAATCGGCATAAATAAAATTATTGATATTAGTCTGTCACATAGACAATTCTTATACTTATTCACTTAGAGTTGCAGAAAGATGTAGAGTAAAAATTGATACAATTACCGCAATTAAAGAAGCGCGCAAATACGCGTAACAAAGTCTTATATCATCATGTAACTCCTTTTTCCTTGAACGACCACTTCTTCGTTTACAACCCTCTCCTCCGTGCATCGCTTTCCTCACAATTCTCTGTTCCGGCATCAGAGACATATGCCTCAACCAACTAGCTCTTCGTGACCGAATTGTATGTTTGTTCTTTATCGCCACCTGTTATCTCGTCCTCAATTCCACCAAAAATTACTATCCATTTTTAATATCCTTCTTTCCCAGATTTTCAGTTTTTCTTCTTTTTGTTTTATTATTGTCCATATTTCGCTTGCGTATAGAACAGCTGGCCGAATTATTGTCTCATATGTTCGTATCTTAGCTCTTCTGGATACGCTTTTTCTTCCTAATATTCGCGTTAAAGCACTAACTGCTCTATTTCCTCTTACAATGCGTTTTTAAATTTCTTTGTCTTCCTGATCTTTAGGTGGTTAGTGTCACAGCCAATTGTTCTGGAAAATTACGCCGTTTGTTTGGATATTGCTTTCTCTCATATTTCCTTCCAGCGCCATATTAAATAGTCGAAAGCGGCTTTCTTTTCGATAAATTTTGTAATAAATCGTTCTTGTTTTTATGATACGAAAAATTATGTTGTTTCATATTGCCGTGATCCCTATTATTTAGGCATTATAAAATAGTTAGACAATTAAGTATTAGAATAAGAAAATAATTTTTAGTGGTAAACATAATTGTTAAAAAACGAATTATGAGTTGCATAACCGCAACGGCGCGCGGCGTAACATTATGATGATGGGTACATGGTAATTGAAATTGAAGTAAATTTATATGAAAGGTACAAAAATAAACACAAAAATAAATTCATGTATTCTATATTTATAGAAACGAGGAGCACAAGATGTATTTTCAGTATACAAAGGCCGAACCAAACTTTTTGCATTGTGTAAGAGTTGCACTAAATATATTGAGAAGTGAACCACTTTTCAAGCTTAATAATGTGTTAAAAATAAATAACAGAGAGAGAGAGAGTGATGATGAAAGATGGAACAGTGAAAAGAGTTAGTCATTTGGATGCTGTAAAATTGTATGAAAAAGGTGAAATTAGACATTCACGACATGAAAACATCTTTCATCATGAATAGACGTAGTAAATAAGTTTATAAAAGATTGTTATCTGTTAGACATTTTATGGTCACATTTTACAATACAATAAATACCTGATACTTATATTTAATAGTATTTTTAAAAAAGGATATATAAAAAGGTGTTCTTTATTCGACGCGATATAATAAAGTAAAAACTTCAGAAATAGCAGGATAAATCTGGTCTAATCCGGAAAAGTTCCAGAAATAATGGGATAAATTTGGTTTAATCTGAATAAATCTACAAAGAAAAAGAATAATGTTAATGTTGTTAACAGCTGCGTGCAAATCAACCTACACGAAGATGAGAAAAGGTGGCTTGAAGACAGGGATAAAGCTGTCGAGGTCCATGTTCCTGACAAAGTAATCATAAAAGGAAGGATTCCATCTGTATGCAATGTCTTTCCGATTATTTCTAACGAAGATATCTACAAAAAGAAAATACGGATAGTGTTAAATAATGGGAAAATGAAGTATTTAAACAATGATGAAAGAGGCAACAAATTCATATAGAAATACAATGAGGGATGGCGTTAATAGAAGAAGATTATACCTACTCAAGACAAGGAATCGCGAATGTGCACGGACTTTAATAATAAACAATTTGTGTGTGTATATTTTTGTGCAATTTCTAACTGTCAAAAACAATATAGGTATAGTTCAACCTGGGGGAAAACTTGAAGAAAACAAATATGAACAGGACAATACCAACATAAACATTAGTGTGTGAGTTGTGGCCCTGCAGATGAATAGTCGTGTTTTTTCGATGACCGAGATGATAAAAAGCCGCGAACGACGATAGGGAAGAAGAAGCTGCCGATCTTTTGAATTGTTCGAACGTAAAAATTTTGTGTCATACTCAATTGAATGCAGGCGTACTAATACACTGCATAAAATCATTTTAGTTAAATGTATCAAGTTATTTTTGATTTCAATAAGTAGTTTAGTTTATCACATTATAATTAATTCATTGTTACTTTGTTTAATTTCATTATATTTTTTATTATCAAAATGGAAGATATAAATCAAGAGGAATTTGATAATGTATATGAATATTATATGTAAGTTTTTCTTGAAATAAATTGATAATAGATATTTGGTGATGTGTGGCGTATGCTAAAAATGCTATGTGAGAATGTTCATTTTTAGCAAAGCGTTTAACATCGTCAATATTTTGAATAAAATATTATTTTCTTTGCTATAGTAGATTAATTTTGCATATCATGGGAGTATTGTTAATGATGTAAAAAGGGCATTAATGGCACAACGTGAGAATGTTTGCTAGCAATGTTTACTGTGCATTATTAACAATTTATTAGATAAAAATTTAATAAAGATTTCAAGCATATTTGAATACGTAAAGGTATAAGCATTTTTTATGGATAAATAGCCAATTTGTGGTATGTACAACGTGTGAATATTTGCATATGACAATTGGTGAGAGTGTTATCAAGGTGTTTTCTACTTTGCGAGATTTTAGATCTCCAGAGGCATATCGTGCAAATGAATGTCTTTGTTGAAATAAAATTCAGCGTCGTAAAGGAAAAATTTTATTTCTTTGAAATTATACGATATTAAAAATTTGAAGATAGCAAGAAATAATATTTTATTTAAATCCATATAATATATTAAAAGCAATGTGTTTTTCGCATATATAAAAATATATTTTTTTTGTTTGTGGTTGGAAAAATAAAAGGACAATTTCTTTTACAGCCACATGTGGCAAAAGAATTTCTTTACTGTTGTTGTTATCGAATATTGAGTTTAATACAAATGTTTTATGAGATTTAATTTTTTATTATTAACCTTATACTATTTAATTTTAAATAAGAAATGTTGTCGACAAATAAAGGAAGGATCACTGCTAGTACCTACAACAATAATATGAATGATAACAGGGATTAATAATTAACAATTTAAAGAACACAATCTCTGCATTCATAAATAAATATATATGGTTTTGTATCATTAGTACCCAATGTATGGCAATGGTACATTTATTTTATTCATATAATTATGCTACCAGTGCTACTGCAATATGTAACCTTGTCTGTTAATACATAAAATTTTTATTTTTATTTTATTTAATTATTTGCATACAAGTAGGTATATTGGGAAAAAATATCTGTTTTGCATAATGTAAGATATTTTACAAAAATTACATAAACACAGAGTTAAATTATTTATGTTCCATTTTCCAAAAGAGAAAGTAATATATTTTTATAATATAATATGTGTGCTAATATATTTCCTTTATCCTTACATAAGAAAAAACCATATATTCTAGTTTAAATATTTATTAAATCGATAATGTTCAAAAATTTAATATGTGAAAATGTGAAAAGGATTTATAAATCATTTTATATACCGAACACACTGTATATTTATCGATATAAGTTCGATATATCGAAGTTTAATAGCTACAATTTATTATATCATAAAAACTTTAACGTTAAATCAGTTTCGCAAAATATGCACTTACTAGAATACAAAATACATGTGACATAACAAAAGAAAATCTAAAGGCGCGTGAAAAATATACACAATCCTGATTTATCGGTATTCTTAACAATGGGAACATCTTATTTTCGTGAACGTTTCTGGCAATATATTTTAAGCTAGCTGTATAATATCGAAATTATTCTTTCCCCCCCATAAGAGGAGAATGGCTACACGCATAAGTATGCGTGTATATATGAAAGAGTAAATTTATTAAAAATAACTTGTTATTTATGTTATTACATTTGTTTCTTAAAATTACATATACGGCAAGGAATATAGATTTAACCCGGAACTGATACTTCCTTAATACTTACGCTCAAGTTGAAGATGTTGATTGAATACATAATTTATTTATTTACTATGAGCGTGAAGTGGTTTTTATGATTTGATGACGAACACCACAGAATTGTGGAAATTCTATTTTTTTAATAATAATAGTAAAAACATTTATAGTCTAGCAAGTTTGAGAATCTAGAAATGGACAAAATTTAAATTGTCAACTTAATCTGATAAACTTGCATTACACAAAACTTTATTTTGAAAATAAAATAAATATACATTTATGTATCTAGGTAATTACAAAAGAAAATTTTAAACGAAAATACAATAATTCACGAAGAACAATAAAAAATTTAAATAATAGAAACGCACCTTATGAATCGTCAAACAACAAAAAACAAAAATAGATAATATCGAAGGTGATAAACGTTTTGCCAAATATGGAATACCACTGGGTGGAAACTTACTGCCATTATTCTACATACTATATATCAATGATATATTTGAATGCCAAAATATACGAATACGCAGATGACACCTGTATTATATTAAATATTAACAAAAACGCTCACAAAATACAAAACCAAGTTGTGAGAAACTAATAGAAAAATGGTGTTTTAATAATCCAATAAAAACAAGAAAATGGTTGTGCTTAAAACCACACGGCAGAAGTGAAAACTTCATCAAGGCGAGGTTAATAATACGAAATGCAACTTTTTTTTTCGTTCTATATTACATTAGGGTCATCCTGCATCGAAGAATTCAGTTGCTGAGATTTGGTGTACTTCTTTTGACGATATTTCTTCACGCGCGCATTAGACAATTCCCTTCTTCGTTTTAATTTGTCATCGATTTGATTTTCTTCATCCATCATGTGTAACAGAAAAGAATTAAATGCTTATAAATTCGTATACAATGAGCAATTAAAGCAATGCTCTATTCTCAACGTTTCTGTTTTGCATTGGTGTACAAATTATAGTAAATGCATGTGGACGTTATTTAACACCCGGAATATACTGATCAGTTTCCGAGTCATCCATATCATTTTAATAAAAATGCTAAAACTTACCTGAGCGCGAAATATTATATTATATTATTATAGAGATAATGTCTCATACACACACAACAAATTTTTGGTTAACCGTCCGCGAAGTTACCAATTAGCGAACGCAACACAGTCCGCTAAATACAATTTCGCAGACGTTGCTATAGTAGTGGCCGCGAATATAATCGCGTGGGTGTACGAACAACTTTAAAGGGCTCCTCGACGGAGAGATTTTCCGATACGCTTTTTAGACCGTTCGGACGCATGTTTATATACATATACAGTGTGTCAATAAAGTAAGGAACACCGTAAATATCAGCTTTAAAACATATCTCTAGCAGAAACGCTCAGACACGTATTTTTTTAATTTGGAAGGCGCATTTTCTTAGATTAAATTGAAGTATACAGGGTTATCAAAAAAGAAGATATGACGTTATCATGTGTTTTTTTAAATGGAATACCCTGTATATTTTTAAGAAAATCGAAAGAGCTTCTCATGAAGATTTCAACGATATAGGAGTTGTTGGGGATATCTTTAATATTTACTTGTAGGAATTGAAAAAACACTTTTGGTGGAACTACATGATAATTTTTGGTAATTTTAATCTTTGAACGTTGTCATGACAGAATTGTCAGTATGGAAGGTGACGTCTTATCTAATTAGACAGTGACTAACCACCGTTAGTTTGTTTGGCCTTGCTTGTTTTATAATTGCCATTTCTTTTGATAAAAATGGGTCTAAGTGAGAGAGAACGGATTGAGATTCTTATGACGATTGGTTATGGTGACCGAAGAAAGAGTACAGTGGAAGTTTGCGAACTATTTAATGCAGCGCATCCTAATCGGCAACCAATAACTCGCTCAACTGTAAGTAAAATACTTCTAAAGTATGAGGAGTACGCAAATGTTAGGGATCTACCTAAAACTGGGCGACCAAAAGTGGATGATGAAACTAAGTTAAATGTTCTTTTGACAGTGTAAGATAATCCGAATTGTGCTACTCGTCAACCAGCTTTAAACTTTAATTGCGGCCATGAGACTGTTAGAAAAATTTGGCATTAGCAGAAATATCATCCTTATAAAGTGCATCTTATCCATGAATTGTCGGAAGATGATTTTGATCGCCGTTTGGAGTTTTCAGAAAACTTGCAAATACTTTGTGAACGTGATGAAATGTTTGCTAGAAACATTTTATTTTCAGATGAGGCAACTTTTTCTTTAAACGGAACAATTAACCGACAAAATTACAAATAATGGACAGAACATAATCCTCACTGGATGCAGGAAGCTCGAAGTCAACACCCTCAGAAGGTGAATGTCTGGGCTGGAATACTAAAAAATAGGATTTTAGGACCTTTCTTTTTTAATGGAAACTTAAATGGGGATATCTATTTGGATTTTTACAGTTAGAGCTTCTTCCAGCGCTTGTGGAACTTTATCCTGATCCAAATACCCCTGACAGTCCTAGTAATGAAATCTGGTTCCAACAAGATGGGGCACCTCCTCATTATTCTCGACCTGTGCGTGACTACCTAAATTTGATTTTTAATAACCGATGGATTGCCAGACGTGGGGTTGTTGAGTGGCCAGCTCGCTCCCCTGACTTAACACCACTAGATTTTTTCCTGTGGGGTTACCTAAAAAGCAAAGTTTATGTAAATAGACCTCAAAATATTAATGATTTAAAAGAACGCATACGCCAAGAGATCCGAAGAATCACGCCAGATTTAATCAGCAATGTTCAAAATATATATATATATATATATTACTCGAGTTTATTTCTCGCCTAGGCTACTGTCAGATTGTGAACGGGCAGCAATTTGAACATTTACTTAAGTAATTTTTTGTTTTAGATTTAAAAATAAACAAGTTAAACTCTATTGTAATTATTTTATGACGTTGTTCCACCAAAAGTGTTTTTTCAATTTCTACAAGTAAATATTAAAGATATCCCCAACAACTCATATATCGTTGAAATCTTCATGAGAAGCTCTTTTGATTTTCTTAAAAATATACAGGATATTCCATTTAAAAAAACACATGATAACGTCATATCTTCTTTTTTGATAACCCTGTATACTTAATTTAATCTAAGAAAATGCGCCTTCAAAAATAAAAAAAATACGTGTGTGAGCGTTTTTGCTAGAGATGTGATTTAAAGCTGATATTTAGGGTGTTCCTTACTTTATTGACACACTGTATATATAAATAGATGATATGAATACTCGATTACGAGTGCCGTGCTGGTCTGATGCTAACGTGCCGGCTTCTCACCCGTGCGGCTCGGGATCGAATCTACTCGGGGACATGAATTTATTTATTCATTTTAATTTCAATTTAATTGAAATTAAATACCTCTATATGATATATTTCTCTCGTTCCCTTAGTCGACTCGAGCCGACTTTACCTGAACGAGCGTGATATAGCCGAGCGTGACGGCTCAGTCTTGTTCAGTGCCCATAATCAACGCAACGCGCCCAAAGAAGTTTACACTTCAATAAATAAATTAAACAAAGAGAAAACAAACAACAAAATTTGAAATGGACGCACATCTACAAAACCTAATAAAAAGAAACTCATAAGCAATAGCTGGAATATATAAAATTAAGAATATAATACCAGAAAGCATGTGACCAGGAATATACCACTCCATGTTCGCGTCTCATATGAATTATCACTTATAATTACACGAGAGATTTCTTTTTTCCGGATAAATTTTCACTTTTTAACGAAAATTTTTGTTGCTAGGTAACTGTACGAAACAAATTGCCGGATAGAACGACGAGTCCGAAGGACGAATCGTTTTATCGAGGAGGCAATTTGTTGAGTTCAGTTACCATTTAGCAAGGAAATTCGAGTTTAAAATAGGGAAAATTTATTCGGAAATAAAAAGAAATCTCGAATGTAATTCGGTAAGGTAATTTACTAAATGTGTAAACAATTACTGAAAAAGGTATTACATAGTAATTATATTATTTAAAAATAGAGTTATTAAAAACAGAGTTATTTTACATTTTGTGAAGATTACTTACAATCAGTTTGCAAATTTTGTCATAACAACACTTTACAACGAACACTATGATGATAAAGTAAGCAAATTGATGTCGGGTTAACCAAAGCAAAGCTTACTGTTGTGTCGAATTTGACGTTTCATTTTAACAGTGTGTTCGTTGAGTTTATGACATAACGAGAAAACACAAGTTGTTGCCAGGCCAACCAAAGATAAACAACTTTTTTGCCGATATAAAAGTTAAAGTAAACTTTTATCGCTATCGAAGTGAAAAAACAATTCTGACTTATGGTTCTTTTTATACATGCATTAAATTATCTCATTAATATGTGGGTTAAACAACATCAAAAAATAAAAACAAATTACAGCCACAACAAAATAGATTCATATAACTAGTAGGTATATCAACTAAATAAATAAACTCCAAAAACCCAACTATATAAACTCACCGGAATACCAAATATTGAGACAATTATACAAATAAAAAATATGTTATTGATACATAAAATAGACAAATGACTAATCATAACAAAAATAAAGCTACAAGCTGACAATGAAATAAATGACTATCGTACGAGAGGACACACACACATAAAAAGCAAGAAGGCACGGAATAGAAAGATGCGTACAAATCCCAACAGCAGATACGATAAAAGAATAAAAGTTAAGAACAAAATAAAAAACATGAACCTGCACAACTTTCACAAGGAAATCAAGAGAATCATGCTGAAAATATAAATGAAATCATGAAGAAACTTGAGAGAAATCCAGACAAAAAGAAAAAGAAACATGAAAAAGAAGCAACATAGGAGTCTTTAATACCGCTCATGCAGGAGCCTGGAAGCAGAATCTTACAATTAGGCTGAGAACAGAAACGGACGTTGCCATATGTATAGTAACGAAAATAACTACACAAAAAAAAAGAAAAATAAACATCGGTGCGACGACGATATAAAAACGTACTTGTAAAAAAGCAATATATCATCTACACATACGTACTGCGTAAGCGACAGATAGTCTGCATTTTCTTCTAAAGCTTATCCAGAGTTCGCTCGCACCTTTCTAGACCTTTTGTCTTTGCTGATATAAAGCCGCCGGTGCCCGAGATAAGGAATTCTTTCATTGAATAGTTTTCGTACGGTTAAATAAATATAAATATAGTGGTGCAGTGTTATATAAATATTACAAACATAAATAGTAGTAATAGATATAAATACGTGTGTTAATTTATTCGTAGTAGTTTTAAGTGCGTTACATTTATTTTATATTTTTATATTGTGATTTGTTTTAAGTGTGTAAATATACAGACTATTTCAAAACATTTGTACAAGTTTTTCATTTCGAACCCGAAAACGCTACAGTATGTATGTTGAATGTCTCTTGTCTATTACTGGTGTAACCATTAGTATTCTTCTGTTCCTTCAATTTCTTATTTTGTGCCATCTGGTATCTCTATTTATCTTCCTTACGATTCTCATTTCTATAGCTACTATTTTGCATTTGAATCTTCTTTTTTGTACTACCAGGATTGGCTGTTGTATGTTAACGTTAGGATAAGGTCTCTATTGTTTTGTTTTGTTTAGAAATTCACTCGCGATCATCCATATACAAATTAATCGTGTATGTTGTTTTGGGTGATTTAATACAATTGAAGCTTTAAACAAGTATTACTTATTACATTTTGTAATAAGGTACGCCAACTTTTAGCGAGGTACTGAATGCACACCTATCTACATTTGCTCGATTATAGTAGTCTAGCTGCTGAGAGTTCAACGCCTCGTTGCATTGTTACGCTAGAATCACAGATGTCGCTGGGATTTTTCATAACCATTTAGTACGCAAGCTCGTATATGCGGGGTGGTCAAAGACTACGGGCATTGTGAACAACGCGATCGTGCACTAATGTGATCTATGTAAGATCAAAGCACGTGTCTGTATCTTGTTGTTCGTAATGCATGCTTAGCGCAGATGTGCATTCTTTTATCTATATATGCATTAATTCATGTATGTATGCCTTTGATTATTTAATAGAAATAGACTTTTATTCAAATGTTCCCTACTACATTTTATAGTAAAAAATTATTACTAACAATAATACTATCTATTCGTATGCAATGTTTGATTTTTACATCAATTTATAAACCGTTAATCAGCAATAGTTTTATAGCTACATTATATACGTAATCGTTGTGTTAAATGATATTTTACACAATTAAAAAATATATTTTGTTTAGTGTAGAATTAATTTGTTCCTTTCTTACACCCCACATTTTCTACTTGGTTTTATAACTTTTAATTATGATTATTATTATTATTATTATTATTATTATTATTATTAGACATTACAACTATTTAGGAGCTAAACCACCTTAAGGTTCGCTAGGTCTTGACGTGTTGAAGAAATCATCCACGTTTTCTTTTCATTTATATGATTTCACGCACTTTTTCTATTGTTTTCTATCCTTCTCCCATACTTTCCAGTTTTCTATTCTTGTAGCCATGTGCTCCTCGGTCATCCGCGCCACTTCTTTCTGCCCAGATTCCATTCAAATACCCCATATATCACTGAAAGCATTCCAACTCTCCATACATGACCCAGTTCATTTGGCTAGCTGCTGCTTGATCCTACTTATTACCTGATCCTCTATTTCCTGTAAAATCTCATAAATTGTTTTTCTTTTATATTCATTGCTATTTACCTTTCTTGGCCCTAGTGTCGTTCCCACAATTCTTCTTTCAGCTGTTCGGTATCCTTTCTGCTTCTTCACATTACTCATTGTTTCCGCCGCCTACGTCAATGATGATTCTAGATATCTTCTACTTGGAGTTTTTGCTTAATTTGTTTTTTAGTAACTTTTTATTTGCATAAAAGACCTTATTTGGTATTATTAACTTTATCTCGTCATTCGTTGTTCGCTAACATCACTGTCAGATACTTAAATTTATTTACCTCATCGAAAATTCCTTCTCTTATCTGAATACTTCTTTTTATAAATATCTTATCAAAGCTCATCATTTTGGTTGTACAGTTGTTTATTTTTAGCCCTATTTTTCTTCCCTCTATACTTAGCTTTTTAAGCATATCTATCATTATTCTTCCGCTTTTGTGATTAATACAACATTATCGGCTTAGGCAAATATCTGTCTTCCTCTTGTTCTATGAGTTCCTTCATTATTTTACGTAGTACATACTTCGAACAGTATTGCCGATAACAAATCGTCCTGTGTAACTCTATTATCAATTATTGAGTTCTAGCAGGTAAATTATCCTCTCCTTGGTCATCGCTACTAGCCTTCTAGATTTTGAGATTTTGGATGTTTCCTCTTTCCTTTAAGGCTCTTTCTAGATTATTTCTTTTGATGTTGCCGAAAGCTTCTTAGAAATCTGTAAAAAGGAGTGGTATTAAAATCTGAAGATGACCCATAGCAGCACATACTGAAACGTATATAGTTGCTTCGGGAGCAGCAAATGATAAAAGGACTGAAACTACCACAGAAGCAGCAAACCATTTAAATTTCAAAAAATACTGACATCGCGAAAGAACGTATAAGATTTCTCATCCAGATGTTCTTTTGAGCAGTACTCCATACAAAATGAGCTGGAAACTCAACAACAAGGAGGTCCACAAAGATCTGCACAAGTAAAAGGAAATTTTGAAAAATATGATACAAGCCCTTCAAAAATTACCAGGTCAAAATTGTTACAAGAAGTCACTGTACCAATGGAAGATGTTGAATTAGAGATTAAGCCCACATAATTGATATTGTCTTATTTGCCAGGAAAAAGTAATTGAAAATTATTGCAATGCAAAAAGAATATAAAATTTGCTCTGGGTGCAAAAAAGGTGTACTGAAATATATTTGTGTTGATTACCAAAAATTCGAAAAAAATATTTGTACTTATACGAGGTAGGCGCCATACATTCTCGGCCTGACAGGCTTATACAGGTTCAAACGTGTTCATACTCCGTCACGTCCTGCATGTACATACGCGAGGTGTACACTATAAATATGACGTTTCTAAGCCTAGTAGTTTTTAGTAACCAGCCAACCAACGTGACAGCGCACGAAAATGTCTGAAGTAACGAAAATTGAGTACCGCGCTGTCATTAAATTTTTAACAAAAGAAGGGCATACACCTTATCGCATCAAACAACGTTTAGACGGCGTTTACGGTGATTCATCTCCCTCGTATTCTACTGTAAAAAATGTGGGCAAAATGATTCCGTTTGGGACAAGAATCTCTGGAAGATGCTGATCGGTCGGGTCCATTAATTGAAGTGATAACGCCTCAACAAATTTCAATTATTGACATTTAGTGCTAGAAGATCGCCGTTTGAAAGTAAAGGAATTAACAGTGATAACAAGAAGAGTTCGCCGAATTTTCCATGACCATTTGGGTATGAATAAAATTAGTGCTGGATGGGTAACCCGACTTCTTTCAGCTCTCCAACGTGAACGTCGAGTCGAAGGTTGTTTTCAAACATGTGTGGAGCCGACCCAAAACCGATTTTGATTATTTTTACAAGGGTATCGAATTATTAATTAATCGTTGTAATAAATGTATAGAAGTTAGGGGAGATTACATTGAAAAATTAAAATTCTTATGTTGTTCCAAGTTTCTTTTTTGTATATCAGGCCGAAAATTTATGGCGCCTACCTCGTATAAACGCTGTAGGTACGATTTTGACATCCTTGGGTACGATTTACCGAACGATTTTTTGAAATTTTCCTATTGCAGTATTGTGCCAAAAATGTTTTTATATGTACTTATTATTATACACGTTGAACAACCCAGGTTCTCGGCATGATGTAAATATCGTATATGAAATGGTATAGGAAATAGTTGTGCGGTGTTGTCGTCGCAGTTCTTAATTCACCCGTCCCGTGTTTAATATTTCTAATATTTCAGTATTTTCAGTACGGATCGAGACGCTGTGGAGTATGTTGTTGCCGATTAAGTAAATATTACGTAAATGCTAATCAATAATAATGCATGAAGCGATATTTCTCATATTAATAAAATATTGGTGTAGATATTTAGAATGTGTAATACTGACAAAGTGTTTATGTACATTTTTCTGTCAATTTGTCATTACTTCAATAATTGACAGATAAATGTAGGTACATTAAAAATGATCGTGTCAGATGGGCTATTACACGTAACAAATTAAAATATTGAGTTTCACATTTCTTTGTGATGCCTACTTATACAACAGAGGAGCGAATAAGTATTATTAAATGGTATTATTCTTCTCCAAGTGCAGAAGCAGTCGTTGGGCGTTTTGTGTTTTCGTATCCCGATCGACCAGTTCCAAACCGTCAAACAGTTTTAAATATCGTCCATCGTTTCGAAAAGTCCGGTTGTATTACTGGCTGTTCTAAATGCAATAATAGCGATCGGCAGGAACGTCCTTTTTCTGACGAAAGAATGGAGCGGAAGGTGCAAGTATCTGCATTTGTTGAAGCAAATGAACCGTGTTCGAGCCGTCAAATATCCGAAAACGTGAACATTCCAAGAACTACAGTTAGGAATATTTTGAAACGACATAAATATAGGTGCTTTATGACACAAAAGAGTCAGGAAATTTTCCAACATGATCAAGTTATCGCCTTGACTTTTGTGAGGCTATGCGAGGTAAAAATGCGACGAGGATGATAATTTTGTCTTGTTTACGGACGAATCCTCTTTTTCGCTTTATGGTCGCCACAATCCGTCCATCGTCCGATATTGGTCTCGGGAAAATAAACATATCAATTTAACAGCAAAAACGCAGTACCCACAGAAGCTAAATGTCTGGGCAGGAATTCTGGGTAACCATATTATAGGGCCATTTTTCATAAATCGCACTTTAAACGCCCAGACATATTTGCAATTACTGCATCATTATATTATACCTGCTGTACGCAATGTGACTGGACATCTTGAGGAAATTTGGTCCCAACAAGATGGGTGTCCGGCCCATAAAGCCAGAATAGTATTGGAATTTCTTAATTTAAATTTTTCATGATTTATTTATTAATTTTTCACATTATTTAAAATCCATTTCTTTTGTTTACTGTTTAGAATTTAGCTTGTAATTATTTTCTTTAGAATACATTTTATTATATGACAAAACGCTCTTTAAATTTTTAAAATATGAAAACACTTTGTCAGTATTACATATTGTAAATATCTACACCAATATTTTATTAATATGAGAAATATCGCTTCATGTGATTAGCATTTACGTAATATTTACTTAATCGGCAACAACATACTGCATAGCGTCTCGATCCGTAATGAAATATTAGAAATATTAAACACGGGACGGGTGAATATAAAAACTGCGATGGCAACACCGCACGACTATTTCCTATACCATATTTAGGCCATGCCGAGAACCTGGGTTGTCCAACGTGTATATCCCTCCATTTATGTTATTTTCATAATGTATAATATGTAACTACTTATATATATATTTCATTTCCGATTATTTGTTGTAAGACACTCACTTTAACTAAACCTCTAGAAAGTTGTACGATATAGCCGACTCTACCCTACTTATGGGGCGGTAACTCTTAGCACTATTTGGTTCACCATCAGGAATACCTCTTTCTTAAATTAGGGAAAGTTAATTGCTTTTCATAATTACTTCGTTTATTAATTATTAATAATACCCCAATGAGCCATGGTTTGATTATAGGTTATCTTAAGAAACGCATTGTTAATACCCCGTTCTCTAACCCACCATTATAATTTTTTCCACAATCCAAAAAAGCTACGTAATTAATATAATTATTTCAATGCACTGATGTGATTACTTAATTCTCCAATTTTCTATTCTAAATTTCGAAATCCCTTATAAAAAGATTTCGTTCGTGAAAGCTATTTTCATGAACGAAATCTTCTAGAAAGTCTTACCGAAGTGAAAGTAAGATGAAACACTTCGGACACGAGAAAAAATCACTCGTTCAATCAATGTCGTAACAGCGGAAAAAATCAATAGTGCTTTTCTGGGGATGCATCACA
>OY720676.1:35799270-35971770 GCA_963170755.1 Amphimallon solstitiale | reverse complement strand
TGCTTATAGCCCTTTTCTTAATCCACTAAAAGAGTTACTCAGCCAATGGAAGCAGAAGCACACAATGCATCTGAGCGTATACGTCCACAAAATTGTTTGAATTATGTTCAACACATTGGAGTCATATTTACACAACTATTTACAAAGAAATGAAATTTCAAATTGAGATATGTAAATAAAAGAAATTCTCACTTTAATGAGTAAATTTCTATAGTTTTTTATAAAATGGTAGAGTTATACATACCTACATATAAACAAGAAAAGCAATTGATATAAAGGGAAAGTAATTTGACAAAAAGGGAATTCCATTTGATAAATTCAGCTGACGTTGTAATTCATGGAAAGTCATTTGACAAATAGTGTAAACACAATTACAGTAATATAGATGAGGCTTGTAGTGCCTTTTACGATATCTTATATAACCTATTCGATTTGTACGTGCCTCTAAAAAGTAACAGTAACTATCGTTACCCTATCTGGTTTAATCGTGAGCGATATAAAACTAAAGAATCACTACCATTCACGGTACAGGGAGACGAAATCGCCTAATGATTTGAATGCGTTCAGGGAGTTAAGGAGAAAAGTTAAAAACAATTCTAGGTTGCTGTTTAACAAATACTTATCAAATCTGCAATCTTCAATTACTACTGACCCTAAACAATTCTGGCAATTCGTACGTGCAAATAAGAACGACTCAGGCATTCCTGGATCAATTACTAATATTAATGGGGAGATACTGGATCAACCGTCGACCATCGTTGATGCCTTCCAAGAATATTTTCAATCTGTTTTCCTTCAATCTTCATCGAAACCATCAACGCCTCTGGATCCACACTCGAATTATCTACCGATTATTGTAAATACAATTTCAGAATCGGAAGTTCTTCGCGAACTAAAAAAGCTTAAAAGTACTTTTACTATCGGCAATGACAGCATACTTGCCTTCTTTTTGAAAGACTGTGCTAGCGTCCTAGCGTGCCCATTAAGTCGTCTTTTCAATTTATCTCTCAACACCTCAACATTCCCTAAAGTCTGGAAGATTGCAAGGCTTGCCCCAGTATTTAAGAAGGGTGACAGATGTTCCATCGAAAATTACAGACCGATTGCCATTATAAATAATTTAGCCAAAGTTTTTGAATCATGCCTTTACCACTCTATCTATCATCAAATAAAACCCATAATATCTACGGATCAGCACGGTTTTGTTACGAAACGTTCCACTGTCACAAACCTAGCAATCATGACGCAATGTTTATCAAGCAATCTTGACAAGAATAAACAGGTGGATGTCATATACACGGACATCTCAAAAGCATTTGACCGTATAGACCATGGAATTCTCCTCCATAAGCTTGATGTTATTGGATTTTCTACGCCTTTACTTTACTTTTTTGAAACATGTCTCACTAGCAGAAAGAATTATGTTTCCTACAGAGGCCATACTTCCAGTAATTTTTCACCATCTTCAGGGGTACCCCACGGAACTAACTTGGGTCCTCTATTGTTTCTACTATTCATGAATGATCTTCCGTCGGTGATTCAATGTCCTAGATTGCTTTTCGCGGATGATTTGAAATTCTACTCCTCCATTGGATGTATCGAGGATTGCGAATTGTTGCAGGAGCAATTGTGTGCCGTTCGAAACTGGTGTGAGCATAATAGGCTGAACCTGAACGTGTCTAAATGCAGGGTGATGAGTTTTTCTCGAAAAATGAACATTATTACGTATGATTACCATCTTGATAGCTCATTTCTTGATCGTGCTCAACCAATTCTGGATCTGGGGGTGACATTCGATTCTCGTCTCACGTTTTCTGATCACATCAACAATATATACTTCGGCTTTACGAATGCTAGGCTTTATTATTAGAATTACACGCCAATTTACAGTGACTGATCCTATTATTACCCTATACTTTTCCTTTGTGCGCTCAAAGTTAGAATATGCATCTGTAATTTGGACTCCTAATTTCAAGTATCACATTAAGGCCCTCGAACATGTTCAGAGACGATTCCTAAAATATCTTTACTTCAAAAAACAAGGTGAATACCCCATACAAGGTTTCAGCCATACAGCACTTTTGGATATGTTCGACTTCGATCCACTAGATGTTAGACGCAATTGCTCTGACCTGAAGTTTCTTTACAATCTATTACATAATAAACTTGATGCACCGGAATTACTTAGCGATATCAATTTCGTCGTCCCTCGAGCATCGTCTAGATCGTCGTGTGCGTTCTATTATGAAAGATTTAACACCAACATTAAATTTTCATCACCTATATACCGTTTATGCAATAGTTACAATGCGTTATCGGATTCATCCACCGACTTGAATTATTCGCCAATCAACACACTCATTCACAGAAGCACTGCCAACTTACATTATTTATAGATTATAACTGCGTAGTTTTATTTACTTTAATTTTAGTCTGCAAATATATATATATATACGTTGAAATTGATGTTTTTGTCCTGTAATTAGATTGTAAATCTGTTGGGCAAATATATATTATTATTATTATTATTATTATTATTATTATTATTATTATTAAGAAACGCAATTGACAAAAGTGGAAAAGCAAAAGAAAATGACTGTGTCATTGAATTTTAAGTATTTGGTTTCATTATTATTATTAGCTTCACGTCAGTGTGTGTGTAGAAAAAGGTGAAAGCCTATAAAAGTCTTTTTGTTGCGGCAAACACACATTGTATGCATGACTTGTAATTATAATAATAATATAATTATACAATCTGTTTCAGAAGAGAGGTACCTCTCAAAGTTATATTTCTTGAAATGAAACATATAAACTTATATAACAATATTATATAAGATATCTTACACTTAAAATTTACCATTTTTTAAGTATTTTCAAATTTTGAAAATTACTGGATAAAATATAAATTAAGGCTTATTCATCAGATAATTCTGAAAATACACAAACGTTCATCAAAAGAGTTAAATTACATAAATTTTAATCATAGAGCTATACCGTTGTTGTGGAGTATTTCCACATTGCAAATAGAATCGGTAGTTTATGAGGACTTTATCGGATGTGTAATTTAATTATCTTTATATGTATATATATTCGAATTCAATACTCCTAACCTCAGTAATTTTGTAGTCATTAAAATAAAGTAGTGCGGGGTATAGTAATTGTAAAGTGTTGTTCATATCTACTTAACTTAACATAAATTAAGGTAGTAGCAAAATTAACAAAAGTTAAAACACATAGTTTCTTGTGTATCTGGTCACAATGAAAATTATTGCACTTAACGTAAATTAACATTATACTAAGCCGGCCGAACTTTAACTTAAGGGAACTCCTTAATTTAAGTTTATTAATATTGATTGAATCGGCCGTTACTTGCTGGAACTCCATAATAATTAAGGTTGAAGTAAAAATAATTTACAACTAATTTCCAGTATAATCACACTTTATTTAAAAATACGACATGTTTCGCTACGATGTAGCTTCTTATTTACCCTTGTTCAAGGGTAAAAAATCAGGGGTCTATAAATTAACATGTATGGATTGCCCTAAAACATATATAGGCCAAACAGGGAGGTGCTTTGACAAAAGAATAAAAGAACATTTTAAGAGTTTTAGTAATAAAAAAATAGATTCAAATTATGCAATTCATTTACTAGAAAATAATCATAATTTCAACACCGAATTTGAGATTCTACATTCTCAAGAAAAAGGTTTAAAATTAAATTTACTTGAAGCCTTAGAAATAAATAAGCTTAAATATTCAGATGTACTGTTAAATGACCAAATAGATCTAAATAATTCCCCGCTGTTAAATTGGTACCGTTAAAGACGTAGGTAGTTTTAAGAATATATTTAAAGTACATTAAATAGTCATTAAGAGATTTATAGTAATTAAGTAATGAACAAGTGTGTAGAAAAAGTGTTGGAAAAATCATAATTTGTAGAATATATTTAGTAGTAATGTAATACCCGAAGAAGCTACATCGTAGCGAAACATGTCGTATTTTTAAATAAAGTGTGATTATACTGGAAATTAGTTGTAAATTATTTTTACTTCAACCTTAATTATTAAGTTTATTAATTCCACCAATAAGCAACCACCAGAACCGGCATAGCTGTATATGCGTACCTTTTTATTTTCTAATCTGTCATTTGACACTAGCATAACCTAAATTTGCTGCACAATTTGCCACAGTTATTTTATTGTTTTGTACGTTGCTGTTTTATATTATCATGAACGACGGTGTTTTGATTGATCTGCTGCATAGCTCCTCATTCATATGACAAAAAGTCGTTTTAGAATCTTATTAGCACTCCAGCTGCTCATACGCCTGCGCACTTAACGTAAATTAAGGCAATGTGAACGACTTCATAAATTTTACGGTACGTTTAGTAAGGTTTAAGTTAAGTTAATTTTGGAAAAATTTGAACACGTAAGTTGTATTTCAAAGTAATTCAAAAGAAAGTGAATGATATATCTTATCTCACGCATAGCATTTCTTTGGTTGGTATGCAAATGTCACTTTGCTGAGTACATATTTTACATTGCTCCTCTATACCATAAGACCGCGTGCGTCTGCATTATCGCGATACCTGTAGAGTAAGCGAAACAGATAGAGATGTCTGTGTATTAGAACGGTAAACAAGTAGACGCAGTGTTATACTGGATTACAACAGAGCTAGTATTTCGCATATGCCTATGATGCACTCGTATTTGTCCAAAAAATCAACATTTATACGGTGTAGTCCGGCAGTTTCATTCGCCGTCGCTTCCACATATGGGCGTCAGTTCGAGTTTTATTATTGCTTAAGAATAATTTTTTTTTAGCTAATTACAGGTTAATTGCAATGTTGAATTACAATTCTGTTTTAAGAAGTAAATATTTTATGTTTCAGTATTTTATTATAGTTGAGTTTTTAGATTATAATATTTGTTGAAAAATATTATTTTAGTTAAGAAGTTTTTTTTATTTTAAAGTCTTGGAGTTATTTATTATTTATATTTGCTCTTTTATGTTGTTTATGAAGCTGTGATGAGTTACTTCACTGACATATTATCAGTGATTATCTGATGCTTCAAACAACTACAAATAATTACTTACAACGGGAACGCAATACCTATTACACTGCTCTTCACTTGATTTGCCTACGAATACATTTATACGTATAACTTATACGCCCGCTGTCGGTGTGGCAATTCAAGTTGGCACGCCCATTTATAGTCGACCAGTAGTTACTAATACATGCATCGCGCTATGAACGGCGGCCACACGGTATATTCCTTTAAATCTCAAGGCCGATGTTTTAAATTTAGTTTACGAATTTTTTAAACTTATATTACTTGATTATCCAGTGTTCTGGTTGCCAATTTAAATGTTTCTAGTTACTGCTTTTTATATATCAACAATGATTATGGCAGATTTTCTGACTTAATTCGTTCAGGTTCTCTTGATAGAATATGGACCTTCACCAATTGTTGTCGACAATATTCATCATCCCGCGCTTTCAGTATATTTTAAAAAATTCCAGTAATTTGTAAGGTTTCTCAATATCTCTCTAACCACAATTTGCGATAAAACTTCTGGAAAGCTGATTATATAACTCTTTATAATGACATCCTACCACTACTGGTCTGAATTGACTAAATTTGATAATGCCGAACTCGGCAGTGACATATTTTCTAGAGAACTGTGGTGGAAACGCGTTACATTCCGTTGCACGTCATACTAGATCCATGACGACTCGCCTTGTGTATGTTGCCGGATCTATTTTTATTTCTGTCAGTGACATTTGATATAACCAAAGAAAAAAATTATTCACAATACAATAACTATAACGTAATATATTTAGTAATTGAAATGCTCTAAGACTTCAGTCTTTCTCAACTTATTTATTATATTGATTTAGATTGTCGAAAACCCTTAAATGTTTCATAACGTATCCATAATAAAATTTAAAATAAACATTACTTACGCTATTCTCGTTAATCAGATGATTATAGAAAAGTTTGTAAAAAGCTTCGACTGTTTACAGAAACCTTTCGGCATTATATTCAATGAACGCAAATAAATAATAAATACACTTCTGAGAATCACTGTTTTTAAACAATTTATATCAACGTAAAAATAAACATGAAAAATTTGACAGGAAGAATATACACAACGCACGTCTTTTTGACAGATATGATTTATCTGTCAACACCGAATTGAACTATTAGTCTATTAAAAATATGTAATAAAGAAATTTAATATTGAAAAGGAAATTATGTGTTTATTTGCCATAAATGCGTATACTACGATCAATTTATGAATCTTCTATTTAAGCTAATGAAATAAATGCCCTCAAGTATAATTTAACAAAGTAACTTTTTTAGTTTCTCTAATACAGTTATGACAACATGTAAACGTCATCGATGACGTGCAACGGAACTTAACGCGCCTCCAGTATATACTATGATATCAAAAATTAAATTGGTCAATGTTGGTCATGGAATGTAAAACGCTTGTCTTAGTTTAAATCATCCTTTTGAAATAATTCAATCATTGTCAAACTACACTGATATTATCAATAACCTACAAATGTGTTACCTACTTAGTTCAGCTGTAAAATAATAATGAACTACAAGTTATGAAATAAATAACGTTTTTATTAACCAGAAAAACTAAATTACAATAATTGTTGGAAATGTCCCCCGTTTTATTAAATGCACAAGTTTACGCGCCTCCTCATACTGTTAACAGCGGTTTGCAGCATTTCTGGTGTTATGGTTGCACATTGCTGAACAATTCTTTGTTGCAGTTCTTGCAAATTATGTATCGGATTTGCTAAAGACTTATTTTTTAAATAAGGAAAGATAAAATTGTCCATAATTGTCAAACAAGGTGATCTCGGAGGAAACTCAACTTCCGTATGCAAACTTATCAGCCGGTCATCAAAAAACTCGCGGAGAAAAGCAAGATTTTCTCGTGTAGTATGTGCTGTTGCACCGTCTTGCTGGAAATAACCGTATTGAAGTTCATCATCGTCTAACTGTTGCACAAATACAGTAAAAAAAATATTTCTGTACCTTCCTGCGTTGACGGTGAAATTGAAAAAAATTGGCCCAATTATTCTTCTGCGAGAAACTGCCATCCAAACACCAATTTCCTGATCATGTAGTGGCGTTTCAATTAAAATATGCGGGTTATCAGTGCTCCACATTCGCATATTCTGAGAATTGATGTATCCCGAAAGGTGGAACCAAGCTTCGTCAGAAAAAAAAGTTAAGTTTAGCAGATCGTCATTCATTAAATTATTAACGAACCAATGGCAGTACGTAAGGCGTCTGGGGTGGTCTGCAGGCAGAAGAGCTTGATATGTTTGCATCTTATATGGATGCATGTTCAGGTCCTTCTTTACAATCGTTTGGCATGTTCCATAAGAAAGCCGAATTTCTTGAGAGAGACGTTTTAAAGGTTTTGTAGGCTCTTCTTCCATACGTTGACTGACGTCATTAATAACTTCTTCTGTACGAACTCTTGGTCTACCAGCACCTTTTTTATGCGTCACAGAACCAGTTTCGCGAAACACTTCAACACAATTTGTAGGGCATGCATAAAAATTGTCCGGTAATACTGCTACGGCTGGGAAGTGCTCTCGAAAATTGTCCAAACACAAACGTTGACTGTATTCCCAAGTTCCATTAACGAGCACACCCGTTCGAAAATAGGCTTCAATCATGTAAATTTTGTGCTCTGTGGTGAGAACCATGATTCAAAAACCGTGCAGGATTAGAAAACTTCAACACAATAACTTGACAGCTTTTTGACATTCAAATAATTATGACATACCTAAATGTACGATGCACGCTACGACAATAATTTTAAAATCCATGACCACCATTGACCAATTTAATTGTTGCTATCCCGGTATTATGTTTCTTGAAGTAAGTCGTTTTCTCGTAATAGTTTTCCACATTAGTTTATTAATGAAATCAAATTAAATCTTATTATTAAAAACTATTACATAACCGAAAATTTCCTTTTATCATGACTTCAATAGGTTAATGACTCGCACTCAAAATTAGATTCATGAGTCTTATCTGGGATTTTCCAACGAAGCTGGATCAAACCTAAAGAGGGATGGCATCCAAAACTACTTTGGCACTATTTCACCTTAAAGAAGGCACCTTTCCTATTCCGGTAGTAATGCATGATGGATATAGTTGATAGATTTTGCGCTGTATTTTCCCAGTTCTAACGGAGGAAATTGAAGTACACTGGTTTGGACGTAACAAATCAGCTGTGATTAACTGAACTCCTCAGAAGGAAGATATTTTATGGAGTGCCAATCGTCTGTAATCAACACTGCCCGCAGGTGATCATCAGATACCATCTTATCTCATTAAAGATTGGCATATGGTGTTTGTACACGCGTTAAAAATTATTAACCTGGCGCTTCGCAACTCTCCAAGATTTTCGAGCGAATACTGCACAAACTCAAATTTTTCTACTGTAATAGAAAAATATCTCCTATGCAACATGGGTTCGTGACTGGTCGCTCAACGACGAGGAATCGTACTATAAATAGGCCTGCCAACTTGAATTGCCACACCGACAGCGGGCGTATAAGTTATACGTATAAATGTATTCGTAGGCAAATCAAGTGAAGAGCAGTGTAATAGGTATTGCGTTCCCGTTGTAAGTAATTATTTGTAGTTGTTTGAAGCATCAGATAATCACTGATAATATGTCAGTGAAGTAACTCATCACAGCTTCATAAACAACATAAAAGAGCAAAAATAAATAATAAATAACTCCAAGACTTTAAAATAAAAAAAACTTCTTAACTAAAATAATATTTTTCAACAAATATTATAATCTAAAAACTCAACTATAATAAAATACTGAAACATAAAATATTTACTTCCTAAAACAGAAGTGTAATTCAACATTGCAATTAACCTGCAATTAGCTAAAAAAATGTTATTCTTAAGCAATAATAAAACTCGAAATAAATTAATTAGTTGAGTGTTCAAATAAACCTCCCTCTTGACCCGAACAGTAACCCATTATAATAATTCCGACGCACATTTGTTAGCATATCTGCTGTGACAGTATTAGTGACTTCAATAATTTCTGCGCGAAGTTCCTCTAGGTTTGATGGCCGTTCATCACCGTATCCGTAGATCGAATTATGTAAAAAGGGCCATAAAAAGAAATCATTACGTGCTAGATCAGGAGATCGCGCTGGCCATTTAATAGAACCCGAGTTACCGATCCATCTGTTTTCAAAAACCGCGTTTAAAAAGTTTATTACATGACGGGTATTATGCGCTGGGCAACCATCTTGCTGAAACCAAACTGCATTAATATTGAAGCGCTCCCGTACTGCGGCGATAATACTATTTTCAAGTAACTCTAGATAACTATTTCCGTTTAAATTATCGTCAATAAAAAAAAGGCCCAATTACATGATCCCCAATTATACCTGCCCATACGTTTAGCTTCTCTGGACACTGCGTTCGCGTTTTTTACGCGACCAGTAGCGACAAACTGCGCGATTATGATACTTGTGTAGCTGAAATGTTTTTTCATCTGTGAACAAAACGTTATTAAAAAAGAATTCATTATCGTGATATGTATTCATCATTATTTCGCAAAATTGCATACGGCGATAATAATCATCGGGAAAAAGTACTTGTGAACTTGTAAATTTGAACGATATTTATTAGTACGTACAATCTTTTGAACCGTTGTTTTACAGATACCTAATTCGCGGGCAATGTGTCGAGATGACATAGTAGAATTTACTTCATCTAAAGCACATACTCGAATTTCTATATCGGTTATATTCTTATCCGGAACAACTTTATTTTTATTAGTTACTAAAGAGAATGTAGTTTCGAACCGATTAACTGTCCTACGAATGGTACTTGCATTGGAAATTTGACTTTTGGGGTAATTAGCTGCAAATAAATCTCGGGTTACTTCCGCGGAATTACCACCGTAAAATTGTTTAATAATAAAGAGTTTTGTTTTTGCTCCGGTGTATAATACTCCATTTTTTATATGACCGTTAGCTACCTACCAACAACGCGATTTATTAAACAGTGTGAGCGAGTTGCTCCCCTGCGAAGTATAAATTGCAACTGACGCCCATATGTGGAAGCGACGGCTAATGCGACTGCGCGACTACACCGTATAAATGTGGACTTTTTGGACAAATGCGAGTGCATCATAGGCATATGCGAAATACTAGCTCTGTTGTAATCCAGTTGAACATTGCGTCTACTTGTTTACCGTTCTAATATATAGACATCTCTATCTGTTTCGCTTACCCTACAGGTATCGCGATAATGCAGACGCACGCGGTTTTATGGTATACTCACCCCGGTGTCACAGTATCTCTTGCTTCTACTTACTCATGTGCACGAACAAAAATCGAGCTTTGCAAGAAACGGAAGCAACCATGAGTATCACACGAGATCGAACCCCAAGTCATCGCTTGACAGTGACAGAGAGAAGTGCGTACTATTGCGTGACAAAAGCATATAACCTTTTACCAGCTGATTTAAAACACCTTCCTGTGCAAAAATTCAAGAAAATGGTAAAGGAAGTATTAATTGAAAAAGAATATCACTCTCTTCAAGAGTACTTCCTGGACTCTTTCAAAATTAATATTATTGAATAAATTATTGAATATTCTTTATAAGTTAGTGAAATATATGTACTATGTATTGCGCTATATTTATACCGGGATATCAACAATTAAATTGGTCAATGGTGGTCATGGATTTTAAAATTATTGTCGTAGCGTGCATCGTACATTTAGGTATGTCATAATTTTTTGAATGTCAAAATCTGTCAAGTTATTGTGTTGAAGTTTTCTAACCCTGCACGGTTTTTGAATAATGGTTCTCTCCACAGACCACAAAATTTACATGATTGAAGCCTATTTTCGAGCGGTGTGCTAGTTAATGGAACTTGGGAATACAGTCAACGTTTGTGTTTGGACAATTTTCGAGAGCACTTCCCAGCCGTAGCAGTATTACCGAACAATTTTTATGCATGCCTTACAAATTGTGTTGAAGTGTTTCGCGAAACTGGTTCTGTGACGCATAAAAAAGGTGCTGGTAGACCAAGAGTTCGTACAGAAGAAGTTATTAATGACGTTCGTCAACGTATGGAAGAAGAGCCTACAAAACCTTTAAAACGTCTATCAAGAAATTCGGCTTTCTTATGGAACATGCCAAACGATTGTAAAGAAGGACCTGAACATGCATCCATATAAGATGCAATCATATAAAGCTCTTCTGCCTGCAGACCACCCCAGAGGCCTTGCGTACTGCCATTGGTTCGTTAATAATTTATTCAGCTTGGGTCCACCTTTCGGGATACATCAATTCTCAGAATATACGAATGTGGAGCACTGATAACCCGCATATTTTTATTGAAACGCCACTACATGCTCAGAAAATTGGTGCTTGGATGGCAGTTTCTCGCTGAAGAATAATTGGGCCAATTTTTTTCAATTTCACCGTCAACGCAGAAAGGTACAGAAATATTTTTTTGACTGAATTTGTGTAACAGTTAGACGATGGTGAACTTCAATACGGTTATTTCCAGCAAGACGGTGCAACAGCACACACTACACGAGAAAATCTTTCTTTTCGCCGCGAGTTTTTTGATGACCGGCTGATAAGTTTGCATACGGAAGTTGAGTTTCCTCCGAGATCACCTTGTTTGACAATTATGGACTATTTTATCTTTCCTTATTTAAAAAATAAGATTTTTGCAAATCCGATACATAATTTGCAAGAACTGCAACAAAGAATTGTTCAGCAATGTGCAACCATAAAGCCAGAAATGCTGCAAAACGCTTTTCACAGCATGTGTATTGAACAAAACGGGGGACATTTCCAACAATAATTGTAATTTAGTATTTCTGGTTAATAAAAACGTTATTTATTTCATAATTTGTAGTTCATTATTATTTTACAGCTGAACTAAGTAGGTAGCACATTTGTAGGTTATTGATAATGTCAGTGTAGCTTGACAATGATTGAATTATTTCAAAAGGATGATTTAAACTAAGACAAGCGTTTTACATTCCATGACCAACATTGACCAATTTAATTTTTGATATAGTACAAATGTATCTCTGTGTATGTTTCACCAGTGAGATGAATAGCAACAGCTATAATTATTGTACGTGTATTGACAAATAGTGTATATGTTTATACATAAATAAAGTCTATCTATCTGTCTATCTATAAAATTGGCATTATGTATGGAGTTAACAGAACAATCACAAAAGGAGAGTTTCATGATAATAGGTATATCTATTACATTGTCTAAAGTAAAATGCAATTTGGATACATTTTTTCCTAAAAAAAAAGTGTGTTTAATAGAAAATTTTTGGAAATTGCAAGTGAAATTAAGAAGATATTACATTTTGAAGTCAAATATTATTATTTTAATAAATCAATAATATACGAGGGTCATTTTTAAAGTAAGAACCGTTTTTAAGTGGAGTAACAGCAACTTTATTTATGAACATAAGTTGTATCAAGAACTGAAGTATGAACATATTTATATTTTTCAACATAGTCATCAAGTATATCTAAGCATTTGTTAAGTCGTTGCACTAGCTTTTGTATCCCCTCACCATAGAACTCTGCCGCACGAGCATTTAACCAGTTACTAACAGTTTCTTTCGACACGTCATCATTTTCAAATCGCTTTCCACCAAGAAATTCTTTGAGTTTAGGAAAAGCAAGAAAGTCTGATGGTGCCAGGTCAGGGCTGTAGGGGGGATGGTCTAGTAATTCCCATCGAAATTTGTCCAGTTGCGTCTCAGTCATTACTGCAGTGTGAGGCCGGGCGTTATCGTGAAGCAGCACGACGCCGCTAGACAGAAGTCTCCCACGGCGGTTTTGAATAGCGCGCCTAAGCTTGGTTAGTCTATCGCAATATCTCTCAGCATTTATGGTCATTCCTCTTGGCAGAAATTCAATCAGAAGAACGCCTTTCCGATGCCAAAAGACCGTGGCCATGATTTTCCGTATTGAATGTTTTTGTTTGAATTTTCGTGGTTTCGTCGGTGAATTTGAGTGATGCCATTCACTGGATTGACGTTTAGTCTCTGGAGTGTAGTACGCTACCCACGTTTCATCACCAGTAACAATATGATTCAAGAACTCATCACCACACTTAGCGTAGCGCTCCAAAAATGACAAACAATGTGCCAAACCCTTCTTTTTGTGTTCTTCTGTCAACATTTTTGGCACCCATCTCGCACACATTTTTTTGTAATGAAGTTTGTCGGAAACAATGTGATAAACAACCGATCTTGAAACTTGTGGAAATTTCCCATGAAGCTCGTCAATCGTAAAGCGCCGGTTTTGGCGAATTTCCTCATCAACTTTTTTTTTCAGGTCTTCATCAATTATAGTTGGTCGCCCAGATCGTTCTTCATCATGAACATTTGTTCTTCCTTCATTGAAAAGCCTATACCATTTACGCACATTACTGTCATTCATTATACCTTCACCATAAAGTTCAACTGCTGCCGGTGAATTTCGGCGGGACGAACTTGTTTTGCGTTTAAAAACGGCGGGTTTATCGATTAACATGGCGAAAAACAAAGCAGTGTTACGATAGTACCAACAGTGGCAGAGACATGAAATCAACTGACTGCGTAGTTGGGCACTGGGCAAGAGTGGCTGACCTTGAGCGAGCGTCACGTGACAGCCTGCGCGGTTGCTATGCGCAAACGGTTCTTACTTTAAAAATGAGCCTCGTAATACAAAACTAAACAATAACTTTTACAATAACATATCACATTCCTTTTCTATTTTATTTTCGTGGCCATTTTTGTTGTTTTAGTTACTAAAATTCTCTCGATAAAACGCTATATTTGAAATATTACTAGCCAAAGATGGCTTTAATTTATTCATTTCAGGTCCAGTTAACATTCCCTTCCGATCAGTCTTTCTGGTTGGAAAGGCCCAACGAATGCGACAAAAACTTTTTGGATGTCTTCTCCAACGCCACGGACATACCAAACAGAGAAAAGAACTTCTGTGGGTCCATCGCTGACGCTGTTAATTCGAAAGGCAATATAATGTATGTGAGATTTTTCATGGCACCAAACATTTCCACATCACGTTTCGAAGCACTCTTCACTGCCTACAGAGAAAACAAAGGTATTATTATTATTATTATTTTTATTATTAAGCTACAAAAATTTCTTGATATACCACCATTTGGAGGTTGATTCAAAACAGTAGTTTTTTTTCGGTAATTTTGCCATGCATCATTATAATGACATATATTAATGACAGTATAATAGACGTTTTACATTCCATGGCAAACCTTTATCAATATAATTTTTGATCTCGCGGTATTTATCTTCGAAATATGAGTGACTTAAATTGAATCTGTTCTACCAGATCTCTTTTCTTTTTAGATAGAATTTCGATTTTGTTGAATGCAGGTTATAGCTCTTTTATGAACGCCTTTTGTAGCATTCGAAATGCTTCTTCCGTCTATTGAATTAATGCATAAACGAATACTATTTTCTAATTCCACTACATTGGCGTATTTCTTTTCGTAAACCTTATTCTTTACATTGCCCCAAAAGAAAAAATCTAATGGTGAGAAGTCCGGAGAACGGGCCGTCCACTTTATCGGACCATTTGTCCCTATCCAGCGGTCTTCAAGAAGTCCTTGCATAATTGCACGAACCTCGCGAAAATTATGCACAGGGGCTCAATCTTGTTGGAAGTGAATCATTTGACGATCTACTAAATTAATATTATCTATCAATTCTTCCAATACTTCCACCATAAAATTGACATATCTTGTTCCCGTAAGCGATCTATAATAAAACATAGGACCTACTACTTGACTACCAATCAAACCACACCACACATTCAAACTAAATTTTATTTGTGGGTGTGCTGGGTAAGTTAATAGCGGATTTTCTCGGGACCAGTAGTGCATGTTTTTACGGTTAAACATACCGGAATTCGAAAAATTCGATTCGTCACTCTAAATTATATTTCTTAATAGGTGGGGATTTTCTCTACAAGAGGCAACTAACAAACGACAAAACATAAGGCGTCTGTCAGCATCTCCAGGTACTAAAGTTTGTGTAGGACGATACCTATATGGAATAAATTTATGTTTTCTTAATATTCTATGAATAACTGTCCTTGATAAAATAGATAATAATTATTTAGAAAGAGTAAATAGTATAAAATATTTAGGGATAATTATAGATCAGCATTTAAATTTTAAAGAAAATATAAAGCATATTCTAAATTAAATTTCTAAAAAGTAGGTTATTTAAGTAGAATAGGTCAAAATATGTCTACATATATTAAACTGTCTATATATAAATCGCTAATTTCGATACACATGGAATATTGCTCAAGTATCCTCTTTATGTTAAATAATTACGAAACTCAGGAAATGCAAAAAATACAAAATAGGGCTATGAGAACAATTTTAAAGTGTAACAAATATACACCAGTTGCATTAATGCTGAGTACATTGAAATTAATGAATGTGCGACAAAGAATAACGTACAAAACACTGTTATTCATTTACAAGAGTAAACAAGGTGTTACGCCATCGTATATTAGTCAGAAGTTGATTTATATACATGACACACATAAATATAATACACGAATCATCAATGATTTCTTTATTGAAAGAGTAAATAGGTCATCAACGGCTAATAATGTTTTTGTTAATGGGCTTAAAATGTTTAACAGCCTCCCGTATGGCATAAAACACTGTAATAATTTAAATAGGTTTAAGAGACAACTGTCATTGTATATTTTTGAGAAATTTATATAAATAATGTATGTGTATGTAAATAACGTATTGCTAATAAAGATATATTATTATATTATTATTATTATATGTTACTATCTTTTACCATGTCTCTAATGGAATTTCTCTGAATTTTCTATATAACATTAAAAAATATCTTCCATCTGGTGGATTCCGATTGGGAAAATTCAGGCGATAGGACTCTAATGCTGTAGTACTATTTTTTTACATATTATAAAGGTTTCTAACATATCACACTTTTCTGTGTGACTAAAACCCATTTTGAAACTATGTTTGAATAAATTAATAGAGATTGACAAGATTTACGTATGTTCTATTTTCTTGGCGGAGTAATCTGAAATTAATAATATAGTTATGTAATAGATGGCGCCATCAACTTCTTTTATTAGTTTTTAATTATTATATTATAATTTTCTAAAATTTACATGTAATACACCAATTTAGTAATTTTCACAATTATACTTTTTTTACTGTAATAATGATTTGTTTCTTTAATGCAATTTTTATCTCCCGCACTCAAAGATAAGCGCGAAATGACAAGCGAATACAAAACATCATTGTCAACAAAGTCAGTTTGTGAATTACGGCCACTGATTCAATCACAAAATGGTTAATATCTGTGTTATTTCAAATATTTTGATATAAGAGTGTTCAATGACTTTTGTCTAGAATTAGTTTTTCCTTCATTTGAAGTAAAAAAATATACAGGTTCACCATCGTAAACTGCAATGAAAACACTGCTACTTTGCTAATTTAACCGAAGTCATAGCTCCAATAATAACAAAGTTAGCAATAGTGCCGACTTAATTTGGAACAGGCTGTATATAAGATGGGTTGAACTACGTTTGTATATTATTGCCACGTAGTTTAAGGGAAATATAGTAACTATTAAAAGCAATCAAGTAATTTAACTCCAAGCTGTATATGAGTTATGAAACTAAATACAATTTGCTTTATTAAAAGCCATATTTTACCAGGTCGCATAAAGTGCTCATTGCCAGAGTTAGACAGAAATCCACTAGAAGCTATTTTAAAATTAGACAAGTACGGAAAAATACACCTGCGCTAGGAGCAATATATTATTTAAGGGGATCCATTCTGAAATAAAGAATGTAATAGAATCACGCGAAATGTGGATATAGACATCCGTTACTAGTGTGTTTCACAGTATAAATTGAGAGTAGTAGGCGTGTTTGGGCGAGATGGACAGGAAGATATATGGCCGCCGACGAAGACTTTATCGCAACTACTATTACATTCAAAAGTATCCGACGAACTTGTATGCCTTTGGTAAATGACACATGTTTAAGGGAGTTTTATTTTTATCTTTATCCATTACGTCATTATCTCATTGAAGTAAAATAACGAAAAGAGAGCCCTGAAATATCTACTTCTGAGAAAATGTATATATGCGGATTTAAATTTTAGACTCTGCCACTGCATCAACGAAATATAGCCGCCTGTTCATTTGCATTTCTACATTTCAAGTTGTTTTCTTTTCTTTCTTTCGAGAAGTGGTCATAAATCTCTGCAAATCCCTAAACCTGCAGGTACTAAAACTTACTTAGAGGGCAAACACAACATCGAGCGTTTGTAAATAGTTGTCAGTTGTGTCAAGATTTGTCCTCATTACAAGAAATTACTTTGACATTTAAAAAAAAAACTATTTTGATATAGTTCATTTACCGAAACAGACGAGTTACGTCATAAAAAGCAAGTAACATTAAATTACAAAAATAACTAGTAATAATACTATAGACTCTTCTTCTTCTTCTTTCTCTTTTCTTAAGGATTAGTCTTGTTTCTTCCACTCTTCTTAATCTCGTTCAGCCTCTTGGGAAGCAGATGTCTAGCTCACGCACCATCTTTTGGGAGGTCGACCGGGAGGTCTTCTTCAACTCGACATTTCATCCTCTGCCCATTTTGCCCATCGATCCTCTGTCATTCTGTCAACGAGGTCTCTCCAATATTATCGTTTTGATCACGTAAATTCTAGATATGGTGCATATCTTGAATTATGAGATCTGCACTTATATCTTTACTTCTTATCTGGTCCCTCAAACTTACTCCCTTTATATTCCCTAATGTCTACATCTCTGCTGCCCTTATCATGTTCTTTGATTTTATTGTACCCGCTCGAGTTTCCACTGAATATGTTAGTACAGTCTCACTTTCAGTGGAGATGTATTTATTCCTCCATATGAGGTCTCTCAGATAGCCAGAAATTCTTAGGGCTTTATTCCCTTGGGTTCTGACTTTCTGTTGTAAGTTTCTGGAGCTCGTTATCTCAACTCCTAAGTACGTACATTACATACATTGCTTGATGGGTTTGTCGTTTACAGCCAGTTTACATCTAATGAGCTCCTTTGCTATGACCATTGATTCTGTTTTTTTTTTATAGATATCTGCATATTAAGGTGTTCCTCTTTTGTTTGAAACCTATATAGTCGCTGTAGATCGCCTTCGTTTTCCGCCATCAAAATTGCATCGGCACCGTAGCATAGTATCTTTATCGATTCTTGTCCCATTCTGTATCCTCCATCAACTTCTTTTACACTATTAATTATTTGATGTTTTGATTTTATTGTGTTATTTTTATTGAGCTCTTTTATTATCTCCTTTTGTTATCCTGTTTTCCTAGAGTATATTCATGATGTATCTATTTGTACTCTGTCGAAAACTTTCATGGGATCTATTAGGCAGAGAAACAAAGGTTTTTTATATTTGAGAGATTTTTCAATTATTTGTCTGAGGATGAAGGTCCACTGTCGATCTTTTCTGTTTGAAGCCTTGTTACTCTTCGCTTATTTCCGTTCTGTTCGTTATTTTTGTTGTTATAATTTTTATGAACAACTTGCTTATGCTGGTTAGCCAAATATCATTCTATAACTTTCCGGGTCGTTTTTATTTCCCTTTTTAAAGACTGGTTTTGTGATGGTGTTTTTCCAATCAATAGGCACTCTTTGGGGTTGAGATATTTTTTCCTGCCAACTATCGTGGTTGCTTAGTTGCTAAAGAGCTGCAGAAAAGGAGAAATAATATGAGCAGAACTGCTCTGAATGCCCAACAACCAAGACCATTTTCAGCCAGACTAAAGACAAACGAACTCACTTATGCACAAGCAACCGAAAAAAAAGAAATACAACAGCAAAACAACCAAATGGAAACAATAATGCAAATGTTGCAAAATATTTTGGGTAGACTTGAAAGACTGGAAGCAAGAAACACTGGGGCAGTGTCTCGCGGAAGTAACTAATGGCAAACAACGGCTTGCGAATAGCAACGTGGAACGCCAATGGATTGATGAACAGAAAACAAGAATTTGAAGTATTTTTAAATATACAGAACATAGACATCTGCCTAGTTTCGAAAAGCCATTTTACAGATCAATCTTATTTAAAAATCAGAGGGTACAAAGTATACCACACATCTCATCCAGAAAATCAGGCAAAAGGAGGTAATGCAGTGATAATCAAGGAGAATATTAGCCACTATGAGGAACAACACCTGCAACTTGAAGAAATTCAACTGACTCTGCTAAGCATAAAAACCATTAAGCAAAACTTAACCGTGGGGGCACTTTATTGTCCTCCTAAGCACAACCTTAAGAAAAAAGACTACAAGAACTATTTACAACACACTGGAAATCGATTCATAATAGGAGGAGATTTTAACGCCAAGCATACTGATTGGGGCTCAAGACTGTCAACTACAAAGGGAAAAGAACTCAGAGAAGCTTTTAGAGAATTAAACTGCAACTTTTATTCTTCTGCTAAACCAACTTATTGGCCTACGGATACACAAAAAATACCGGATCTTCTAGACTTCTTCATCTCTAGAAAAATTTCATCAAATTTCGTTGATATCGAAGAAAATTTTGATTTGAGCTCTGATCATTCGGCAGTAATACTGACATTGAGCGAGCATATAATTAAAAAACAAATTCGTCCTTATCTTGCAAACAAAACTACGGATTGGGAAGGCTTTAAAGCAGATATGTCGAGGAAAATCAACTTGAACATACCCCTAAAAACTAAGGAGGATTTGGAAAAAGGAGTTGAAAATTTTACCAGCATCATACAGGCTTCTGTGTGGGACAATACCAGAGAAATTACATACAAAACTATTAGTAATGAATATCCTAAAGAAATAAGAACATTGGTGGGAGAGAAGAGGAAAGCTAGAAGAAGATTGCAACAAACAAGAGATCCATCACATAAAACGATTCTAAATACGAAAGCACAGCAACTGAAACGAGAAATACAGAAACTAAAGCAAGATTCTCTTACCAATCGCTTGAGAAATCTGACGGCAGACGATAAGACTGACTTTTCGCTATGGAAAGCCACCAGAAATCTAAAAAGACCCATCTCTCACGTGGCCGTAGGAATCCGGATGGTAGTTGGGCCAGAGACAACAAACAAAAGGTTGAAGCATTTGCGAAGCATCTGGAAAAAACGTTCCAACCCAACGAAATAGAAAGTAATTTGATATTACGTAATATACAGAATAATGATTACGAAGAAATAAGACCTGTTACACCAAAAGAAGTCTCTTGGGAAATTAAGAACAATATAAATCCTAAGAAGGCTTCTGTATATGACTTAATAACAGGAGAAATCATGAATCAACTACCCAAGAAAGCTATTGTTATGCTTACTTATTTAGTTAATGCAGCTCTCAGACTAAAACATGTGCCATGCAGTTGGAAGGTCGCAGAGGTAATAATGTTACAAAAGCCCGGCAAACCTCCAAATGACGTTAAATCGTACAGACCTATATCACTATTACCGATTATCTCAAAACTATTTGAGAAACTGTTATTGAAAAGACTGAACCCAATCGTAGCAAGTAAAGGACTGATTCCAAATCACCAGTTCGGATTTAGACAAAGACATTCTACCATTGATCAAGTACACCGGATCACTGATGTCATAGAAAAAGCCCTAGAAGAAAAACTTATATGCTCAACCATCTTTTTAGATGTGGCTCAAGCTTTTGATAGGGTCTGGCATGAAGGCCTTAACTGGAAATTGAACAAACTCTTACCCAAGGCATATGCGCAACTTCTGCTTTCATACATTTCTGATAGATTTTTCAGAATAAAAATAGAGGAAGAGTACTCCGGTTTGAAGAGGATTGAGGCTGGTGTTCCACAGGGAAGTGTCCTGGGACCGGTCCTCTACTTGCTTTATACGTCTGACTTGCCGGAACTGGGGAACGCAACTGTGGCGACATTTGCTGATGATACAGCAATCTTAGCAGTAGATAATAATATCCAAACGGCAAGAAATAACTTGCAACGAGCATGTGATAGGATTTCGAAGTGGACCAACGACTGGAAAATAAAATTAAATGAGCTGAAGTCAACTCATATAAACTTTACCAACAGAAATATAACAGATATAAGACCTATTATTATAAATGGTAACACTGTCCCTTACCAAAACTCAGCCAAATATCTAGGTATGACGCTTGACGCTAAACTGAGATGGAAGGAGCATGTCAAGAAGAAAAGAACTGAGCTGGATCTTAAGTACAGAGAACTTTCCTGGCTGTTGGGACGTAACTCGCAACTCCCACTACACAGTAAAATTTTGATCTATAACCAAATTCTGAAGCCAGTCTGGGTATATGGCATACAACTTTGGGGTTGTGCCAAACCGTGCCATCTTAAAAAAATACAAAGATTTCAAAATAAAGTCTTACGCAATATGGTCGATGCACCTTGGTACGTTAGAAACAGTGATTTACATAGAGATCTCGGAATCAGGGATGTAGTCAGTGAAGTAAGAAGATCTGCCGTCAAACACGAGGTAAGACTGCTTGAACACAATAATATCCAAGCAAAGAGTCTTCTTGATGTCCAAAACCTCGTCAGAAGGCTGAACAGGGTTAAGCCACACGATCTGGTGCAGTTTAGTGTGTAGTTTTGCAGTGCTTAGTGAATAGCAGAGTACAGTGTATCTCCTACAAAATAGACGTAACTAAAAGAACTCCTTTGGGTGAATTTTAGATTAATTTTTTTTTTAGGTTAAGATATGTCAAATTCAAATTGATGGTTGGTCCTAGACCAGTTTTAATATTGTATATTAACTTGTTGTTTTCCAATAAAAAAAAAAAAAGAAAAAAAAATATTTTTTTTGGAAAAATTGTATGATTGCTGTTTCCAATTCAAGTCCTCCGTACTTAACCATTAGAGATTCTATTAATAAATTATGTTACCAGAATTGTCCAGAATTTGACCTAAATAGGACAGAAGTTGTATGTAAGGAAGTAAGTGAAGACCTCCATGCGAATCTAAAAGAAAGCGTTGAACGCTTTGACTTATTGAATAAACCTCAAAACAACGTCTTGATGTAGGAGTTTTCGAGTCTGCGAAATCTTCTTGGCGGTATGTTTTAAAAAAATTATTATCAAGAACAAAGCTTTAAGAATGTTGATAAAATAGCATATCCCGGTCTGTTATAAAAAGACAGCGAATCTGGGTGTTTCTCCAGAGTCAATACTATTGGCGGATTTTAGAGGCCTGACATTTTTCTTTTAAATACGACAAAATTTTAGACAAATGTGTAACAGCTCCTTCCACATTCGATAATAATTCAGTTCAAGATCCACTTACTTATAAAGCACAGCTATCACACCTAAAGCTTCCAGACACAGTACTCGAACATCAACTCCTACGCCTACAACTCCAAACGAACCACAAAAGATAGTGTTATCACCAATAAAGAAGTTGGATATTTTTTATGTCTCTTTTAAAGCTCAAAAGAGACTAATAGAACACATAACAGAAGCAGGGTGCGTCGTAAATTTCCAGAAAGTCTGACAAGTGTGGAAGTTCGATAAAGAATGATCCTTAAACAAGCAAGACGAGTTTAAAAAAAAAATTCCAAAAAGATCTCGCTACGAACTTCAAAGGAGCTTGAAGCAAATAGTTCAGATAGCGATTCGACTTTAAAACTAATTAATGATTCTGACATTGACATCCCTGACGAGACTGCCTCTTACACCGAAGAATCCACCATGGAGACAGGCGATGATGAAGTAAGTTCTTAGGTTCTCGTTAAATTTCATGTCGAGAAAGGTAGTGCAGAAAAAGATGAGGATCTGGTGTGTTATATAGGACAAGTTCAAAGCATGGAAAGCACTAAATATACTTTTAACTTACTCAATATACCACTAATTATACTATTAATTTCTTGAGAAAACGCAGTATCTATTTTGTCTATCCGAATTTTCACGACGAGAGACTACTTTCAGAAGAAGATGTTGTCAAGGTTCTTCCAACCCCGACCATTTGCTGGGGAATGCATAATTTTAATTTTAACTTCTTATATTCTGAGACTAAAAAACCTCTAACTGTATAATAAACCTCTACAAATTCGTTTGCTTGTAGATTATTATAATCTTTTTTGTATTTTTTATTTATTTTGAATATAATTATCATAAACATTTTGAAGATTATTGTCTTTCGAATGCCGTACCTTAATGCGCCTAAAATTGACATGTACAGTTAGATGGGAGTTTTTAGTTTTTTTTTTTTTTTTTTTTTTTGTATATATGAGTTAGTGAAAGAAATTCTACATATTTTAACGCAAACTCTGCTCATGGGTAATAAACAAACGCTATGTCCGAGCGAATTATTTATTGAAGAAATACCAACAGATAAAGAATTTTGGAAAGTGCAAATGCTCCGAATATTAATTTTATTTCATAAGAAACGTATTAAAAGAAAAAATATGAAAATAATTAATTATTAGTTAAAAATAGATTATGTATTTTTATTTAGTTATTCCCAGTGCCAATATCCCAAGATTTTATTGCCTACTTAAACACCAATGTGTCTATATACCGTAGGCGTATACATTTTCATTGAAGATATAAATTTTTGAAAAATTTAGCCAGCGAACATTCTGCTAAAATTCGAAATTTAACGAAAGGGCAAAAAGATAAACTATGGAAAGAAATGAGGGTAAAAAGATTAACGCCATCAAGATAACGACATTGAGGAGAACCACAACTACGTCCAATACTGTCAAGGTTTTATTATACCAGGAATGTACAGGAACATTTACGACACCGTACGGTAATAAGAACAGCTGGCTGTAAAAGCTGTTGAAATTTCGGCAAACCAAAAAGTCGATTCTGGTGGTTTTTTTTATTCATCCTATACCGGGTGTCCCGTATATAACGCCAACAATAATAACTCTGTTATTTATTGTCCGATTTTATTTAAACAAAAAGAAAGTTCATTTGCATCAAAAATGCTACAAAAAAGCAGTGTTTTGTTTGTTTTCAGTTGTTTTTATTAATGTCAAACGATAGTCAACTTTTTTATTTTAAATGGAGACAGATATATTTTTGGCTATATTCGGATTGGATTTTTTTTCTGAATTCAACAATGTATAAAATGTCTATTTTTGATAAACAATTATTGAAAAAAAATATAAAACACTTAATAAATTTCATCTTTGTATTCCATTATTTATAAATTTTGAAATGTGCCATGAAAAAACAAAAATGCGATAAACGTCAATAAACGTCAGTGTGAGTGTCTATTAAGTCTTATTTATTGTTCTGCTTGAACGTTTTGCCACAAAAAAAAGTATATTCGTAAAAATGAATAACAATGAGTTAACAGACATGTTGCAAGTGTTTTCTGAATGTAATAAAAATCGTCTTCAAGCAGTTCGGCGTTACAGCATTCGTTTTCCGGACAGAGAAATTCCAGATTCGAAAATATTTCAGAGAAAGAAACGAATTTGAGGAATTATGGATCATTTAAAAAACCTAAAACACAGCGACGTAGATTCGCCGAAGATACGGAATATGATGTTCTTCTTGCACTACAAGAAAATTCACGAACTTCGACTCGCGAAATTGCACATAATATTGGGGTATCAAAAACTACAGTCCATGGTATTTTAAGAAAACACAAATTTAAACCGTACATAGCTCGAAAAGTTAATGCATTAGAACAAAATGATTAACGCCGAAGAATACAGTTTTGTCGACTTTTTTTAAATGCATTAGAACAAGACCGGAGTTTTTACAGAATGATAATTTGGTCTGATGATTGCACTTTTAGCAACAATGGTATTTTTAATAGAAACATATCGACAATGGAGCCAAGACAATCCGAGATTTGTCATTGAAAATAATTTTCAAAGACGTTTCAGCGTAAATGTTTGGTGTGGTATTTTAGGCGATCAATTAATTGGGCCGTTTTTCATAGATGGATGCTTAAATCAACAAAAGTATCACACTTTATTAAACGAAAATCTCCAAAACTTTTTAGATGAATTACCTTTGGCAAATTTAAATAGAATATTTTATCAACAAGACGGGGCCCCCGCTCACAACGCCAGAGTAAATACTGATTGGTTGAACACCCAATTTGGAAATAGGTGGATAGGAACATCCGGTCCTATCGAGTGGCCTGCGCGTTCACCCGATCTTTCGCCCCTAGATTTTTGGTTGTGGGCTTATCTACAAGATCGAGTTTATTTGACACCTCCAGAAAATGTTGACATTTTAAGACAAAGAATTATTAACACTTGTCAAGTAATACCTGCCGTTTGTCTTTTAAATGCGACTCGTGGAGTAATTAGGAGATGTGCGTTATGTATTGAACAAGGTGGCGGGCAATTTGAACAATTATTGTGAAGTGTTTTGTTTTGTTTTTTAGAATAATACCACACGATCATTTAAATTCTAAATTATGGCAGGCGGGATTTTTTTTATTAGGTTGTCCAGAATGTCAATTATTGATTAATTACCATTTTGAAACGTCACTTTGACAATTCAAATTGTAAATTAGTACTTATATACCAACTTAATTTAAATTTCACGGCCTGCTCTAATTTAGAATTTAAATAATCGCGCGGTACTTCTAATACTTACGTTTTCAATGTTTCATAGCACATGCGAAATGTTATACATAATTTATTAAAAACATGGTCAATTTTAATAAATGGTTTTCTTTCAATAATCGTTTATAAAAAATAGACATGTTATACATCGATGAATTCAGAAAAGAAAATCCAATCCGAATATTGCCAAAAATATATCTGTTTCCATTTAAAATAAAAAAGTTGACTATCGTTTGACATTAATGAAAACAATTGAAAACAACTAAAACACTACTTTCTTGTAGTATTTTTGATGCTAATTAACTGACTTTTTGTTTCAATAAAATCGGACAATAAATAACGGAGTTATTATTGTTGGCGTTTTTTACGGGACACCCGGTATATAGATTTTTAGCGGAATCTCAGTGTTTGACCATCATCGGTTAATATTGACGCTTAACATTTTTTGGCAAATATTTTTTCTTTTAAGAAAACGCGCGAAAGTTCGGCCAAATAAATATTACGATAAAATCAACATTGATGTTTACCGAGCCTTCAAATACTTTCCTCGTTAGAGACGGCCATGCTCTCTTTTAATGGTTGGTGACGTAATCAGACAGAGAAGCATAATTTTGATAATTTAGTTATGTTATGTAAGCATCTATAATTTGAATTTGAGTATGACAATATCAGAATTTGAAGTTTTCAAAAGCTTAGCATGTACACCAACATTGATTACCTAGTTACTTAAAAAACAGCCTACTTTAATGAGGAGAGATTTTGAAGGCACAAAACATAAGACATAAGAAATTAAAAAAATCAAATTCTAGGAAATATCAATGTTACCCCACTTTATCTTTAACATAGAGAATTTTATGAAAACTAAAGCGAAACAAATACAAAAGCTGTCTGCCATTTGTAATTTCTACCAGAAAATTCTCGATTTATCAGGGACAACGTCTAACATGACACACTAGAACATACGAAGATGAATGTATAAACGTGAAATTTGAAAATGATATTGGAACCTTTTAAACGTACAGCAGCTACAGACACGTGTTCGAAGCTTGTTAGTTATCTTCAGTACAATATAGCTAAGGCAGCGTGTGTTTACTAAGTAATAAAAATGCAAAAATATGTAATTAAATATGTAATTGGAAATTTTTAGGTGTAGAGTAGCTGCAGACATGTGTTTCAAATTTCCCAGTTATCTTTAGCATAGTATTGTTAAAGAAGTGAGTGTTGATGGAATACTATTATTTAATCAATCATATTCAAGAAATTGAATAATACAATTTCTTATTTATTTTCAAGCATAGCTACTGTCAATCAGATTTCATAATGATTTCGAAACATATTGTATTAATTAACATATGTTATTTATTATGTAATTGACAATAGGTTTTATTACTTCTTCTTACATAAATATCACAAATATTTACTGTTATATACCTAGTGTACCAGCTAAGACTTTCGGGTCATATATCTCCATTATTATTGAACGAATTTTTATAAAATTTGGAATATAGACAATTTATTAAGTGAAGAACCGTTGCGTTATACTGAAACAACCATAGTCTTTAAACCGTGAATTCAACTAGATTTTATTTCCTGATATTGTATATTCAAGCTAGTTAAAGGCAGCTTACTTTTTAAATGCAAGATACTGATTTCAGACTTTCCAGTTTTCAGTGAATCTTATTGTTAATGTCTTTACAGTGTGCAAACAATTAAACTCACAGAACTCTCCAATAAACTGCCAATAAAGGTTAAGTAGGATTTCCGGGGCAACAAAAGATTTAAAACTTAAAATTTCAGGTCTGAGAGTAGTCAATTTAGTAACAAAATTTGATAACAAAGAACGACCAAAAAAACGAGAATACTAAAACTAAAATCAGATGAAAATGTCATAGTAGATGTTCGAATGTACTACCATCTGCTTCAATACATCTCTCTAAACGAATCCTAAAATCAGCAATTACGTTTCGCATCATGTTAGCATTTTATTGATGCAAATGCTGCTCGGATTCTGTTCTGCAAATCTTTAGGTGTTGTAGTCGGTGTTGAATAAACTTTTGTTTTGACGTATCCCTACAGGAAGTAGTCACAGGGGGTGAGATGTGGTGATCGGACCGGCCAAGGTATTGGGCCTCCTCTTCCTACCCATAGAGGTCCAAAAGTTGTATCTAAATGAGCACGGACTGGTCTAGCGAAATGTGGCGGCGCTCCATCTTGCATAAAGACCACTTCATTTCAAAGTATACGTGGTAGATGTCCAATTAAATAGTGAAATTCATTTTGTAAAAATAATAGGTACATGGCGCTATTTCCATCAAAAAAGTCCTATTACATGCTCTCCGATCACAGCACACCACACAATAAGTGACCAAACACGCTGGGTATCAACATGCCGGACCCAGTGCGGATTTTCAATTGTCCAGTAACGCATATTGTGACGATTTACAACACTATTGCTTTTAAACGTTGATTCATTAGAGCAGTGGTTCTCAACCTTTTTTCGCCTAGCGCCCACTTACTGGATTTTGTATAGATCCCAGCGCCCACTGCAGAAAATCGCGAAGGGACACGTCATGGACTACGACTATGGATTATGGACTAGTTAACCTGAGCACAGTAATTAAAACAAGAACTAATAAATTCTACCTCTACATTTATTTAAAAATATTAATTAATACAAACAAAAATTATTATTGAAATATTGAATTTTATTTAACAAAATTAAATTAATAAATTTGTGAGCCCAACCCATGCAGTCTTCACTAATGCGATCCTTGAGGTTGGTGCTTGCTCACCAGCTCTTTCACGCGAGGAGTCAGCAGAGACAAATAAAGCCGCAAGTCCCCTCTGTTGACCATGTCCAGTCTTTTCTTCTTGTCTGAGTGCAGAAATGTAGCCACACTAAATCCGGTTTCCACTAAATATGAAGTCGGAAACGTGAGAAGAAGCTTGTGAACAATTCCCCACATTGTAGGGAATAGTCCTGCCATGCTGTGGTTCTGCCAGAGTTTCTTGAAGCCTGTTTTGATTCGGACTTTGCAATCCTCGTTGTTGCGAAGTTCCACCAACTCTTCCTGCAATTTAACGTCAACGTCTTCCAGCACGACTCCAAACGGGTCAGTGATCCAGGCAGGTACATCCAGTTCGATGAGGTCTTGGAAGCGCGATGTAAGGTCCTCTTTTAGTTGCTGAAGATGAGCCCCATATCGAAGAAGATCTTCATCTGTGGGTGTCTCTGTCATTTGATTAATTTCACTAAATTGGTAAAGTTCTTTCCTAACGATATTACTGCGGAGAAGGGCCAGCTTGTAGATAAAGGTGGTCACTGCACTCTTGCAGTCGACGAGTGTCACCAGTTTACCTTGAATCTGGAAAGACAACTCGTTGAGTTTCCTGAAGATTGTAGCCAAGTAGAAAATGTCGAATTTGTGTTTCTTCAGCTCACCGGCCAACTTCTCATGTTTGACTTGCAGGAAAGTGACAACTGAATCGAACATTTTACAGAATCGAGCCAAGCAGATGCCCTTAGAGAGCCATCTCACCTCGGTGTGAAGCAGCAGCCGATTGTAGATCTCGTCATTTTCCTGGCAGAGGTTGCGGAATAGTCGATCGCTTTTTGCATTTATTTTTATTACGTTCACGGCCGTGATCACGAGATTGAGAGAGTCATGAAGGCTGGGGGTCAACCGTTTCGCTGCAAGATGCTCTCTGTGCGCTACGCAATGTATGCAGATGATATCTGGATGCTCCTTCTTGAGAAGAGCAAGGAACCCCTTGTATCGCCCAACCATTGCTGGTGCTCCATCTGTTGCGCAGGAGTGGGTGTTGATTAGCGGGATTTCTTTTTCTTCAAAGTACTTCTTGACAGCAGCAAAGATGGATGTACCAGTTGTGTCAAGGGGTAAGGACTCTTCAAACAACATGTCCTCTTTTGTTTCCCCAGTTTCGTCGAAGTACCTCACGTAAGACATGAGAAGGGCAGTGTTATCACTCAAAGTCGATTCATCAAGCTGGATGGAAAAGTTGGTCTTCTTGAGAATGTCCACCAACTGGATTTCGACATCACTTGCCATCTTATCTATTCTTCTGGAGACTGTGTCGTTGCTAAGGGGGATAGCCTTCACTATTTCTGTCGCATTCCTATGTAAGACAGTCGAAATCACCTCTTTCACGGCAGGCAGAATCAGTGTTTCCCCCACAGTGTGCGGCTTGCCAGCCTTTGCAATCATATATGCAATGTTATACGATGCCAGCAGGCCATCACGCTGAATCTCTGTCACCTTGGCAAAAGCAGACGAAATAGACGGGATAGTTTTCTCCCTGTCATCACGCAGTTTCTTGAAGTATTCTGCGGGCTTGTCCTTTTTGTCCGAATGCATCTTTTCTAGATGGTCACGCATACGAGAGGGTTTCATACCTTCATTTGAGAAGACATTGGAACAAATGAGGCACATCGGTCTTGTGCGATCCGCTGGGCTTGGTACGAAACCGAAGGCTATATAGTCGACCGAATACTGGCGTACCACCTTCTGCTTTTTGCCTGGAGGGGCCATTGCTGTCGTGTAAAAAAGACCGATGTTAAACAATGTTAAACAATTTTGGTTGGAGCAATATAATTAAAGTATTTTGTATAAGTTAGATTTCTAAAATAATTTGAGTTATTAAAAACATTTCCAACATCAATAAATGATTATTACCTGTAATAAACGGTTTTCGATTATAAAAATTGCTCTATCTAGTTTTAATTCAGCAACGATGGGGTTAACAATGCATAATGGGAACATTGGTGAGCGCGAATATTAAACATTTTGCATTTTTTGTATGCTTTTACTAATTTTTTACTGTGTAGCGTAGCTTTACCTTTACACCGTACAGCGCCCACCCAAAATCCTCCAGCGCCCACTGGTGGCCGCTACCGCCCACGTTGAGAACCACTGCATTAGAGAAAAGCATCCTCCTGATAAAATCAGGATCATCTTCAATGGTTTGCAGCATGAAGTAACAAAAATTTAATCTATTAATCATGTCATCTTCAGACAACTCTTGGTGCAAAGAAATTTTAAAAGGATGATATTTTTTTGATATTAATATTCTATGGATGGAACGTCTTGAAACCTGCACGTCCAAAACTTGAGAAATATTTCGTACACTTCCTGTTGGATTTTGTTCGAATGCCTCCACTACAGCACTAACTATTTCTTGATTCCCAGTGACTGGCTTTTCCCTTACACGCTTTAATTCGCGGACACTTCCTGTGTCTTTAAATAAATTTATTATTCTTATGACTTTAAATTTTGAAAGGCCTTCGTTCGGGTGACGTTCGACAAGAACTCTTACGGTTTCGTTTAAGTCCTTGTGACATTCACCATAAGCGAAAATGATCTCTTTTTTGAGATACATTCAGCCATTTTTATTCGACATGGAAAACAAAAAATCTAAATTAACACTTTTACTGAACTGTCAACAATGACATTTGACGTGGTCAAAAATTATGAGGGATATACAAATTAAATCCCGGTAACGTTATTCAACTGTTCTCAAAGTTTTTTATGCAGTAATTGTCTTAATAATTAAATTACATTTTTAGCAACATAATTTGATTTTTCTTTGAAACCAAAATTTTGTTTTACTTAATTTTTTCTGTAAAGGCTTGGTTTTTGGTGCTTAACCATCTAAAGATATTTTCGTGGAATTAAAAAAAAAAGGAACGATGAGTGAAAATTACGTTTTTAAACTTTCACTAATTTCAAAAGTAACAGAACAATCCTGATTCAATAAAGTATCTACATTTTAAATTTCAAAAAAATCGATCAATAATAATGGAGATATATGACCCGAAAGTCTTAGCTGGGACAGCCTATATTAATAAGTTCGGTGACAAATAACATCTTTAGCGCTATAATAAAAAAAGTAGTTACTTAATGGAAAAAATGAAGGCAATTAAAGCGAAAGCCTTCTCAATCCGACAGAATCTCGACTCCCCTAAGAAACAGGGGAGAAAATAAACGTCCACCATAACGAAGCTCTAGGCTCGGTATAATGAAATATGACATTCAAATAGCTGCGAACCATTTCAGACGTCAGTATTTACGTCTCTCCATTTGCCGCTTAATATAAACACCTTCTTTTTTCTGGTTTTGTGTTACCGAGTTCCGAATTCGGTTATAGAAAATGTAGTTTTCCTACTGTGCATTCTAACATGTAATATTTATGCGTTTTCAGATGCGAATTGCATCGTAGAAACAGAGTTTGACTGCGAAGATTCCTGTATCTCAAAAACTCTCGTCTGCAACTGGCAGCCAAATTGCCGTTATCGATGGGATGAAGAGAATTGTCATGTAAGTATATGTTGTATGCATGTGTCATGGGAAGAAGTTTCTCAACAACTTTAGATTTTACATAAGCTCACCAATAGATAGACATCTCAAGCAACAGCTGATAACTTTTAAGATAATAATAAACTTATGTGATGGAAATTATTATAGTCTAAGAGCTGATTTTTCCAACGCCAATTAAAATGCTCGGTTAACTAATCATTGATTAAGCTTAATCATTGATTATCTCTATTCGGCATTTTTCAATGCAAAGAAATACACCGGTTATTTAAACAGTGGACATATTGGACAAAGTTAGCCAAATATTTGCTAGTGCATTTGATCTAAATTAGTATATTTTGCTCTAATATTATTGGCGCCATTTTCTACATTTGAATTTGTTCTTTGTTCTTTTTGTTTTTTTTTATTTTTTAAATATTATATTCTATATAAATAGAAATTACATTTTAGTATATAAACTGTAGACATTTATTTTGTAAATATTGCATATGAGAATTTTTATCTACAGAGTACATATTAATTTCTATTTTGAAATAAATAACAAAGTGGAATAAAGTTGAGTAATATTGAACAAATTTATTGATTACTTAGTGCTACACTTTGAGTTTGCAAAGATCACATCACTAAGATGACCACCGTCTGCAATCTGTTTCTGATTTATTTATCGTCACATTAAAGTACAGTACAATATCGAATATATACACAAGTATGAGACACAATTTAAAAGACTACAAACGAACATCTAATTTATTTATGTAGTCTATCGACTCTGGGGTCGCTATGATGAAATCCTCAGGTCTTCCACTGTATGATCGTATGGTACATTCTTCTGTGATATGTCTGATGATTTGGGTTTCTCCGCAATCGCAGAGGGGAGAAGGTTGCTTGCCCCATTTGTGCAGAGAGTATGCACATCTTCCATGTTGAGTTCTAATTCTATTAAGCGTGGACCATGTGTTACGTGGTAGATCGAAACCCGGCGGCTTGTGTGTGATGCACGGCATATCATTGTTTTGTTTTGCGGTCCATTCTTGAGTCCATGCTTCGGTCAGATTGAACCCACTTTCCACACCTACCCATGCCGTTCTTGTTGGGGATCGTCTAGACCGAAGTCGATTAAGGTTGGCGTCTTCGACATCCTTATGGATGGGTAGATTTCTATTGTTCACGATCTTTTTGTATTCGTTCGTAAGAGCGTTTTTTCGTCGCAGTTGTGGGGGTGGGATGTGACTAGAACTGGGAGCCAATGTGTGGGAGTTGGTTTGATGACACCAGCAATCATTCTCATGGTGTTATTTAGCTGTGCATCTATTTTATGTACATGTGGGCTCTTTAACCATACTGGAGCGCAGTACTCAGCAGCCTAAAAGACAAGACCCATCGCAGAGGAGCGCAGAGTGGAAGTCGACGCTCCCCAAGTCGAGCCGCACAGTGTTTGGATTATGTTCTTTCTTGTCTTTAATTTTTCAGCAGTTCTCAATAGATGCTCCCTGAAAGATAGTGTTCTATCAAGGGTTAAGCCTAGGTATTTAGGTGTTTTATTGTGGGTGAGTAGGGTGTGTTTAAATTGTGTGTGAAGTTCCGTGCTGGCGAGTTTGTTATTTAAGTGAAAGCAGGTGACTTCTGTCTTGGTGGCATTAGATTGGAGCCGCCACCTGCGAAAATATTTCCCCACCACTTCCAGATCTGTCGTTAGGGTCTCCTCTTATTGTTCAATAGAGCTGCTCCTTGTTGCAAGTACACAGTCATCAGAATAGCCAAACTTTATCGATCCTGTCTCCGGCATATCGGCAATATACAGGCCAAAGAGAAGCGGGGCAAGGACTGACCCCTGTGGAAGCCCGGGTGTAAGGCTAGTTCGCGTCCGTAGTAGAATACTACACGTGCACCCTGGATAATGCTAAATGAACTAGCAATACTGGCGATCAGATAATCTTAGGATCTCCTGACCATAAGACACATTTCACATTTCACGTTTTACATTCTGCATTTCCTCTGTTTCTGAAGTTGACCATAACGCGTCTGAGGAGATCTTCGTTTATCAAATTTATTTCCTCACGAATTCTTTCCATGAATTGCAGAAGCGTTTGGGGACGTGTAGAGTACACTTTAAACTTTAAGAATCCTCACAGAAAAAAATCCGGGACCGAGAGGTCCTGTGATCTTGCAGGCCATGCAATGTCACTAAACTTCGAGATTAGGTGATTCGGGAACATACGCTGTAAAACAGCAATGGATCGTCTAGCTGTATGCGCTGTGATGCCGTCCTGTTGTAACTATACTTCATCTTGGTCCATTGTTTGAAGTTTCACGGCTACAAATGTTTCCAACATCACAACGTACCGATGTGAATTGACTGAAAGGGTATGGTCGTTTTCTTCAAAAAAGTATGGCCCAATCATACCAAAGCTGTACCTTACACACCGCATCGTTACCTTTTGGTCATTAAGTGACTGTTCATGCATTTCGTTTGGGTCGTGTTCTGCCCAGTAGCGAAATTTCAGCTTTGTCAGACACGATCAGTTTATCAAGAATTTCTGCATCATTGTACAATATTTCAAGAAATTATCTGCAGAAATTGAGGCGGTTAAGTTTATGAACAGGGTTCAGCGTCTAGACTATCTGGACCTTATATGGATGAAATTTAAAATTTAGCTTTAATATTCAACGGCTACTCTGGTCCTTTCAATATTACCTTACGTGTACGAACTGTACGTGTACCTCCGACAAATTTTGAGTTTACACTAAATCTTTTGTCTACATCTCTTACCCATCTCAAAATTGAATTTCTTGATAGAACGGCAGCTCGTACTGGCAAATTAAATTCAAGACGAAAACGCCACTGGTTCAGGTTAAATGATTTTACAGCAGAGATCCTGTGACTAACAGGCCAATTTGCCATTGTAACACAAAACCTTCGATAATAAAATACAATTTTTTGACGTTTGTCAAACAAACAGTATTTGAAGAGCAACCTTTTAAAACCATTCAATCCTGTTGCCGGACCTTGTATACCTACATATATTTCTATGAAATTATCAGTTACCAAAAATATGTAAAATATATGACTTGTAACAAAATCATAAAAGTAGGAATAGTTTGTTGAAAAAGAAAAGAATGCATCTAGGATCTTAACCTGGATTATCAATTACATCTAATGGTATAAGATATTGCACTTTCCATTGCCATATAAAAACAGTATATCCTAACTAAGTTTAAATAAATAAATAATAAATAACTAAATGTTTATTGCCCAACAGTTTTACCCAATAATAAGGCAATTTACAATACACAATATCTTACAAAAGAATGAGAACTTAATCTAGATGCGCAGTGAACATATAAATGAAATTGGTGAGCGAAATAACAAGTTACTTCTGGCCTAGTTAATATAAAATGTATCGGAATCACGTGAAGATTGACGAGGTACATGGAAATTAAGCTTTGAGACAAGTAGACTAGCGTTAATTTGATTATGTACGCCTCAAGAGAAATAACTGAAAATTCTTTCAGTAAAATATCATGTGGAAACCCTCTATATGGATAGACGTTATGCTGTTTATACCATAAGTACTTTAGGAATCGTCTCTGAACATTCTCCAATGAAAGTTTATGGGTTTCGTACTTCGGATTCCATACAAGTACAGCATACTCCATTTTTGAGCGGACTTGAGTGAAATATAAAGTTTTGAGTATTGAGATTTTGGTAAAAGATTTGGTATTGCGTAAGACAAAACCCAACATCACACTAGCCGCAGCCACCACATCCTGAAAATGTTTATTGAATGTCAAATAGGAGTCGAAATAAGCACCCAAGTCACGGATGCCATCATATCTGGAAATACAAATGCAGTTGACAGTATAGCTAAAATGTAGTGGTGACAGTTTCCGAGTGTAGGAGACGATTCTACGTTTAGAAATGTTGAGGTCCAACCCATTATTAATGCACCAATTATTGACAGTAAGCAAGTTTTACTGAACTCATCACAATCATTCAATGTACTCATAGATTTACATAACTTGACGTCGTCGGCAAACATTAACATATTGCAGTCTATTTGCTCCACAAGATCATTGATGAACAATAAAAATAGGAGAGGCCCAAGATTGGACCCCTGCGGCACACCAGAAGTAATCAGACAGGTGTCAGAAACAAAACCATTATAAGACACAAAAAACTGCCGTTGTTGCAAGTAGGATTTAAAGAAACTTACTAGTGACGCACTAAAACCCAATCTCTCCAGATTACCCATCATTATTCCATTGCTACCGGAACTACGTCGCACTAAGATAACTGACTAAATTAAGGTAAAGAAACGGAGAATCACAATAGGAGTTGATTAAATCTGGAAATCGCAGGGCCGAGCTAACTCTGTCGCAGACGGCGTGACGGTTCAGAAAAACTAGAACACCTAAAAGTAGAGCGTCGGTCGGCAACGACGCTAGCGACGTTGTCCGGGCACCAGGACACTGTGTTACCTTATGATAACCTACCTGCGCCTCCTATGAGCTACCACTGGCTGTGTCCCTCCAGCGGGTTTCCTATTGATCACCCTGTATAATATAATGCACCTAACCTTATGTACGTGCTTGTCACAAAATTATAAGAGATATGTAGAGGTAAAATAAAAGAAAAGATATTACGGAAAGTAGCAAGATTTAATTAAATTGAAATGTTGATTTTTTTAAAATTTTAATCATAAAAGTTGTTTAGTTTTTTTTTATAAAGAAAAGAAGGAGTTGAGTATACAAAATGACAAAGTGTCACAAAGCTGTCTGAACAGTTTAAATAAAAAAAAAAGAATAGCAAACGTTGAATGAATTTGATTTACAAAAAAAGAAATGAAAACTAGACAGGTTGAAAATTTGTAACCAAAGCGTTAGGTAATATAAATGGAATATAAAAGGAAATAACAAGTCTTAATACTAGATCATAATCTCTGCGCTTCAGCAGAAGATGGTTGGTAGCAGAAACGTTTCATTACCTCACATAATAAAAATACAAGTAATTTCATGGAAACGCCACAACGGCAATGTTAACACAAAATGTGATTTAATATGTACGCAAGAAAATTAATATCATCCAGTACATAAGACTTAGACTATTAAAGTGAAAAATTCGTTAAATACCAAACACAAGGTTTGATTACATGATCATAATTAATTTAAATGAAGGTACTTATTAGCAAAAGTCAAATAATTAAAGGTAAAATTAGAAAGGAAATTTTATAATATACAAAAATACACTGAGCTTCCCGAACAAAATTTGCTCCTGCAGAAATGATTTTAACTAGCTCAGGAAAAATTAAATGAACAACGTGAAAGTCAAATTTCTAACTTACGGTAGTAAACGTGCAAAAATTATTATCAAAAACAAGATTAAAATTTTCAACACATCAAAGAGACATTCAATTATTCTAATGGTAATGAAAATACTAGAAATATTACTAATTTTAAATATTATCTCCCCAAATGGTATAGTGCTACGGTAATGAATTTACTAAAATTAGTTCTTAATTAAATATTCGACTCAACATAGAGTTCATAATTGCGGTAATGACATAACTAAAATTTTTATTGAACTAAATATTCAACATAACAGTGAGAGCCCTTATAAAATCTTCTTGGGGTCACCCTGTATTCCGCAAAACCAGTTTGCTTAACAAAACAAGAAAAATAACGGTAATTTTCTTAGGATTAATATGTGACCTTGCAGTTAACTAAGTGGTGCATTAGTTCTTATAGCCACTCAAAATTCTTAGGTCAAATTTAGGTAAGGAAAAGTCCAGCACTCTGGTATAACGTCGTCGAAAATCAGACGTAAATTATGATGTAAATTACAACATTAGTTGCACTTAGCTGACAAAATGGACGCAGGATGGCCGCAACGATAACCAAAATGGCGGAGGCCCCCTTGATGAAAATTCCACTTCAACAGGCGGGATGGATGTAGAGGTGCAACTACTGCCGCAACGAATGAAACCCCCACACTCTTCAAGTATGATGCGGGGTGATAATACCAGAAGTATGGCTACTGAGGGCTTTTGTGCCCGTCAAAAGAATCCTATTAAATTAGAGAAGAAAAGAACCAAAGATAAAATCCCGAAAATTAACACAAAGTTTCAAACACTTACCCCAATATGAAAATGGAGATCCCGCGATATACGACTTCACAAGTCACTCAAGGGTGCAAAATTTAGATTAAAGAAACCAGCACGTGGCCATACGTGAATTTTAGGTAACGGTATAACGGTAGAAATTCACGAAAAATAACCAAAATTAAGGTAACGGTAATTACTGCTTACTCCAATTAAAGCCGCATACGCGAAAATATCTTCATAGATAATGTAACCAAGTTACTAAAGGGAGATAAGCAATTTGCACACCATGTTCTCACACAAGATTCGACTATAAAGTGAAGCCAAAACGGGAATCTTCTTCCATATCTAATGCGCGTCAGCTACACGCAAAGTAACAAGCCCGAAATATCACTGAACGAAAGGCGGGAGATTTCAAATAAACATAATAGGCACACAACTAGATTGACAATAAAGGGAGTCGACATCGTGACTTATATATAATTAAACTCAACACTACACATAACTTAGACGAAAAGAAAATAAGCGAAACACTCAACAATTGTACGTAGAAAATATAAAGTCGGCAGTACGAGAGGGACATACATGCTAAACAGTTGGCAAACGTGACGCGGACGGTCACCTGAGCGACATAACCAAAAGTTTGACGGATAGCAACCAAAACAAACCTCAGAAGTGGATATACAATTTATTACGGAAGGAAAACAGATACTGCAGGTAACTATTGAAATATGCAAGCTCTAATCAAAACGCTGCAAGAAGACGGTTAAGAAAACCGATCAAAACTTATATTTCAGAGTATCACGACTCTTAACCCCTACAGCAGCTCCATGGAAGAATTAACAGAAGCTACTAACACGGAGAATATCAATGATAGTACAACAGCGATCTTCAAAACAATTAATAGTATGCCCCATATTCCAAGCACTTCCTTATTTAATACTCCTACATTTTCAGTGACGTAAATACGAAGGAAAATATTAGTCAGACGTACACGAAGGTATATGTCTTGGGATACACATAAACACAGGCGACAGTAAATACAACGAGGCTGACCAATGTGTCGGAGAATTTTAAAGACACAAATAAATGCACTACGTAGAGATCGGATGTAATAAATAAGTAGATACTGAAAAAACTGAAACAAGGCGTAAAAAGTAACTGCAAATGCAGATTATTCGCATCTACAGGTAGGGTAAAATAAGTTAGAGATAAGATAATTAGAATTAGTTACATAGATACAGAGGTTTTACACAAATAGAGGGTATTTGCTCGATATTACACATTGCATAACTATCAATTTCACGGTTCGTGACTTAGGGCTCTAAGAGCACAATAGTCGATTTAGCACACACATAGATATACGGCAGACGGTCTTTTCAATCGGTGAAACGAACGATGTACAAGGTTCACTCAGAAAGTCTCGTGCCCAACATATTCTACGTACTTCACCAAAGTCACATAATCTTTCGAGAACTATACACGAAAGTGAATTTTACAGCATAACACCATGGTCAATACAACGACCTCTGTGGCATGCTGGGCAAATATGCACATATTAGTTATAGTAGATCTTCTGCCAACGAATCCATGCTGTTCTGGAGCAATAAGGCTACTGACTTGATGGCAGATGGCTCGATAGATGGTCGACTCAAAAACCAAAGCTATATTAGACAAAATTGATATGAGCCGATAATTTGCTACATAAGTTTTGTCACCCTTTTTAAACACTGGACATATTCTGGCCAGTTTCCATACTTGGGCGAAAGTAGATGTTTTTAGTATTAAATTGAAAATTGATAACAGAGGTGCTAGAAGTACTGTAGTGCAATCATTTAGTAAGAAACTAGGTACCTGATCACAACCAAAATTTAGAGTGTTCCTGAGCGCCTTGATACTGGAACATTAGATTCGGAAAATCCATCAACGTGTATTGATGAAGTAGCGCCATACATCAGATTATCAGAGGAGAACGCATTCACTATTGATTCAGGACTGTCAAATGAACTACCATCCCTGTGCATCCGACCTGGTATTCCAGACTTCTTTTGAGGTGAATTTACGAAAGACCAAAATGTTCTTGGGTTTTTTGTCCTTTAAACAAAGAAGATTGATTGAGAAAGCTTTGTTTCCAAATTGGTTTACACTATTTCAACTTAATAAATGTTATGTTCTGGAGAAATCGGAGTGAATTCGACAACGCCTTAAATAAATTATTAGTGTAGAATTTAACTGCACGTCAACTTTACATACATACACATTATTCATCCAAATCCAGTTCAACCAGAACGTGCTTAATGTACTTGCATCAGCTCTCAACGTGAACCCGTCAGCTTCTGTAGAGTTTCATCCATGTTTCCTATGTCATTTGTAATTTTTCAATATAGATTAATATGTTAATAACGTTTCTAGAGTGAGTCCAAAATATGTTCGACTAAAATGATATTTTAATAGGGTGCAGTTAGGTGTATTGACAAAAAGGAAAAGAGCAACCGCAAACATAGATTGTCACAGAATCATAGAATCTTCACGAATTGAAGGTTATGGTGGAATTAAACAAATGACCTAAGGGGGTGGCGCCATATGCGCTAATGGAAATTCTTGACTTTACAAGGTTTCGTTAAAACAATAGTGCCGCTTTGATTTACGAAATTTAAAACACAAATAAACAAATGCTCAAAGCATGTTCGACTGGAATTAGTTTTTAAAATAAAGTTTATGAAACTGTGTTATGATGATGTAAATTTTGTCAACTTTGAGAGTGAAATGTAGGAGTAAATAATTTGAATTATAAAAAAGTACTTCCAACGAAGCTTTAATTAATCCATTGTATTCAATTTAATGCAAAAACATAATAAGAAAAGGAAAATGTCTACTGTTTGTTTTACATCGGCGGAAATTTCATTAGCACATATGGCTCCATCCTCTTACGTCCTACTTCGCGACAGTTAGTCTGCACCTCTGCGTAAGCCCCCTTAATATTTTATCAGGTACTCCAAATTTCGGTTAAATTAACGACTTTCTTAATCAATGATTAGCGCTAACCGATGTGGTAAAAACGCAAATTTGTACTAACCGGTGTGTTAATCAATGATTATGGTAACCGGCGTTTCATCGGATTTGGAAAAACCGGCCATAAGTGTTAAGAAATGTATCTTTATATATTTTTATTCGAAATATCTGTCATACTTTTGTCGCGAAAATTATTGGAAATACAATGTTTCCCTAAGATGCATTATATCACACTTTTAACAAAAATCTTTTAAAAAACTTTAGTCAATCCTTCAGCCCACGAGAAATATTCAAAAATAATAATTTGTAATGTAATAAATTATTTGCTTAGATATTGTGTTTAAAATTTAACTTTTATCGTTTAGAGTTTAACGTATATCGTTTATCGTTTCATGTTCATTGTTTAACGTCTATTATTTAACTTTTCTCCCACAAACTACAAAATTAGTGCGTGTGCAAGTTATAAGTAGTAAAGTAAGCACATACAGGTTGTTTCAGGAGGAAAAGGATGTACTTCAAGAGTATATTAAGATTGTCAAAATAAGTAAAATAAACCAATATATTTAAGTCCGATTTTTAAGCATTACAGAAATAAATAATAACTTAATATTTAAAATAAAACATTTATTAAAAATAAATAATAATAAATCAAAGGTTATTTTCGAAAATACTACCATCAAATTCAGTGCATTTTCTTGCTCGTTTATTAATTGCCCGAGTTGCATGTTTAATTGATCGGCGATTATTTCTTATGGTAGCTGCAGCATTCAAAATACGATCCAATAGTGCCTCTCTCGTGTCCACTTTTGTTGCATAAACTAACGATTTTATCCAGCCTCATAAACGATAATCTAAAGGGTTAAGATCTGGTAACCTGGTTGGTAAATTTTGTGATCCACCTCTACCGATCCAACGAATGGGAAAATAAAGGTTCAAAAAATTTCTAATATTTGCACTAAATTGTGGAGGGGCTCCATCGTATTGAAAATTAAGATCTGGTAACCTCGTTGGTAAATTTTGTGATCCACCTCTACCTATCCAACGAATGGGAAAATAAAGGTTCAAAAAATTTCTATCATTTGCACTAAATTGTGGAAGGGCTCCATCGTATTGAAAATTAAGATCTGGTAACCTCAATACGATGGAGCCCATCGTATTGAAAGTACAGCCGTTGCCTAACATTTAATGCTCAATTATCCATAATTTCTGGCAAGTAAACTTCCAAAAAATTCAAATACAGTTCGCCATTAAGGCGACCATCCAATATAAATGGACCAAATAATTAACCGTCCAACATGTGTGTGTGTGTTTTAGTATCACCAAACTGTAACATGTGGATTTTCGTCTGACCATCGGTGTTCATTATGGTAATTATTTACTCCATCGCGAGTTAATTGAGCTTCATCACTAAATAAAATATATTTGTATAAATTGCGATTTTGAAGTATCCAATTGCAAAATTGCAACCTTGCAGCATGATCACCTCTGTGAAGACTTTGAACAGATTAAATATGAAAAGAATGCAAACAATTCTCTTTCAGCAATCTCCAAGTGGCCGTGTGTCTAGTTAGAATTGGGTTGCAAAACGCTTCGTACTTATATCAGGATTCTCTTCCACCATATCGAAAATATCTGTTTCAACTTCCACATCTAATCAGCGATCCCTTTCAGAAACAATCTTTGCACTTGGAAACATTTCTCTTTCTCCAGCAATTGCAAATATATTTTGAAACACTTTCCTGTTTGGAATTCTTCGAGTCGGAAAGCGGCGTCGATATTTATCCAATGCATTAGTTGCGTTACCATTACAATAAACATACACGAAAACCATGTCAGCATACTCTTTATGATAAAATGTTTGTGGCATTGTTTGCTTCTAATCGTCTAAAAGAGACGCATTATGTCAATTAAGTTTAAATGACTAAGTAATCGTCAAACTAAATTGTCAAACGTTAATAAATAATATTATTTCCATGCTACAATGATTTAGAAATAGAAAGTAAATTATTTCTATAATGGTTAAAAATCGGACTTAAATATATTGGTTTATTTTACTTATTTTGACCTTCTGAATATACTCTTCAAGTACTTCCTTCTCCTCCTAAAACACCCTGTATATACAAAGGTCCATAATATATGGAAAAGACTGCATTAATAATTTAAAGCTGGGGTACTCCCAAGTAAACATTCTGCAGAGAATATATTCTTTTACGGAAGGGCCGTCGGTAGCATATTGGCATGTTACAAATAGTTATAATATAGTTATCTATAACATATAGATTTTGCCAATGTACACCTAATTGCCGACCCCCAAATGTATATCAATACGTTCTCTCTCATTGCAAACCATTTTCAAAAAAAATTAATTAATAATTAATAATACTTTATACGATGGTCGAAACTATCTAAGATGAGAATGTCTAAGATTTGGTGGAAATTCAGTTTTGCGAGTAATTTATTAAACTTTGTAATACCAAACTATTCGAGCAATCCTCGTATATTTGAATAATTCGCGTTTCATTCGGCGTATAATTCGATTATAATCGCTTTCATAAATTGCATCGATCCACCACTTTAAAGAGTCCCTGCTCATTTCTAGTTAGAGGAAAAGGCTAGAGCTGTTAGATATCTGCCATCAGGACGCCATTAAATTAATTAATTGGAAGTGGAGCTTTGAAAAATTAAATTCTAATATCTTTCATCGTAATTAAATTGTCTCCCATATCTCGTAGCAAAATTAATACTCGATTCATATGCAGAAATGCCAAATAAATCCCTCTAAAATGCACTTTACTAAAAGCAGAAACAAGAATCATTAGAGATAAGCGAAAGCTCGTAAAATATACAGATCAGGCCATACGTTATTCCTGAAATGTTTGTAAAACGTAAAATGGTGTAAGTTCAAAGCAGTATTCAAAAAGATGTTCTGATGCGTTTTCAAATTCTGTACTGGTATAAACGATGTAAAGAATGTGTTATTAAATTTGAAGGTCTCAAAAATTTGAACAAAATTCTTAAAGATAATATATATATATAATATTAATTATTTCAGAAATACGGAGAATTATTTTTATGCGTGGCCGTTGTATACATATCGGTATGTTTTTACCTTGCATGCGAGCTTAAAATCCATGTATTGAAACGAACATTGTTGCCAATGTTTATACACATGTGGGCAAGTTCAGTTCGACGCTAGACGACAGACCGATACGATCATTACGATCATTGCAGGGGTTGTTATCTTCATTTTTAGGTATTATTCCCATTCGTAATATTCTTAAAAAAGTATTTTAAGTTAATATAAGAATTCCTTCAGATTTATTATTTTTATTATTGAATTTAATTTGGTTTCACTGAAGGTCTACTTGTCGGCTCTCGTATTATCTATTAGGTAGGTACGGTTTGACAACTCCTTTCGTGTTATGTACGGGAAGCCGCATGCAAGATAATCGTAGGCCAAACGTGTATATTTTTGCATTATCTATTTCTTTATGCTCAAGAACCATCATTTCAAGTCGTGTAGAAGGCAGATGTTCTGTCAAACAACAGTTTGTAGTTAACCCTAGGTTATTATATGAAAATTTTTACATCTACATATATGATGGGTCTGGCAGATCCTCATACATAATAATACAAAAACATAAACTTCAGTATTTATTACTTTTTAACACTTAAATTAGTAAACAATTATTACAAATTGCTTGACTGTGTTCTTTACAAACATTTTTTGTTTACATTTTTTGTCTGCATAGTTTTTCTTGACAGTTTGCAATGACATATACAGCATCGTGTTTTTTATTACTGGTGCGTCATGTTCGTCGTCCTGAGGAAGATCTTCTGTTTCTTTAAAGATGTCAATACATCTTTTTATATGATGGCTAAGCCTAGGATTTTTAGACCGTCGAATCATGAAATGTAGTACTAATTCTTTGCAAAGGTCTTTGATGAAAAGCCTACGTTTGTCCGTTCGTCCAGCTCGATAGTCTTTATTCTTACTTGTATATAGCAAGAAGGCATTCAATGGTGCTATGTACAGGGTGAGTCATCTATGCGGGTAAGGCCGATTATGCCTTTATGAGTAAAGATATTTCGAAGCGGTTTTTTCCCTGTGATAGCTGTTCATTAGGAAAACATTTTAAAAATATTTTGTATCATACATAATGTTCCATAACTTGGTGGCTAACCATAGTTATAGATTTTTAAATGGAAGACAATATATATTACTGCATTTTTGAATTCCCCGTATAATTTTTAGTCAAAAAGTTATAAGTAGTATAGGCCTAAAGTGTAAAGTTTTTGACTTATTCCCATTTTTCTGAAAAATTCAATGATTGTATCAAATTATATTTTTCGAAAACGACATATTATATGGACAAAATTTTTTGCAGTATTGTTTACAATAAGAGGTCCTAATAGAAGCATGTTTTACTTTTTTACAGTCACTAACTGCATGTGCAGGAAACTGGATTAAAATTACATGACACGTTTTTGTATAAAAGTCAATTTTTTAATTGGAACTGTATATCAGTTCATTTTTGAATTGTTTATTAAATTTCATGTTAGAAACATGTAAGACGTTAATACTTTAATAGTGACTATTACAGAGTTATTGCCATTTTTTGATATGCTTTTGTTAGTTTTTGCAAAAACGTCAATTTTTTCAAATGGAACATCCTGTATATTATTTCATTTTTGAATTTCTCATTAAATTTCACATCAAAAACATGTAAGAAGTTAATACTTTAAAAGTGACTATTACCGAGCTATTATCGCTTTTTGATATAATTTTGTCAGTACTATACTATATTAATTAAAACCACAAAACTGACATAATTATATCAAAAAGAGACAATAGCTCAGTAATAGTAACTTTTAAAGTATTAACGTCTTACATGTTTTTGATGTGGAATTTAATAAGAAATTCAAAAATGAAATAATATACAGGGTGTTCCATTTGAAAAAATTGACGTTTTTGCAAAAACTAACAAAAGCATATCAAAAAACGACAGTAGCTCAGTAATAGTCACATTTAAATTGTTAACGTCTTAAATGTTTCTGACATGAAATTTAATAAACAATTCAAAAATGAACTGATATACAGGGTGTTCCATTTCAAAAAAATTACTTTTATTCTAAAACGTGTCATGTAATTTTATTCCAGTTTCCTGCACATGCAGTTAGTAACTGTAGAAAAATAAAACATGCTTCTATTAGGACCTCTTATTGTAAACAATACTGCAAAAAATTTTGTCCATCTAATACGGCGTTTTCGAGAAATATAATTTTATACAAACATTGAATTTTTCAGAATAATGGGAATAAGTAAAAACTTTACACTTTAGACCTATACTATCTGATCACTTTTTAACTACAGGGAATACAAAAATGCAGTAATATATAGGATGTTCCATTTAAAAAACTATAACTATGGTTAGCCACCAAGTTATGGAACACTATGTATAATACAAAATATTTTTAAAATGTGCTCCTAATGAACAGTTATCACAAGGAAAAAAAACGCTTCCAAATATCTTTACTCATAAAGGCATAATCGGCCTTACCCGCTTAGATGACTCACCCTCAATTATATTGTAAAAAATCGCAAATGGAATTTCTCGCTTGTTCTTGGATTCCGACTATAATTATTCCAATGTCTAGCAATTGCTCAACTAGAGAGATACTTGTAGATAAATAATCTATTGTTAAATTTCTCGACGTATATTTAAATGGCGCAATCAATGTCTCTACATTATGCATTCCCATATTCTTTTTAGCCTGGTTCATTGATTATGTATAAGAAGATAGTCCAAGTCCATAAGAAAAAGGTTGCGCCTAAAATCAACATTTTGGATGTCACCACCAGTGGGGCGCTAGTCGTCAAAGTGTCCACATGTGGTGGGGGTAATTTTCAAGGTAGTTGAGATTTAAACCGTTAACCAACATAATAAATTCCTAGTTTAGGCTTTTCAGTAAACAGATGACGCTGTAAAATAAAGTAAATAAATTTAATTTAATTCTTATATAGGTAATAATAATAATTCTGATCATAAACTGCGCAGAGTCATTAATAAAATGTGTATATACTAATAGTATTAAAAAATATTTTATTTACGTTCCACTCTACGAAAAAAGCATTTATACACATAATGAATATACATACTTATGTATACCTATATAAAAACGTTCAGCTTTGCCGAAGGAAGAAGGCATGAATATAATCCTTTTATTTGTATGTTTTTTTTGTTTAGTGCATGACGCCAAACTGATTCACTGTAGGCTTTACAGGCAAGGAAAGAAAACATGGGTTTTAAAATATAACAGACATATAAATCATATAGTGTGAGTGATATAGTACACAAGGCATTTGAATGAACAGGTAATTCATTCAGTCCTTTATGGATATAAAAGCAAGTTTACTTAAATACCTATGCATGTAAAATCTCTGAATTTTACCGCAAGCCTCTTTGCATCTATTTGTTTTACAGACTAAAATAAATTATTGAAAGTAATTCATATTTTTTTATAGGCGTATTAAAAGTACTGAAATTAATTGTATTTGTTTCCTTTAAAAATTAATCGTTCTCAATAATACACAACCTTCTTACTTTCTTATATGTAGTATAAGGAAGTATTGTGATGATGAAAATTTTGGACCTCAAGATTTTTGCAGATGCCCACGTTTTGAAGTCCCCCGATACCGAAAAAATGGTTTTTAAAAAATGTCTGTGTGTGTGAGCTGTGTGTCAGTGTGTCTGTGTGTGACCAGGATAGCGGTCAAACCGCTATAGCTATCGGTTCCCAATTTTGCATTTACTAGTATAATCTCCCTCTTGAGAACTGACTAAATTTTCAGTCAAATCGGCAGATCGGAAGTAGTAGTTTACTTCAGTGAAAAAATCGAAGTTTGCCAATATTTCGTCAACTACTAAGTTTAAACAATTTATAAAGAATTCATATGTACTTAAAATTAAAATTAAGAACACTTTTAGTAAAAAAGTTTTTCTAAATTTCTACCGGAAGTAGGTCTTTTACTGTTATCGAAAATCAGTTTTTTGCAAATATTTTGCAAGTCATGCGTTTTAGATAGGTACGTTACGAGTATAAAAGTATTTAGAACTTAATTCTCAATACTTTTTGTATAAAAAAATTCAAAATTCGGACCGGAACTAACACTTTTACTCTTATCGAATAGCGATTTTTTGCTAAATGTCGTAAATTGAGCATTCTATATACAACGCAACGATTGTATAGCGAGTGTGTGAAGTTAGCCCCCCTTTTTTCGAATATCGGAAATCTGACGGTTGTTCCAGGTTGTTCTAGGTTTGTTCTAAATTGTTCCAAAGTATTTCAAAAAAAAAGTCAAAATTGGCCGAGATAATTGAAAAAAACGACTTTTTCACCCAGCCCCCCTTTTTTCGAAAATTGAAATTCTGAAGGTTGTTCCAGGTTGTTCTAGTTGTTCTAAACATTGTTCCAAAGAATCTCGAAAAAAAAATCAAAATTGGCCGCGATAATCGGAAAAAACGAGTTTTTGCCAGCCCCCCTTTTCTTGAAAATTGTAATTCTGATGATTGTTCTAGGTTGCTCTAGGTTTGTTCTAAATTGTTCCAAAGTATTTCATAGAAAAAATCAAAATCAGACGAGAAAATGGGAAAAAACCAAAGCCAAAAGTATGAAGTCGGACCCAGTTTTTGAAAAAATTAAAATTTTGACGGTTGTTCTAGGTTGTTCTAGGTTTGTTCTAAACATTGTTCGAATACGTCAAAACCGTATCTCTTATATATCAAAAGATATGGCAAAAAAACCAAATCCAAAAGTGTGAAGTTAGCCCCCCTTTTATCGAAAATCTAACTTCTGACGGTTGTTCCAGGTTGCTCTAAGGGTGTTCTCAATTGTTCCAAAGTATTTCAAAAAATAAATCATAATTGGCCGAAAAAACGGCAAAAAACTTTTTTTTTCTGGCGGCCCATTTTTCGAAAATCGAAATTCTGACGGTTGTTCTGGGTTGTTCTAAGTTTGTTTTAAATTGTTCCAAAGGATTTCAAAGAAAAAATCATAATTGGCCGAGATAATAGAAAAAAACCATTTTCCCACGGACCCCCTTTTTGCGAAAATTCAAATTCTGAGGGTTGTTCCAGGTTGTTCTAGATTTGTTCTAAACATTATTCTTATACATCAGAACCGTATCTCTTATATTTCAAAAGATATTGCAAAAAAACGTTTTTAAAAAAAGTGTGAAGTTAGCCCCCCTTTTTTCGAAAATCTAACTTCTGACGGTTGTTCCAGGTTGCTCTAGGTGTGTTCTCAATTGTTCCAAAGTATTTCAAAAAATAAATCATAATTGGCCGAAAAAACGGCAAAAAACTTTTTTTTTCTGGCGGCCCATTTTTCGAAAATCGAAATTCTGACGGTTGTTCTGGGTTGTTCTAAGTTTGTTTTAAATTGCTCCAAAGGATCTCAAAGAAAAAATCATAATTGGCCGAGATAATAGAAAAAAACGATTTTCCCACGGACCCCCTTTTTGCGAAAATTCAAATTCTGAGGGTTGTTCCAGGTTGTTCTAGATTTGTTCTAAACATTATTCTTATACATCAGAACCGTATCTCTTATATTTCAAAAGATATTGCAAAAAAACGTTTTTAAAAAAAGTGTGAAGTTAGCCCCCCTTTTTTCGAAAATCTAACTTCTGACGGTTGTTCCAGGTTGCTCTAGGTGTGTTCTCAATTGTTCCAAAGTATTTCAAAAAATAAATCATAATTGGCCGAAAAAACGGCAAAAAACTTTTTTTTTCTGGCGGCCCATTTTTCGAAAATCGAAATTCTGACGGTTGTTCTGGGTTGTTCTAAGTTTGTTTTAAATTGTTCCAAAGGATCTCAAAGAAAAAATCATAATTGGCCGAGATAATAGAAAAAAACGATTTTCCCACGGACCCCCTTTTTGCAAAAATTCAAATTCTGAGGGTTGTTCCAGGTTGTTCTAGATTTGTTCTAAACATTATTCTTATACATCAGAACCGTATCTCTTATATTTCAAAAGATATTGCAAAAAAACATTTTTAAAAAAAGTGTGAAGTTAGCCCCCCTTTTTTCGAAAATCTAACTTCTGACGGTTGTTCCAGGTTGCTCTAGGTGTGTTCTCAATTGTTCCAAAGTATTTCAAAAAATAAATCATAATTGGCCGAAAAAACGGCAAAAAACTTTTTTTTTCTGGCGGCCCATTTTTCGAAAATCGAAATTCTGACGGTTGTTCTGGGTTGTTCTAAGTTTGTTTTAAATTGTTCCAAAGGATCTCAAAGAAAAAATCATAATTGGCCGAGATAATAGAAAAAAACGATTTTCCCACGGACCCCCTTTTTGCGAAAATTCAAATTCTGACGGTTGTTCCAGGTTGTTCTAGATTTGTTCTAAACATTATTCTTATACATCAGAACCGTATCTCTTATATTTCAAAAGATATTGCAAAAAAACATTTTTAAAAAAAGTGTGAAGTTAGCCCCCCTTTTTTCGAAAATCTAACTTCTGACGGTTGTTCCAGGTTGCTCTAGGTGTGTTCTCAATTGTTCCAAAGTATTTCAAAAAATAAATCATAATTGGCCGAAAAAACGGCAAAAAACTTTTTTTTTCTGGCGGCCCATTTTTCGAAAATCGAAATTCTGACGGTTGTTCTGGGTTGTTCTAAGTTTGTTTTAAATTGTTCCAAAGGATCTCAAAGAAAAAATCATAATTGGCCGAGATAATAGAAAAAAACGATTTTCCCACGGACCCCCTTTTTGCGAAAATTCAAATTCTGAGGGTTGTTCCAGGTTGTTCTAGATTTGTTCTAAACATTATTCTTATACATCAGAACCGTATCTCTTATATTTCAAAAGATATTGCAAAAAAACATTTTTAAAAAAAGTGTGAAGTTAGCCCCCCTTTTTTCGAAAATCTAACTTCTGACGGTTGTTCCAGGTTGCTCTAGGTGTGTTCTCAATTGTTCCAAAGTATTTCAAAAAATAAATCATAATTGGCCGAAAAAACGGCAAAAAACTTTTTTTTTCTGGCGGCCCATTTTTCGAAAATCGAAATTCTGACGGTTGTTCTGGGTTGTTCTAAGTTTGTTTTAAATTGTTCCAAAGGATCTCAAAGAAAAAATCATAATTGGCCGAGATAATAGAAAAAAACGATTTTCCCACGGACCCCCTTTTTGCGAAAATTCAAATTCTGAGGGTTGTTCCAGGTTGTTCTAGATTTGTTCTAAACATTATTCTTATACATCAGAACCGTATCTCTTATATTTCAAAAGATATTGCAAAAAAACGTTTTTAAAAAAGTGTGAAGTTAGCCCCCCTTTTTTCGAAAATCTAACTTCTGACGGTTGTTCCAGGTTACTCTAGGTGTGTTCTCAATTGTTCCAAAGTATTTCAAAAAATAAATCATAATTGGCCGAAAAAACGGCAAAAAAGTTTTTTTTTCTGGCGGCCCATTTTTCGAAAATCGAAATTCTGACGGTTGTTCTGGGTTGTTCTAAGTTTGTTTTAAATTGTTCCAAAGGATTTCAAAAAGTAAATCATAATTGGCCGAAAAAACGGCAAAAAACAATTTTTTTCTGGCGCCCCTTTTTTCGAAAATCGAAATTTTGAAGGTTGTTCTAGGTTGTTCTAAATTGTTCCAAAGGATTACAAAGAAAAAATCGAAATTGCCCAAGATAATAGGTAAATCGATTTTACCTATTATCTATATTTTAAAATGAATAATAATACTCATTTGTGATTCAGAATAAAGCAGAAGCAGTAAATATACATATATTTTCCCAAGTAATATAATTCATTTGTTTGAAAACAATATTGTTACTAAATGCTGATGCTCCTAACATAAAATAATATTAGAACAGTGACGTTAGTTACATTATTAATGTAGATTAAAAACTACCTCATAAACATATTGAGAATGATTATACCTTGCTCATAAAAAGATTAGTGTTTTTCTCATGAGCTGCTAGGTTGATGTTTCTTTGTTTATTTTTATTAGAGTTCATGCTTTAGTTTATCCCTAAAATCTAAAATATATATTTTTTCTGTAAAATTTATTTATTGATATTATTATATTATTTGATAACATTGACATAAATAATATATTTTTTTATCAATTTGGTATTGTAAAACAGCCTTTCCCAAATCGGCTACTCTTTGACGGATATACTATCTTATATTATCTAAATAGGTACCTATATAATATTTTTTCCAAATAAAGTAATAGTAGCCTTTGAATCGTTTTAGTGAGAAAATTAGACAGCATATTTCAACATGTTTACGAAGAGGGGCTACAAAAAATAAGCATACTTGATAGGAATGTCTACACGTGCTTGCATTCCCGGAGCAAAAACCATGAAAAAAAGTGGCCAGACCACGGCTAGACAAAATAACGTTGTAGTGGTTTACTATAATTAAAATTTTCAAACTTCAAAATCAGTATTTTATTTTTATTATTACTAGACAAAATAAAATAACAAAGGGAGCCTGATAGACTTCCCCATTTTGTTTGATTTTAGTTGGGTACCCATATCCAGCGCTTTTTTTTTTGAAATACTTTGAAACTGTAAGAATTTCGATTTTTAAGAAATAGGGACTGGGGAAAAATATCGTTTTTTCATAACCGGTTTTGATTTTCTCTTTGAAATAGTTCATCAGCATTTGGTAACAATATCGTTTTGTAATAAATAAACATTATATTTCTTGCGAAAATATATATTTATTGCTATATTAGATGTTTATTTCTTTAAATAGAACTGCATCATACAAAAACTTCCTTCAACACAGTAATGTTCGGAAAGTGCATTCCGCCCATTGTAAAATCGTTTTTTCCTATTATCTCCGCCAATTATGATTTATTTTTTGAAATACTTTGGAACAATTGAGAACACACTTAGAGCAACCTGGAAAAACCGTCAGAAGTTAGATTTTCGAAAAAAGGGGGGATAACTTCACACTTTTTGAAAAAAGTTTTTTGCAATATCTTTTGAAATATCAGAGATACGGTTCTGATGTATAAGAATAATGTTTAGAACAAATCTAGAACAACCTGGAACAACCCTCAGAATTTCAATTTTCGCAAAGAGGGGGTCCGTGGGAAAATCATTTTTTTCTATTATCTCGGCCAATTATGATTTTTCTTTGAAATCCTTTGGAACAATTTTAAACGAACTTAGAACAACCTAGAACAACCGTCAGAATTTCGATTTTCGAAAAAAGGGCCCCCAGAAAAAAAAGGTTTTTGCCGTTTTTTCGGACAATTATGATTTATTTTTTGAAATACTTTGGAACAATTGAGAACACACCTAGAGCAACCTGGAACAACCGTCAGAAGTTAGATTTTCGAAAAAAGGGGGGCTAATTTCACACATTTTTAAAAACGTTTTTTTGCAATATCTTTTGAAATATAAGAGATACGGTTCTGATGTATAAGAATAATGTTTAGAACAAATCTAGAACAACCTGGAACAACCCTCAGAATTTGAATTTTCGCAAAAAGGGGGTCCGTGGGAAAATCGTTTTTTTCTATTATCTCGGCCAATTATGATTTTTTCTTTGAAATCCTTTGGAACAATTTAAAACAAACTTAGAACAACCGTCAGAATTTCGATTTTCGAAAAATGGGCCGCCAGAAAAAAAAACTTTTTTGCCGTTTTTTCGGCCAATTATGATTTATTTTTTGAAATACTTTGGAACAATTGAGAACACACCTAGAGTAACCTGGAACAACCGTCAGAAGTTAGATTTTCGAAAAAAGGGGGGCTAACTTCACACTTTTTTAAAAACGTTTTTTTGCAATATCTTTTGAAATATAAGAGATACGGTTCTGATGTATAAGAATAATGTTTAGAACAAATCTAGAACAACCTGGAACAACCCTCAGAATTTGAATTTTCGCAAAAAGGGGGTCCGTGGGAAAATCGTTTTTTTCTATTATCTCGGCCAATTATGATTTTTTCTTTGAGATCCTTTGGAACAATTTAAAACAAACTTAGAACAACCCAGAACAACCGTCAGAATTTCGATTTTCGAAAAATGGGCCGCCAGAAAAAACAAGTTTTTTGCCGTTTTTTCGGCCAATTATGATTTATTTTTTGAAATACTTTGGAACAATTGAGAACACACCTAGAGCAACCTGGAACAACCGTCAGAAGTTAGATTTTCGAAAAAAGGGGGGCTAACTTCACACTTTTTTTAAAAATGTTTTTTTGCAATATCTTTTGAAATATAAGAGATACGGTTCTGATGTATAAGAATAATGTTTAGAACAAATCTAGAACAACCTGGAACAACCCTCAGAATTTGAATTTTCGCAAAAAGGGGGTCCGTGGGAAAATCGTTTTTTTCTATTATCTCGGCCAATTATGATTTTTTCTTTGAGATCCTTTGGAACAATTTAAAACAAACTTAGAACAACCCAGAACAACCGTCAGAATTTCGATTTTCGAAAAATGGGCCGCCAGAAAAAAAAAGTTTTTTGCCGTTTTTTCGGCCAATTATGATTTATTTTTTGAAATACTTTGGAACAATTGAGAACACACCTAGAGCAACCTGGAACAACCGTCAGAAGTTAGATTTTCGAAAAAAGGGGGGCTAACTTCACACATTTTTAAAAACGTTTTTTTGCAATATCTTTTGAAATATAAGAGATACGGTTCTGATGTATAAGAATAATGTTTAGAACAAATCTAGAACAACCTGGAACAACCCTCAGAATTTGAATTTTCGCAAAAAGGGGGTCCGTGGGAAAATCGTTTTTTTCTATTATCTCGGCCAATTATGATTTTTTCTTTGAGATCCTTTGGAACAATTTAAAACAAACTTAGAACAACCCAGAACAACCGTCAGAATTTCGATTTTCGAAAAATGGGCCGCCAGAAAAAAAAAGTTTTTTGCCGTTTTTTCGGCCAATTATGATTTATTTTTTGAAATACTTTGGAACAATTGAGAACACACCTAGAGCAACCTGGAACAACCGTCAGAAGTTAGATTTTCGAAAAAAGGGGGGCTAACTTCACACTTTTTTTAAAAACGTTTTTTTGCAATATCTTTTGAAATATAAGAGATACGGTTCTGATGTATAAGAATAATGTTTAGAACAAATCTAGAACAACCTGGAACAACCCTCAGAATTTGAATTTTCGCAAAAAGGGGGTCCGTGGGAAAATCGTTTTTTTCTATTATCTCGGCCAATTATGATTTTTTCTTTGAGATCCTTTGGAACAATTTAAAACAAACTTAGAACAACCCAGAACAACCGTCAGAATTTCGATTTTCGAAAAATGGGCCGCCAGAAAAAAAAAGTTTTTTGCCGTTTTTTCGGCCAATTATGATTTATTTTTTGAAATACTTTGGAACAATTGAGAACACACCTAGAGCAACCTGGAACAACCGTCAGAAGTTAGATTTTCGATAAAAGGGGGGCTAACTTCACACTTTTGGATTTGGTTTTTTTGCCATATCTTTTGATATATAAGAGATACGGTTTTGACGTATTCGAACAATGTTTAGAACAAACCTAGAACAACCTAGAACAACCGTCAAAATTTTAATTTTTGCAAAAACTGGGTCCGACTTCATACTTTTGGCTTTGGTTTTTTCCCATTTTCTCGTCTGATTTTGATTTTTTCTATGAAATACTTTGGAACAATTTAGAACAAACCTAGAGCAACCTAGAACAATCATCAGAATTACAATTTTCAAGAAAAGGGGGGCTGGCAAAAACTCGTTTTTTCCGATTATCTCGGCCAATTTTGATTTTTTTTTCGAGATTCTTTGGAACAATGTTTAGAACAACTAGAACAACCTGGAACAACCTTCAGAATTTCAATTTTCGAAAAAAGGGGGGCTGGGTGAAAAAGTCGTTTTTTTCAATTATCTCGGCCAATTTTGACTTTTTTTTTGAAATACTTTGGAACAATTTAGAACAAACCTAGAACAACCTGGAACAACCGTCAGATTTCCGATATTCGAAAAAAGGGGGGCTAACTTCACACACTCTTGTATAGCGCATGTATCAGTCCCCACAACTGAACGACTACGTATATGTACTCCCCTCCGTTAACCAGAGCGGTGGTAGTAGTATACTACAGCCGTTCGCGTCGGGGAATACGATAACTGTAGCGAGTGATAGTGGGGACTTGGACACTCCTCTGTCGTTGCTTCACCCGAAAACTTACCGGTATGTATATTTATCAAGAGTACAGAAGTATTTAGAGTTGGATTTGGAATATTTTTTGTATAAATGAAATTTTAAAATTCGCACCGGGAGTAACACTTTTATTCTTAACGAGTAGTAATTTCTTTTGAATATCTCGCAAAGTATTCATCCTATAGAGATTTACCGTCTTTTTCTTTTGGTTTTCCCCTTTTGTCAATTGTGTTTCACAATTTGTCAAATGACTTTCCCAATTCCTGTCATATTGACATATATGTCAAATTAAATTATTTTTTTGTCAAATCTCTTTCACTTTATATCAATTACTTTTCCCATGTGTGTTAATTATATGTTTTGCTTAATAACTACTTACCAAGCTGTGCATCATTTTCATTTAGTTATTGACGTACCCTTGAAAATAAAGTATACAATTGAAATTTTAAGTTATCTACTTTATTCTTGTGTAATGTACTTAGAAATTGATAAAAACATACATGTATGCAAAACATTTTCAAATATCACAAATATGCACAGTACAAACAATCGAAATATATAAATGAAGAAACAATTAATTTAATATTTCATTTTGTTCTAAACAATCACCCAGATATGTTTCCATATGCTGAACATAATGAAGACAATTATCTGCAGTTATTTGTTCAGAAGCATTGTGTATTGCTGCATGTAATTCATCCTCATTTGTCGGCTGAGTTCTCTTTATTATGTGTTTCCATTGATTAAATAATTCCTCTATAGGATTTAAAAATGGACTGTGAGCAGATAAAAAAACTTCAAAATGCTCATGAGTTCTAATGAGATTGACAACTTCTTCATTTGTATGAAATTTAACATTATCCATAACAAAAAAGGCGCCTTGTATGTTATCATTATGTAAATGATTAATTAGAGTTGTAATAAATTCACAGAAATGAACTGTATTGAATGGTCTATCTTGGATTTGGAACAAATATAGTGAATTTATATTCATTGCTGCAGCCACAGAATAATTACGCCCTCTTAGTTGAGCTTTTATTTTCGTTGCTCGAGTATTTTTAACTGGTCTTCCATATGAAGTTCGAGAATTAACTTGAATTCCATATTCATCAATGAAAAAAATCTTTTCCCTTTCGAACATGATTCTATTGTACCGGATAGCATATTCAAAGCGAGTCTGTATGATTTGTGGTGTATTTCTTCTTTCGGGAACGAAAGAGATTCTCTTAAACGAATAATGGAAAGTTTTAAGTGCTCTGTTAATCGTCCATAGCGATATTTGATGAAGTGGCCACTGCGTCAAACATCTTTCTTTTAACTGACGAAGTGATAAACTGCAATCTTCATCAATCCAATTGCAAATTTCATTTATCTGTAACACAGATAATTTTTTTAGTCGGTGACCAGCACTTCTTTTATGAATATTAGCGGATCTCCGGTATGTAGAATAAATCTTTCTTACTGTATTGGGTAAAATTCCAAATTGCTCTCCAATATTATTTGCCGTGAGCCCGTTCTTCATAGTACGAATTATTAAAGCTCTTAAATCATTATTTATTTGACTATTAATTCGATGATTCTCCATAATAGATGAATATAAAATGATTAACACGCTTCGTGAAAGTCAATTGACATATAGTGAAACACATTTGACAAAAATAAGGAAATTATTTGACACATCGCCGCCATATTATAATAAATGGGAGTCATTTGACAAATTGTGAAACACAATCGACAAAAGGGGAAAACCAAAAGAAAAAGACTGTATTAAGAGAATAGTAGTATTTATAATAGGATTTTGAATCATTATTATATAAAAAAATTCGTAAAATTCTATAATTTGAAACTCTCATACGTATAAGAAAGTCGTGTGGTGGACACACCTCAATATTTTTTTGTATATAGTAACATCGATCTGCGTAATATATAAAACCAACATTATTTCCAAAATTGATCCTTTCTCCTTTTATCACATTTTGGGTTTATGTCTGAATGCAATTTTCAGCGCTTATAAATGTTTAAAAAATTAAATTATTAATTAAAAAATTATCGTTTAAAGATAAAAATTTCTATTAAATTATTTTTAACATAATCTATCACAAAATAATTGTCCAGATACGTCAAAAAATATTGACAGGAACGAACATATTTGACGTAAATATAATGTGGCTTTTCATTATGCAAAAAATAAGGTGTGGTCACCACACGACCTTCTTATACGTGTGTGTGTGTGTGTGTGTTTCAAATTATACAAAAGTTGTTCTAAATTAAGAGTTAAATACTTTTATCTTCTGAAAAAATAAACAAAATGCTACTGTACTACTTCTATTCTCTTAATAAATCTCTATAGAATGCATACTTGGCGAAATATTCGAAAGAGAGTGCTACTCCCTAAGAGTAAAAGTGTTACTTCCTGTCCGAATTTTAAAATTTCTTTTATGCATAAAATATTTCAAATGTAGTTCTAAATATATTTGTGCTCTTGATAAATATATATATAGAATGGATAACTTACGACATATTTGCAGAAAATCGCTATTCGATAAGAGTAAAAGTATTCCGGTCCGAATTTTTAAATTTTTTTATACAAAAGATATTGAAAATTAAGTTCCAAATATTTTTACTTTCTTATACGTAGTATAAGGAAGTATTGTGATGATGAAAATTTTCGACCTCGAGAAAAAGTGGTTTTTAAAAAATGTCTCTCTCTCTCTCTCTCTCTCTCTCTCTCTCTCTCTCTCTCTCTCTCTCTCTCTCTCTCTCTCTCTCTCTCTCTCTCTCCTCTCTCTCTCTCTCTCTCTCTCTCTCTCTCTCTCTCTCTCTCTCTCTCTCTCTCTGTGTGTGTGTGTGTGTGTGTGTGTGTCTGTGTGTGTGTGACCACGATAGCGGTGTCAAACCGCTATAGGTATCAAATCTAAATTTTATATTTACAAATATAATCTCCCTCTTGAGATCTGATTAGATTTTCAGTAAAATCGGCAGACCGGAAGTAGTAGTTTACTTCAGTGAAAAAATCGTATTTTGCCAATTATTCGGCAACTACTAAGTGTAAACAAATTTGTAAAGAATTCATATATACTCAAAATTAAGTTTGAGAAGAATCTTATTAAAAAAGTTTTTCGAAATTCCTACCGGAAGTAGGTTTTTTACTTTTATCGAAAATCAGTTTTTTGCGAATATTTCGCAAGTCATGCTTTTTAGACAGGTATGTTACGAGTATAAAAGAATTTAGAACTTAATTTTCAATACCTTTTGTATAAAAAAATTTTCAAAATTCGGACCGGAAGTAACACTTTTACTCTTATCGATTAACAATTTTTGCAAATATTTCGTAAATTATGCATTTTATATCAAGAGTACAAAAGCATTTAGAGTTGAATTTGAAATATTTTTTGTATAAATAAAATTTCAAAATTCGAATCGGAAGTAACACTTTTACTCTTATTGAATAGCGATTTTTGCAAATATTTCGTAAATTATGCATTCTATATATATTTGTCAAGAGTAAAAAAGTATTTAGAGTTGAATTTGGAATATTTTTTGTATAAATGAAAATTCAAAATTCGGACCGGAAGTAATACTTTTACTCTTAGCGAGTAGCATTTTTTTGCAAATATCTCACAAAGTATGTATCCTATAGAGATTTATTAAGAGACTGGAAGTATTTAGAATAGGATTTTGAATAATTTTTGTATAAAATAATTTTTAAAATTGTATGATTTGAACCGCTCATACGTATAAGAAAGTCGTGTGGTGGCCACACCTCATTTTTATACTCGTACTATACCCGTCTCAAAAGCATGACTTGCGAAATATTTGCAAAAATATATTTTTCGATAAGAGTAAAAGACCTACCTACTTCCAGTAGGGATTTCAAAAAACTTTCATAATAAAATTTTTCTGAAATTTAAGTCTGAGTACATATGAATTCCTTATAAATTTATTTAAACTTAGTAGTTGATGAAATATTGGCGAAATTCGATTTTTTCACTGAAGTAAACTTCTACTTCCGATCTGCGGAATTTACTGAAAATCTAATCAGATCTCAAGAGGGAGATTACACACGTAAATACAAAATTTGGAGTTGATTACTACAGCGGTTTGACCGTTATTGTGATCACACAGAGACACACACACAGACATTTTTTAAAAACCACTTTTTTGGTATCAGGGGACTTCAAAACGTGGACATCTGCAAAAATCTGGAGGTCGAAAATTTTCGTCATCACAATACTTTCTTACACTACGTATAAGAAAGTAAAAGCACTCACGTTACACACTTCCGTATTTTAAATGGTGTCAAAGTACCTATGCCAGGCACATTTCATTCGCACATTGTATTCGGCATTTTTTGTCCGAGATAACCAAAAATACGGTAATATCATTCCTCTACAATTACTACCTAATTCATTCCCTGACAGTAAACATATTCTTTGTTTGTCAAATTCATGTTAAATAAATCTAGGAACAATTTTTGTTCATATTATTTATAATTTTTGCCATACTTTGAAATTACTGTTTATTAATATAAGAAATAAAGCTGTTACATAATGTAAAATTACTTTAAAAGGCTTCTTAGTATATTTATAGAAAAATTATTAAGGATGTTACGTTCAAGGTAAATATAAGATTGTGTCTTTAGTATCCTTTTATGGGAAGTGTTATTTTTCCTGACTATTTTTGTATAGCATTTTATTACATTTTAAATACATTAAAAAGAAAACTTGAGATTCTTTACTCAAATATTAGAAGAAAGAAGTAATAAATAATCCGACTTCATACAATACATCCCTTCATTCGCGTGTTCGTATATATGTATATGGATATATGACAGGTATATATTTTTAAATATCTGTAAAAAAACGAAATATATGTTGGTTACTTTGCTCTCTGCATTTGGATTATTTACGCAAGAGTTTATAAAGAGCCACACGAACTATTCCTTCGTAGATAGCGTGGTGGTGGTTTTAAACTTGAATGCACTCACGCGCAAAAATGCAATTTTTCATATTTTGGATAGTTAGGCGACATCTTCCGCTAACATTTCGAATTATTTTGATTGTCAATGGACTTGGTATATCTTCTTATACATAATCAATGGCCTGGTTGCTTTCCCACATAAATCGTCCCATTCACAACATACCCACTCTTACTTCCTCATAACCAAAAGAATTTTATATCATATTTGGCGGGTTACTTGGCATATACTGTATAAAACTACAACCACCTCTGTAAGCAAGCAACTGTAACATTACTTTCAGGGATCATTACGCGTTCACATTGTGTTATAAATAGGTCCCAAATATATCTTATGGGAGCTAATTTGTCAGTTTGATCTAATTTGCCATGTTCTTTTCTTATCGAACCTCAAAAATCGTCTTATATATTCAAAACGATTAACAGGCATAGTAGCCTTGTAGATAGGATTTGACTATTTATCTAGCACGTGCTCCCTTACAGAAACATCCCATTTTTTTCTTAACTTCTGATAATAGAAGTACACCGAATTTGTATATAGAATATTTTCTTCCAATATGTGTTTATTCATAAAACTGCTTCAGGCATATTTCAGAGATGGTAATTGATTTTTCGTCGCTGGACCGGCAACAGAACGGATGATAGAATGTAACAAAGTAATCCTTGGAGAGTAAGTGCTCTCGCACTATTAAATCACTCAAGTATACATACACGAAAAAAAATGTTGTTTTTCGTATATGAATAAATGTATGAATGCACATCTACACCAAGCTGGAATTGCGAATAACAACGTACAAACAGCTATGTCGACCTTATATTGGTCTCATCAGTGCACGAGCGTGTTGTTCACAATGCTTTACAAACTTAGATTACCTGCATACAGTCAACTTACGCGCCAAATGCCATGAGAGATTCCCAGCGGCATCTATTACACAAGGACGACATCGCAAGGTAATGTTACCCTCCGTAGTACAACTACTAATCGGGCAACTGTAGATATACGTGCATTCAATGAACGAATGATATTGTGGCACCTAGTTTTTACTTGAGAATGTGCAGTTCTATGCCACTTATAACCATTTGCGTCTATCATAGTAGAATCTGCAATGGATTCTATTATTTATTGATCTTCTGATGAACAATCTATAGGTATCTGTGTGTCATCAGATACCACACCAGAATTCAACACATCTGAATCGGCCTCTTCATACCACTGTAAAGCGATTTCTTCGAAGTTGTGATCATCTGGACGAACGCTGCGCGTTATACTCCTGGATGTCATTATTCTAAATATTGTAACGTTTTCGGGTTCAAATAAACAACTCGTGCAATTATTTATTTAAAAACAGTCTGTACATTTATGTACTTAAAATTATATAACAATATAAAAATATATAAACTAACGTAACACACTTAAACTACTACAATTTAATTGTCACAGGTATTTATTTATGTCTAATACTAATATCTCTCTCCGTATTTATTTATATAACAGTTCTATTTATATAAGACGGCACTACTATATTTATTTTACGCTACCACTACGTAAGGACTTTCTTTATCCCGAACTACTCCGCCCGCAATGAATGAATCCCGTAATGAATTCCGTACTGAATTCCGGTGACTCAGTCGCCTTATATACCATGCATGAAATGTTCTCGAAGCATTCTCGTAAACTCTGTCTCCCTCCAGAATATTTGTAGAATATTCCCAGACATTTGTCTCCGCTTCCGATACAGTACCATGCGTAAGTGTATGACTCACCGCTTTACAATGTTTACCAGCAGCGAGAGAGATGATTTATGGCAGTGTGTAAATAAGAGCGTTTTTATACGTTGCTCGGTCTGTCCTTTTTTTTGCGTGTGACAATTTCGTTTTTATCGCGCCGAGAGATCTGATTCTTTTATTTAATGTAAACACATTTCGTTACAATATTAATATTTTGCATAAATTGTAAAATGTACGATCCATAAATAGGTTTATTGTACAAGAAGTGAGGCTATGTGAAGTGTTATTATTAGCAAATCAATTATAAAATTACTATCACAAACACACAGCAAAAATCATTATGTAATACATATTTACATAAAATTGAAACCAATATTATTTCAATCAGAAACACCATGTAGGGTCAGGTGGGGTAATTGTAAACTAGGGGTAATTGGAAACAGTACTGGGATTTATTAAAAATTTAAAATAGGCGCGATTCGCGCCTCAACTTCAGTGGACACACCTCGGCCGGATATGCAGTTGCATAGTTTACTCCGCTACAGTTGATTTTACGCCAACAGTGATAGTAAGTTTTGGATGGTGTTTTATCGTTTGGAATTTGTTTCGGTCACGGAACTTTACAAGTTTTGTTAGAGAGACTGAAAGGTAAGTTTGAAGCTCTTTTTTGATTTTGGCGATAAGTATTTGATGCAGAGAAACGTTTTTTCTGGACGTAACCTCAAATTTGTTCCTTCAGCCTCGACAAATATGTGTTTACAATTACCCCTTCGAAATTTGCGAATGGGGAAATTGTGAACGCCTAGTTGGGATAATTGTAAACAACAACTCGTCGCATCAAAATAGTATTTATTCTATTACAGGAACCAAGAAAGATGCCTAGGAAGTATATGAAGAAGAAAACTGACCAGAGGTACTCACAGAAAGATCTTCTATTGGCTGTCAATGACGTAAGGAACAAGAACTGCACGTATCGTCAGGCTTCACACCAATATAACGTGCCTGTGGCCGTGATGTACCATAGAATAAAAGGGAGAAATATCCCAGACACGAAAATGGCAGGTGGACGTTCCACTGTGTTTACAACCGAAGAAGAACAAATGGTGGAATGCCTAAAAGCCCGAGCACGAATGGGATACCCGTGCGACAAGGAAGAGTTACGGGACCTGGTTGCCAAATACGTCAAAGAAAACAATTTACCAATGCCATTTAAGGATGGACGTCCTGGTCTGGATTGGTACTATGGCTTTATGAAACGGCATAAACAATTGTCATTCAAGAAGCCTGAACAGCTTCAGAAAGCAAGGAAAGACCAAAGGAAGCCAGACGTTATCTATAATTTTTATGAAAATTTGGCAAAGGTTGTTTTAGAAAACTCAATTGATAATCCTGCATTGGTATTCAATGCAGATGAAAGTGGCTTCGGGAATGATCCATCAAGGATAAAAACTATTGGCGAACGGGGAAAGCCTCTTTCAAGGGTCTCAGGTGGTTCTGGGCGTGAGTCAACAAGTGTCCTGGCTTGCGTAGCGGCTGATGGATCCGTTTTACCACCATTCATTATCTTTAAAGGAGGCGCAGTGGAGGCTAGGTGGACTTCACCGAAGGCTTACCCAGGCACAGTTTATTCTGTGTCTACCAACGGATGGATGGAGGAGCCTCAGTACTTCAATTGGTTTGAATCTGTATTCGTAAAGTGGGTGAAAGATATAAGGTTACAAAAGAATTTACAAAATAAGGAAGCTTTACTGTTGTATGATTGCCATAAGAGTCACATAAGTTTGAGAATCGTTGAGTGTGCACTTAGCAATAAAATCATCTTGGTAAAATTTCCAAGCCATTTAACTGACAGGCTGCAACCTCTTGATAAGTGTATATTCGGTCCGGTGAAAACTGCTTGGGAGAAAAAACTTATTGCCTACGGAAAGAAGCACATGGGCCACGGGGTAGGACGACTAAAAAAGAATGAATTTACGGAAATCTTAGGAGAAGTCTGGAAAGAAGCTATAACAGTAAATAATATTAATAGCGCATTTATAAACACAGGAATGTTTCCTGTTGACTCTGCGAAGTTTCCCGAAGATGAATTTAATCCCATTGATTTGAAGAGATACAGAGAAAATCAGCGTAAAGCCGTCCTAAATTCTGAAAATGAACAGGACGAAAACAGGACGGAAAGGCAACCACTACAGTTATTAACGCCATCTCCATCTACATCCGCCACTTTAACTCCCGATCGTATTACGCCAGCCTCAAATGTTATTGCTGTTTTCTCGTCAGCAATTGCTAATACACTTGACGTCGAACCGTACAAAAAGGCAGCAGAGCCCAAAAAAGTAACACCAAGATTGAAGCAGGCTCGGTACGGTGAAGTTTTGACAAGTGTTGAAGTTATGGAACGTCTCAAAGAAGCCGAACGTTTAAAAGAGGAGAAAAATAACCGAAAACGTAAACCTCGGGGAGGAAAAACTTCCAGAGAAAAACTGAAGGACTCTGAAAGCGAAGAGGAAAATGACAATTTAAGACTTTGTAATGATTCAGATGAAGACATGAATGAAATACAATGGGCCGAAGAAGTTGCAGCCGACAGCTACCCGGAGGTGGAATATAAAATGCCAGAATGGCACGCAATTAAGCGAGGAGTTTACTTATTGGTCATTTTCTTGGAGGACCTAGAAAAAGCACAAATTATAAATATGTCTGCCGTGTACGGGATGTCGATGAAGAAAGTGGCGACGTTGATGTTGTCGATTTTAGGCGCAACGACACATTTGGCACTGAATTTGTTGAAAAAGAACAGGACGTTTCAACTGTAGAATTTGGGATGATTGTGGCCTTGCTACCTGAACCGAAAGTTGTGAAGAGAGCTAGAAAAACAATTCATGATTTTGAAGGCACTGTTGGCGTTTTTGAAAAATAGTGTTTTTTCAACATATTTTCTGTGACCACGTGAAACTTCAATAAAGCATTTGTTATTTCTAGCCGCCTTACTTTGTCCTGCAAATTTATAGCTTGTATAGGGGTAAATGCAAACACGCATATAAATTGATGCTCAAGCATGCAAAAGGTTCACTTGCACTCCTATTCACATTTCCCCCATCAAAACTTACTATTAAACTTAATAGGACAACAAATGCATGTTTTCATTTACCCCTAAATTGTGTACCATCTAATTTTGTGTTGGGGTAATTGTAAACAGGCCCTAAAAATTAAAAAATGACATGGATAGACTTGAAATGTGGCAAAAAGCCTTCAAAAAGGTCAAACTATACGGGTATTATTACAGGTGTCAATGACCCATCATTAAACACAAAATATAGCATTTTAAAATGCAAGTATACAAAAAGCGTTTACAATTACCCTACCTGACCTTAATATACTTAACTAGCATAAACAGAGTGTCACTTACTTACGTTCACTAACGAGCGTCTGCAGACAGCCCCGAGCAACCCAAGATTTAGCGCGCGAATTTTAAATATTTGCTATATAATGCCGTATATTTTCTTACAAATATGCATCAAATTATGGTATAGTTATATTTCATCGAGATTTAATATATTGTAATGAAACAAGCCGACAGAGAAGCAGACATTCGGCGCGACTGGTAAACATCGTAAAGCAATCAATCATCGATTTTATATGTACTGCGAAGAGACAGAATGTCTGTCGAATGTCCTACAAACATCGAGAGGAAGATGGAGTTTACGCGAATGCTTCCAGATGTTTCGTATGTGTAGATAAGGCGACTGGGTCACGGAAATGAGTCAATTCCGGAATAAGAAAGTCCTTAAGCAGTCGTCGCGCGGAACAGACCAAAGTAAAAATAAATATAAGAAATAAATAAATAGTTCTTTGAGTGGTAGTCGAAGAATAAACATAAATATAGTGTAATAAAGACATAAATATTACCGTGTCATATAAATAGTAGTAGTAAATAAATACCTGTGTAAATTTATTAAATCGTAGTAGTTTAAGTGTGATACATTAGTTTTATATTTTTATATTGTAATTAATTTTACGTATATGAATATACAGACTGTTTTAAATAAATAAATTGCACGAGTTGTTTATTGCGAACCCGAAAACGTAACAATATCTTTTTAAAAGTCCAGTGGCAATAAATAGAGAAAATTTTCAAACTATATTATTTATTAAAATAATTACAGAATAATACATATTTCTTTAAATATAATTTATGCCCGTGCTTCCATATCATAACCATCATCACATAGACCTACCACCATCATACCATACAACATAAATATAAAAAGTTACATCAGAGTTCAGTAGCGAGTAGCAAAATAGTAATAATTTTAAGAAAATAGTTAGAAATAGTTATAGGGTAAACGTCTTTATACATATATTTTCACTTCTATGCTAATCACTTTAGTTTTTAGGATGGATGTGAAGAAAAAATTCAGTGAAGTAAGTAATGAAGTCATTTATTCTTGCGATGAATGTAAAAAGAATTTTAAAAGAAAAACAGCTCTTATGTCCCATAATAAATGGAAACATGAAACGACACATTAGTGTTCTTCATATTATAAAATATTTCAGAAACGGTTTAATTTATCACGGCATGCCACAAATTGTGCTTGTAAAAAAGAGACAGTTTAATATAAATGCTCTCTTTGTGAAATTTGTGCTTGTAATAGAATAATATTATTTAACCATTATCAAGCAGATCATAAAATCAATTTAACAGAGAAGAAATTACAGTTTACTACATTAGAAGAAAGTAGTAAACTGTCAAACTATGAACGAGAACATGTGTGACATGTGATCGCCAACGTCATCTACCTGTCGGTAGAACAAACTAAAATAACACATACAAGAGTCTCAGATACCCTACGGATGCTATAAAGTAGTAGTAATAGGAAATTTCAAATATCTGCAAGGAGAAACGTTTCTATAACATATTTTTATCGTAATGATATTTATAAATACGTAATAAAAGCATTCCTAAACGGAATTAAGACTGTCACAAAGAACATTTTATATCAGAGCGGGTCTTTTGGACCCCACGTATGCATCCTAGGGTTAATACTCAATGATTAGTGCAAATTCTGGCTAGATTTCTCCAGCTTGTCTTTTTATAAGACTACAACAATATTTGCAAGATTCCAGTTTATTTGGGTCGCTCGCAAGATCAAAGTCGGTATCCACCCCTGAAGTAGAAAACACAACTCTAGCAAACATACTAATAATAATAATAATAATATTTATTAAATCCCCAACAGATTAACATCCACAAAGGGTACAAAATTAACTATAAGTACAAATGCATAGAAGCTAAAGCAAATCTACACTAAAAAAATTGAAATTTCTCGCTGCGTGTACCAGAGGCGCCTTCCATAAAACATTTGTCCGAACCGTCGGGACCCAGAGGAGCCCGTGATGCCTTGAATGGAGACGCGGTACATGGACATCCATCCCGAAGAGAAGGTCGGGTGAGACGATCCTATTTGTGAGGACGTTCAGTGTAAAGGCTATACTTATGCTTTTTCTTCTTTCTCCCAACGAAAGGAAGCCGTCCGCCTCCAACAATTCACCATAATCAACACCACGCGCAGGATAATGCCCGTCGCTCCTATATGAGAGGTACTTCAAAAATTTGCGCTGGACACGTTCTATGAGGTCAATCTGCACACCGTAGAGGGGATACCAAGCATTAACTGCGTACTCGAGCTTGTATACAACATAAGCAAAGTGCAGAGTCTTAATTGCATCAATATTATGAAAATCCCTGCAGATCCGAATAATAAAACCGAGGGTCTTATAGGTTGCACTCGTGATAGATAGGACTTGGTTGGAAAGTAGAAATTTCTCATCGAATGTTACACCCAAATCTTTAATTGTTGACTGTCGGGAAATGCTGACATTATCAATCACGTATTGGGTTTCAACCCTACAGATTTTCCTTGAGAATGACGCAACATAACGCTTATCGGTATTCAAGAGAAGATTATTGCGCAGACACCATTGCTGTATGTTATTAAGATTGTCCTGCAGAAGCGTAATTTCAGACGGAGGGCGTATGGTATTGTATATTTTAATATCATCTGCGTAAGCCAACACGGGACAAGTAATCAAGTTAATGAGGTCGTCAATATAGATATTAAATAGGAGTGGACCCAAATTCGATCCTTGGGGCACACCAGATGTAGAGAGAAAAGGACGAGACCTGTATCCATTAAAATAAACGTAGTTCACCCAACCGAGCAAATAAGAACGCAGTAAACCATGGAATGACTCGCCAATACCAAAAAAACTCAGTTTCTCCAATAAAATGTGGTGCACAATCGAATCAAACGCACGTGAGAAGTCCGTATAAATTACATCCAACTGGACACCCTCGTCCAGGTTCTTTGCTATTTCCTGGGATATCAGCGTTAGATTGGTAGTGCTAGACCTGCCGGGCATAAATCCGTGTTGTGAAGTCGAAAGAAAAGGTTTAGCTCCATAGAAGAGATGCACTGGTAGATCAACGTCTCAAACACCTTAGCAAACGTAGAGATAACTACTACAAGCCTGTAATTACGTATGTCTGAACTGTCACCTTTCTTGAAAATTGGCGAAATTCTGGCAATCTTCCAGACATCGGGAAAGATGGACGTTCTGATGCCAAATTGAAAGTTTAGGGACAAAGTCAAAGGAAGTGGGAATTACTGCTCTCGTTATTTAGAGAATCCTCTATGACCAACAGCTTTACCCGTACCATGTACAATGAGTGCAGCCCCTAATCCATTTGAACATCAAGCACGTCAAATCATATTTGACCAACAGATATCAGAACTGGTGTTGTGAGTCAGAAAGGTCAGATTACTAAAAATCTAATTTCGGCGGCAAAAAAATTATTTCTGAGGTTACACAAGAGTGTATTTTGGGCTCCACTTTGTTTCTAATTACATAAATGACTTGGTAGCAAGTTGAGATAATTGCATTTCATCTCAATACGCTGATGATACATAATGCATTTTATCAGCAAATTCCATGGCAAATAGGGTTGAAATAAGGTGTGTAATTTCAATAATGTATAACTGGTGTCTGTCGAATGAATTAATAATTAACATAGAGGAAACTAATTTATTTGCATTTTCGTAAACAATCTAATCCAGACTACAGTCTTTATGTTACGTTTGGACTGTCTATTTCTATTATGAAATCAAATAGTTTTGTGGGATTAATTATGAATAATAGAATGTGCCGTACCAATCACTGTAATTTGTTTAAAAAAAATAGTTCGTTAATATTTGGTTTGAATATTTTGCAGAAATGTGTAGGAATGCTTGCATAGAAATCTCTCGCCTCAGATATGCATTAATCTTTTGAGAAACATCGACACATCTTGATGTTGTCTTTATATTACAAAACGCGCTGTTCGAACAATGTATGGAGATCTGCATCGCTAAGATTGTAAAATTCTTTTTCAAGATCTTAAATTATAAATTTTACTTCATTATTTATATAGAAACATTAATGAAAGCATACACGTGCTACTGACTCATTGGTCTTCGTCAGTGCAGAGTAGCCAAGGAATAAGACATGAGAGCCTTAGAAATGAAAAGATAACAATCGGTGGCCATCATGCGATAGACTACCTATTGTGGCTTTAACAGGACTCTCCTAGACACCCCAACATTTGGATCTGTATTTTGGGCAACATTTTACTAAGGTCCGTCTGCTATGTTAAACCGATTTACAAACGCTGCTTATCTCAACTTTACAGAACTCCATTGAATGATCTTTCAAACAGCATATTAATATAAAACCAACACGGTGCTGCTCCAGCGCATTCTCCGATTGAGACTAGAGGACATGTATAAGTAACTTTTAGAAGAAGATGTGTAAAAAGGCCTGCGAGATTCCTGATAAATAATTAAAAAAATGCAATTTGCAGGAAATTTGTTTATTCAGTTACAACATATCATTTGACAATCGCAAATTTATTTTTTTCTACTCCCATACTTTAATTGTATTATTAGATATGCCGAACCTGTACTATAATGATGTTCATTACGATACAGATTTTCATTATGTTACAAGTTTATATCCAATAGGAATACAGATTTTTCATTACGATACAAGTTTATATCCAATAGGAATGCGACATTTCAATATTCAAACAATATTCAATATGGCGACTGCATATCTGACAGATATACAAATTAAATAAATGTGACAGTTCTCTGCAATTTACAAATAAGTACTTAAAATTTGTGCTTTTTTGAAAATATAAACGGTAAAAATGAGGGATAATGACAGTGAAATGTAATAATTGACTCCGCCAGAAATTATGGAACAAGCCTTAGTAGCCACGAACAATTTATTACCAGCCAAATTCACAAAAACGTACGGAAAATTTTAACCTCAATTTATGAAATGGATTGTTCAAAAAATATGTTTTATTATGGGGTCGTAGAAAAAATAGTGTATGTAACTCGCATTTAATGGCTATTAAGACACTCGTATTCATTACAATACTCGGCTTCGCCTCGTATTGTAATTCTCTTACTCGTGTCTTAATAGCTATCATTAAATGCTCATTGCATAATATACTATTTTCTATTCCGGTGCTATAAAGTTCACTTTACGACACCCGTTTTGGTTGCATAAAGTATTACTTTATCGCACGCTAATTTTATTTTTTTGAAGTTGGTAACAAAAAAAGTGGAACCAAATCGTATTTAAATGTCAAAATATAAGCATTTAAAGTAACAAAAATGTGCAATAAAATTGTACAAAGAATAAAAAGCACACATGCTAACATTTCACTTACTAATTAGCAATATAAATTGTTAAGCAGAGTTGGATGATAAGTTTTCGGATGCTACTATTGACATTTACTTACCATGTTGAATAGTACAACTGTTATAAAAGTTTGTTTTGATAAATATGTAGAGAGTTTGTCGACGAAAGATTTTGTAAATTGTCTTCTGCTATTTTGCGAATCTCTGGGGGCGTACAGTTATTTATTTCGTCCTTTTTGTTGATAATTTGAAATAATTTATTGTATAAATCAGTCTGAATTTTAAACACAATTACATATAGCACCACCGATATTCAAATATTTAAAACGTTCTACTTAAAAATCAGAGTAACCAACTTCAAAAAAGCAAAATTTCTAAAATATTCGAACAAAACATGTCTCTTATTTTAAGTTTTTTTGAACTTTTAATAACCGAAATAGAAAAAATAGTATAAAATACACGTTTCATAAGACATTTTGCGCACTTGTTCTTTAGAAAACTCGCCTAGCGGCTCGTTTTCTAAACTTGAACGCGTGCGCAAAAATCGTGTCTTATGAAGCTTATATTTTAATATACTATTTTATATAAACCGATAAAAACATTTATACTTTTTTACGCTAGGTGTCCTATTTATTAGTCATGTTTACTTAAATCTCTTAGCACAGACATTTTAATTGCACTGTGTTAGTTTTCGTGCAAATTCGTTCAATTACATTTGCATTGTCTGCAAAATCAGTAATTAATTTATACTATGCTTAGGGAAATGATCGTTAAAAAAGTAATAAATCTTCTTCTTTTTTTAAAATGCCCTGTGAGTAGTTAATTTTTGTGAAAGCCATAAATAATAGCTGCGTAATTTGCAGAATGACTCGCGGCCAAGCACAAAACTAAAATGTCGTCGTATATCAACTAGTAAATATAATTTATGTGGCGGCGTAAATCTATAGTAAATATCAGTAGAGTGCAATCCTTTTTACCTTTATATACTCGTTACTTTATAGAAAATAACGAGAATCCGTTTCTGTACTTGCAGAGTCACTACAGAATCGCCCAGAAATAAATATTTTTTCCCGAAATTTTGTAATTACTGTGCTAAAAATAATAACTGAGTAAATGTTCAATTAAACAAACACGTTACCAGAAAGTTCACCGAAAACACTTCATCGAAAACCAATTCACCGAAATAGTAATTCACTGAATTGGAAATTGCACAATTCACCAAAAAACATTTTCACCGAAATTCTTGAGTAATTAATCATCACATTAAAATGCATTGAAAGTCACTATGTACTCCTTAAGTGTAATTTATCGAAGCTCCAAAACTTCGTCAAATTTCATTTCATTATACTAATATTATATAAAGATAGTAATTGTAATCTTTTAAGACGCCCAATTTTTGTTGTGATTAAGTAAACCAATACTTCTTAAACTGTGGGTTGCGGTCCTCTAGGGGGTTGAGTTAAGGACTTAGGGAAGACAAAAAAATCCAAAATAAACCAAAAAGAGTTTATTTAAAAGTTAGTGTCCAAATTACTTAATTACTAAGTTAACGATATCAATGCGACGTATGTGCCTGATTCTTAAATAATAGCTTATCAAATCTGGTGTCCGTACTAGATTCACAGACAATGTTCTCATTTTCATGTTGTCGACGATTTCTCACTTTTGTTTTAATAGCAGCCATCGATGAGTAACGCATAATATGATTTTGCAAATGGAACATTTTAAATCTTCGTTCACCAGTTCATGGTATTCTTGGATTCATTTGATCAAAAACTAATTTCTTGGGACAGACATTCTTGTTTCAATACTGCATCAATTGATATTTCAATACGTTTTTCTTTCATGTTTTTTGAAATTTTAGTATGTTGAAAAGAATAGTCCAAAAAAGGAATCAGTATTTTTAGTTGTTTTATCTTTCATACCAATATTCTGTCATATCAGGTGCGTCTAAAAAAATTTGCTGTTCGTTCTACAGCACAACAGCGTGCATATCAAGGTTTAAAAGCAAAATAATTTACCGATGCATTATAATCTCGTGCATTCCTGATGTCGAATCGACTGGGGTCCTTTCATTTGGGCCGTGGCCTTAATTCGTATTGTGCCTGCAGCTCTTTAGAAGAACGCTAAGTGTTTTAAAAGAACAACGTGTAATGTGAAATTTTTTGTTAAACTCGGAAAATCCTTCATAGAAACTCATTCTTTGTCAGAGGAAGTGTACGGTGATTATTGTTTATCAAGCACTCAGGTTTTTGAATGCCAAGAAGGACGAACAGAGATTGAAGATTACCCACGTCCAGGACGTCCTACCACGTCTTAGATGGAAAAAAATATTGAAAAAATCGGTGTTTTTATTCTAAAAACCGTCGGTTGAGTATTCTGGCAGTTACAGAAACCATACCAATCGAAAAAGAATTTGTTCGGCAGATTTTGCACGAAAATTTTAACATGAGGAAGTAATCTCGAATAAAGATTTGTGTTGACTTTTTGAAAACCATTGGAAAGGACCATATATTCTTGGAAAACGTCATAAGATTTGATGAATCGTAGTTTTTCGAAAACTAAGCACCAAACAACGCATTGAGAGAACTCCATTTTACCAAGACAGAAAAAAGCTCGTGTTACCAAATCACAATTTAGGGCAATGATGATTGTGTATTTTGACATTCATGGGATTGTGAACGTAAATTGGACAGCAGAAGATCAAGTTCTGAAACAGCAGTACTAACTTGTGTTCCTAACTACTCCGCGAACGGATAAGAAGAAAGCTGACTATGCTGAAAGTTTCAAAAAATAAAGAACTAAGAACTTGCACGATTTAGTCATAGATGACGCAGGTAACAAACACAGTTTTTACTTTGAATTTAATTGCATGGTATTGTGTTATTTTCTATAAATGAAATTGCGTATTGCAAAAAAACGGAGCGCGAACGAAATTCTTACCAAAAAGCGGTTCTTGTTTTAAAAAGATTTTTGAGAACACTACCCTATTACTGATAAATTTGACCACTTCCTAAAATTTTTAATTTTCTAATAATATCTAGTGTATTAGATATTTTTCCATTACACTTAATTTTCTTTAAGAATGTGTGATCTGTTATCATTATCAAAATGAGGAGATGCAATAATAAGAAAGTTTGCATTGATGAACAGACAACTTTGGGCACTCTGTAGAAATATATGTTACATACCTATGAAAAAATATAGTACATACTTCTAACTGCCGACAATATATTCCTCTGTTACTTGATATAATTCAATACGATCTATAAGACTCAATCTCGCATCACCTGCGTTGGCGCGGAGGAAAGCGCACCTGACTAGAGATCGGCATGTCGTGGGTTCGATTCTCATCCATGTGGTAAATTTATAAAATTAAATTTATCTTATTAAATAATTATCGGTGTTAATGCTGAATTAGTATTACGAGGATGTATTGAAAAATTCTTAGCCTACTATAAAAGCAAACAAAATTTGGAAGTCAAAATATTTTATTATTCAACTCACTCTCCTCTTAATTGGATACATTTAGTACAACGATCCTGCAACGCCTCTAGACCTTTCAAAAAGAAATTTTTATCTTTCTCTGCAAAGCAGGCCTTCACAGCTTCTATCACCTCCTTGTAGGAAGAAAATGTACAACCTGTCGGACGGAGGCAGATACGGTGAATAATAGGGGATGTTCGAGGAATTTGAATCGTAAATCAGGAATTGTCTGCATGGCAACATGCAATATGTGTGCTGGTGCATTGTCCGGCAAAAACCAAACACCTTTGGACAACTTTCCCCGTCATCTCTCCATAATTTTTCCTCGTAGATTACTCAGTAACGTCCAATAGTAATTTTCAATTTCTGTTCTACCCTTATCCAGAAAATCAATCATGATTACTCCATGGCAATCCCAAAAAACTGAAGCAGGAACTTTTCCAGCACATTTTTGGACATGAAACTTGTTAGGCCTTAGAATACCAGAATGTCTCCAATCCATCAATTGCTGCTTTGTTTCTGGGTCGTAGAAATGTACCCAAGTTTCATCCGTAGTAACAATACGGCTTAAGAAGTCTGCATCTTTTTCAGGTCGAACGCGATGCTTCCACCCTTGCACGCTTCTCAACAGAGAAACATTTGGGGATCCATTTTGCAGAATTTTTTCTCATGTCCAAATCGACGTGAACAATATGATGGACGCGTTCATATGAAACATTCAGTGCCTCAGATATTCGTTTTAGCCCAATTTGACGGTCTGACAAAATCATGTCATGAACTGCACCAATATTTTCGGGGACGGACACAGAAACTGGCCCTCCCGATCGGTGTTCATCTTCAATGGAAAATTTACTTCTTTTCAAGCTTGCAGTCCAATTTTTCACGGTCGCAGGCATTGATCGCCAAGGGCATTAAGCATATCTTCGTAAATCTGCTTACCTCTTAACCCTTTCAAATACAGGTACTTGATGATGGCTCAGTACTCCAATTTGTCGGTTTTCACAATTTCGGTCGACATTCTTTTTTTCAAATTTTAGTGCGCAACTTTGGTTTGACTTTCTGACGTGAAACTTTACACTTTTTTCACTTCTAATAGGTTACGTTTCGTCGCTAGGATATCGCAATATTTTTTTATCCACGGAACCCGTCAAGGCTAACTAGATATCAATACATACTCGTATGTACCTTCTTGTTAGATAAGACTTTGATCGCTATCAGACCGCGCATGAGCCCCTAATATAGTCACACGATTAATCAAACACGCGGCACCGACTAGTTTGTGTGCCCTCCGAAGCACGGCAGTAGCTCATAATTTTTTTGTGTAATTAAAAATTTCCATGTGAGTCAACTATAGCTACTATATAAAATATTTTTTACCACATGATCAAGGGGAAATTCATAAAAACGTTTGCTTTATCGAGTTATGATCTCCTTTTAAAATCCTCATGATTCGTATTAACTCAACCGACGATCTACATGTCTCTATAATATGGCGAACGATGCTGAAATATACTCTCCGCAATTAAATTAATTCTGAAAACTCACGAAATCCCCTGCAATAGACCTTTTCGAATTTTTAATTATCGAGGAGCACTTGACCTATCTCATTAAGGATAATTATTTACCATTCCTCGAACCCTCATTAATTGAATTCTGAACATGACACTCCCTTAAAAAGTGGAATACTAATTTTACATCAGGGTAGTACTGCGGGCCACGTCGTGAAACTTGCGTGTCTGCGAAACCGAAGCAAAGTTAATTTACCTCAAACTCCGCGAATTATCTCTTAAAAATATGTTCATGGACGTTAAAAAAACAAAATAAAAGGCAGCCATTTTCACGGAAAATTTCTTCTATATATGTTCGCATTAACTATGTAGGGTAAAACCAGCGAGTACGAACATTTTTCGACTTGTGATTAGATAACAAGCAAGGCAACACAGCGAAGTGAGAGTTCTACAATTTTCGGTAAATGGATTTATGATTTTCGTGTAATAATTCTTATAAATAAAATGTATTACTTATTTAAAACTTCTATACTCTGTTTTTTTAATTCTGCGGACTACCAAGTAGAGCCATATGTACAATATGCAATATATCATGACATTTATTATTGACTAATTTATGATATAGGTTACGTATATTATGTTATGTGTATACGCACTGATACGCATACACTTACACTCCATGCGCCTATTCAATACTTTTACATCAAGATTTATTTAAATATTTTTAGTAAATTTCTGCAGTTCCTTTGGAATATTTATATTAAAATATGTCAATAATATTTGCATTTTGGTCAAGGAAATTAGTTAGTTATGTACATGATATCTAAAAATAATACAAGAGATTTACTTAATATTTTAATAGTATTTCATGTTTACAGAGAGAACTGAAGAATATAATACTAAATAATAACACAAAAAAAGTAAAGTATATTTTCTACAACAGACATTAAAAAAATTTATATATTTTTTAATCAGTATTTTAACTAAAAAAAAAATTCAAAATATCATTACATGGACACACGTTTAATTATAGGAAAATTATTTGTATCAATATACCTTGCAGTTGAAATAATAAATGGCTCCACGATATTGTCAATTAAGCCATCTAATACTTATTTTTCTTTCTCTTTATTTACATGTTCTATACAACTTTCTCTATTCAGCACTATTAAAATTAGCTAATGCAGTCAATAGTAATTTTTTGACTTCTGCCTTTTTATTATTCGCGGAACATATTTTTTTTATTTCAGTCTATACCAATTCAATGGGGTTTAGTTCAGAGTGGTACTGTGGTAATCTCAACATGTGTTTCTTCTTTGCTGTTGCTATTTCACCGTGGGCTCTATATGATCTAATAGTTGTTAAATATCTATATCCCAGGTACTTATCTCACTAATCAATAAACTCATCGTGCTTCGCTTCATGTATCTATAATAATAATAATATTTTATATACCATATTCATCTTAAAAATAAGTATATTTGACTTGAAATTAATCTTTTTCATTAGTAAGTATAGGGGAGGCCGGGGTTGGTTGTAACAAAAGAAAGTTATGGTTTTTTATCTCAAAAATGTCTTGCCCAATTATGAATTAATTTGCGTCACCTATTACTTACATGTTTGGTGAACTCCTTCAGTATAAATACGCGACAAAATCTTAGGCAGTTAGACGTCTAACTTCATTTCTAATAAAGCTGTATCAATGTTACAATATGCCCCAGTCTGGGGTAAAAAGTAACAGTTGGGGTAAATTGTAACGCAAGTTTTTTATTGATGTAAACATACCTATTTATAAAAAAAAACAATTCTATGAAAATAACTTTCAATACAGGTATAACATTGTTATACACGAATTTATTTATTATATTCACTGTCAGAATCGCAAATGTGGCAGAGATAGGGACTAGTTCCGGTAGTGCACTCTTCATATGACCACATTTTGGAGCGGCGGCACATAATCCAAGGTTCATTAGGTTTTCTGTTGGTGTATGCTTCAGTACAAACCAAGCAGCAGTATTCGTCTTCTGATGATTCGTCAGATTCTGCCAAAACCTTTTTTTTCACTTTCTTTACTTTTGTCTTCTTAATTTGTTTCTGTTTCTTTGATTTTTGACTTTGTTCTTCTTCCAATACATTTTTTTCTGGTGCGTCAGTTAAAACTTTTTAGATTTTCTTTTTTTTCTACCTCTAGTTGTTGCCTTCCAAAGTCTAATTTTAGGTAATGGTCGAACAATTTCTGGAGAAAAGTCAATGTTGTATGTAGAAGTGCTTGGGAAAGTACCAGAATAAAACTTAGATGTGGATACTGCAGAACATTCTGGAGGTAGGTCAACTAATGCTGTATCAATAAGTTCCATCCGGGAAGACGAAGATGGTGTTGGTGGCGGTGGTGTTGGTGGCGGTGGTGTTGGTGGCGGTGGTGTTGTTGGTTGCGGTGGTATTGTTGGTAGTAGTTCTGGTTGATCTGTTACACTAGCTGGTATAAATTCATCGTCGACAAAAATTTCTCTGTTAAGAGGTTCGATGCCACTGACTCAGAGACCTTTCATAATGTTTAGGGGAGTGGTTGCCAGAGCTAATGTATCTCGAACCAAAGCAGGAACGTCTTATATTTTCATTGACTTCCCGGGGTGGGTTCTCATCCAACTATCTTGAGCAGAAGATAAATATTTTTTAAAAGGACCATATACGCTTCTATCTAGTGATTGTAAACGTTGAGAACAATGAGGTGGGAAAGGCAGCATCACCACCCCGTTTTCTTTTGCGTAGTTTATAGACTGTATTGCTAAATGTAACTCGTACTTATCTAGTAATAAGAGAACTGGGCTGTTTTTCGATGGCTTTACAGGAGCGACAAAATGTTCCATAAATTTGTAGAATTCTTCAGCCTTAATCCATCCAGAACCATATTACCCTCGCCTTCCGCCTTAAGATCGTGTTACAATTTTTTTTTTGTATTTTATCCTTTAATGGATTATTTTAGTTGTCGTGGAATACGTAATTTATTTTGGATTAAATTTATGTCATCTTCCTACTACTACTGCCATCTGGTGTAGATTTGCTTAAGATTCCTATTGCACGCGTTCTGCCTTATCGCAGGTGTGTGTAGCGTATACATGCATTGATGGGTAGATGGCGTACGTTGTTTTATTTAATAAATTTGTTTTCTTTATTTATTGCTAATTTATTTTTAGTGCTTCTTTTGGGCCTAGAGTTATGTAACAAATTATTTATAATTATTTTCCATTTTTCTATTGTCGTTTGAATCTGCATTTATGTCGTATATTTAAAATATCAGGTTGGTTCGCTCGGTCTTTAGCGTGTATGTTCGTGTTCGGTGTGAGGTTGGCTTTTGAGATGTTGGATCTTTCTCTTTGAGCTTGAACGGTCACCAAGGAAGGTTTAAACACCAAGAGAGCAGAAGCATATTCCTGGGCCATTACTTGAGGATGTAGAGTTTTGAGTTTTATCGTCTGTAATCGCTTACAAAAGCGGATGTTATAGTACTTCTCAAGTGTTATTATTGGATTTTGGCGTTTTTGATTGAATCTTGCGAGGATATTTTCTTCTTGGCTAGGAATTGTTTAAGCTGCTGTAAGTATATTTTTCCACGATCTTAATTTGTGTTGTTTCTATATTCAAATATAGCTGCTAGTGTTGGTGCCTGGCATAGACCTCATTTGAGCATTTTTGTTGGGGTTAAGATTTGAGAACCACGTGCTATAGTAATCTTACGGTGCCAGGGAGTTGTTGCTGGATCTTACGGTGAGGACATAATTAAGGTGCAGATTATTGGAATACTTTAGCCTTCATACGCTATTTTCTTGAGATGTCGTTAGCCGAAGATAGGAGAGCAGATTCCTTGTAACGTGTGGATCCGTAGGAGGTATCATGTTTGGTAGCTGTGGATGTGACTTTCTTAAGGTATTGTGACTGTGTAAATTTCTCTGATATTATCCAGAGTGTAGAGTTTATTGACTAAACAGTTTTGATAAAATTTATGTCAATATCGTGTACTTTGAACAGTGAATTTCTATTTTCCGGCCTAACTAATTAAATAAGTTATCGTAATTTCCTATTTTAACTTCTTGTGGCATGTGAGCCTTTATGATTTGAATTAATTAATTTAACGTAGTTTTATTAACAATAGTGACCCCAATTTGGAGGTTACTTTGACATTTTTGGATACGTTACGTAGCCTTTTTATTTTTGGACTTAGAACTTGTACTATATTTTGGATGTGTATGGGCAGTGTAGCCTCACATCGGTCTTGTGTAAAATTCTTAGATGTTATTTAATGCAATTAGTCAACGATTGTAATTTATTTTTGGTATAATCTCGTAAGAAATTATTGAATTTAATTTAATCACATTTTCTTTCTGTAAAGCATAGTTAACTAGCGCTATTTCTTTTTATATAGAATTAGATACCTTACAACTTAGAGTCTGCACTCTGATGTCGAATAGATTGTCGGTTGCCTCTGGTATACAGAGTGTTTTATTTTTGTGTTGACGTGTTGCAAATCACGATCAAACTGTTCGACTTTGGAGGGACTTCTGGCAAGTTGCCTTATAACTGTGTGCTTGTAAGAATATTGTTGGTTAATCAATTTTAATTTTAAGGTTGTTTCTTGTGTTCATCATTTTGAATTTCTTAAATTTTGTAATTGTACGTCACTGATAATTTTGAGTTGTGGATCACCTTGGGTGACCATTTAAGTTTTAATTAATCCTTCAGACTTTTATACTGGCAACTGAGTTGCGCTTGCGATTTACTTCATTGTTTTTTTCTTCTTGTTTAAATATCTCTTGGAAATCAGAGATTATACAATATAACCGGATTTGTACAGTGATTGAAATGAACTGTGGAGACCTGAATTAAAATTTCAATAAACTGTTTGTTAAGTTTGAATGAGCGTGTGTTGGTCTTATTTTCTTATCACCTGGGGAGTTTTACATTGGATCTGGTCCGGGGTCTGAATATCTGTTGGGCTTAGCATATTTTTACGGATAGGCGCCCTGACAACTTAACCTTCGACTTAGTACGGTGTTCGAACTCGCCCTTCTCTGACTGTAGCTGGAGGCAGTGCTGACTCCCATATTTAACATCGACCCTTGGGGAAGTAAGAGGTAAGACTGAGTGTTATAAGTTGGTGATTAATTAATAGACAAGCATCCTCCTAAAGTTTAATAGAAGGTTAATTACCGTGGTGGTGTCTAACTTACTACCTTCTTGGAATTTGGGTACCGATTTTGTTTAGGGCCTTGGCCATTTATATTTTATATACAAGAGGGTAGCAATCGGCCAGGCAGGGAGGAGAAGCAATTATGGCGCAAACACGAAATCTGACCTTCTAACCTTTTCCCAAAATTTGCAATAAAATAAAATAAGAGAGGGACGTTTGTCCTTTGAGCAATCTCCAGCTTATAACACCTTCAGGTCTTACCTGTCACTCTTCCCAAGTTGTTGATAAATATGAGGAACAGCAGTGCCGCTAGCAAGTCGTGAAGCGTGGATTCATTCACTCAACAAGCGAAGGTTTTAAGTATTAAGGCGCCAATTCCTTGATTATCTCTGCTGTTCGCCAACTGAATTCATAAACAAGGAAAAAGTCTTTGGTATAACCGGGTGAAATGATAGGAAAACCACACACAAGCATTCAAAATAACAATAGGATTTATTGTAATTAATATACCCGAACACACACACAAAATCGAAATTTAAGCAAATTTAATCATCCCTAAATTCCCCAAAAGATATACTATACACAGGCAGGACACCCCGCAGCAAGTTAAACTATACAAAATTTTAAATGTCCAATTACAACTAGCCAGTTCGGTTGTAGCCTATTTTACCTAACTTGATACGAGCCCGGGAAACATCTGCTTTTTTCACATATCTAAAGAGAGTCACATGGCATAATATTTAGAGCTTTGTTATGTACAACCCTGTTCACTGCTTCTTCCATGTTCTCTTTAGAAGTAGAGCCTCTTTCAGTTTTCTTCTTGTAAATTCTTATTCTAAAAGTAAATATCACTTTAGTGGAAATGGCATGTTGTTGAAGCGGGGTAGGTAGTAACATGATTCATTTTTCCCCGAGGTGTTTGGTACAATTTACCCCAAACTTAATTTTTTGTGTTTTATCTCAATCAAGAGGAAAGTAAACATCAAATCACTTAAATGCGTATACACTATAAGAAACCATGAGCAGTAATTCGTGTGTGACAAAGAAACAAATTTCAAACGATTTCTAGAAGCAGTTAATTGAAATATAAATCGGAGGACGAAATTTACTTACGTGTTCCATAGAATGAAATTCTCGAAAATAACCTAAACACCGACACAGATCGCTTTACTGCGTAAATGAAACTAACTTCGACAACGTCCTCGAGACGATCGTGCATGATGCAGGATTGCCAGATTCGTTGAACATGAACATTCGTGTGTGTGGGCCCCTATATAAACAAGCCGAACCAGATATTTCCAGCAGCTTTGTACGCCAACATCAACGACGGTTTTCGACCCACACACTTCAGATTTTTTCGGCGGTTTTGTTCGACAGACTTGTTCGTCGAACAAAACTGTCGAACAAAACCGCAGTGTGTGGGCCCCTTTAGAACTCGTCCCGTATTACAACTAACCCCGGTCTCCCCTACTTAATGATGGACGACTCATTTGAGGTATATTGGAATGGTTCTAAATTTCGTTAAATAAAATATTTAAGTGTAGGAGCTTAATTTTTATAAAAAAGAATTACTTGTCTTACAGCATTTTTTACATTTTCGTCAACGTTGTTGACTAATTAACGTCTACCAGAGGTTTGCTTGGACTGATTAACCACTCCCTCGAAGATATATTTCTTTATAACTCTAAAATTCTTACTTCTTGCAACACCTGCAATAATGGAATATGGGTAACTTCAGACACATAACACATAACCTAAGAAAATACAATATTATCTGTTGTGAACACTATACGCGATGTTATTTCGTTGTATTTTTTTTTTGTATTTTTAATTCTCAGCTTCTTATAAGTATTGAAAATTATTTGCTTTTAATGACCAAAGCGGCCGCGTTTCTTCGGTGGACAAATAGCTAGCCAACTTGTACTCGGCATTGGGTGCATAATATATTATGGTAGACACTAAATAAACTGTCTAAGAGTTCTAAAAGTAAACAATTTTTGTTGTATAAATACGAGAACAGAGAAAAGAAGTAGAAAAAAAGTGTGAAAAATATACAAACTGCAACTGTCAAAAGACTAGAAATGAGAATCAATTAAATTAAGTGAGTGTCATTTGGCTCGAAAGGACCAATCGAGTTGCCCACTTTTAGCGTTAAAATTTAAAGGTGATCCGCGGAATTAAGTAGGTTTAGTATAGAATATAGATCGAAATTAACCCTTACTTCTTCAATAGCTGTTACATTTTTCAGAAATATCGCGTTGGGTTAGTCCACTGTTTCAGTATTTATGTAATGGGTGTACTTAATTGATTTACACGTTGCTATTTAGATATTTTCTTGACAGTCATTTGGTAACTTATAATTGTCATTCGTCATTTGTGCTACCACCAGAGTCGCGCCGAAATAATTAAAGTACTGTAAATGCAATATTTTAGGTTCAGTTGCGGTTACATATTTTGTAAAAGCCAATTATATACAGCTAGATATTTATTCATGAAACAGCGGCATGAAATAATTACAATTATAATAGATATCTTGAAAAACTGTTATTAACATCAAAAAATTATCTGAAAATGAAAATTCTACCAGCGAAACGAGGATTATTAACAGGCGCGGTAGTTCTAGGTTGCATCAATCAACAAAATATCTCTTGAAACAATATGAGAATTAACATTACTAATGAATATGATACCTTTTTATTTAAATTATTAGATATTAAATAAATCTCACCTACATATGCTTGTGTTTTAAGTTCAAGTGCGTATACAGGAGCGCCAAAAGTAACTGCCACTGAATTAATGTTAATTATAAGTTTTGTAAACGTTACAATCTTAGAATAGATCATGTGGTTATTCGTGTTGAGGGCGAAGCAAATCTTTATGTGCACATTATTATACAGCTTTTTCAATTAATTCATGGATTCCGTATTTTTTTTTAAACAATAGTTTGCGCAATAATCAACTTGAATTATTTTTCGTGTTTCAATTCGTTCCGTGTATCTTATTATTTTTCATATTTATCATGTCTAATATGTCCCAGCTATTTTACATTAATTGCCTTCTGGAGTATAAAGAAGGTTAATTTATAGTAGTACCGCTGTAATAAATCGAAGAAACGGGTAGTAATATTGGATTTTTTCCTTTACAGATAGAATCAAAAAGACCATATTAAATTTAGCATGCTTATACAGTGTGTAAATAAAGTAAGGAATAATATTCATATTTTGTTTATTATCGCTGTTTGGGAAAAAAGCTCGGACAGGTCAATTTTATTTTCTTCCTCCGGATTTAATGGATTTCATTTTTTTTTCTTTGGTTTACTACTCTGGGACCTATGACGTCATAGACTTCTTCTTCAAATGGAACCTCCTTATTTTTTTGCTAGAAATAAAAAGAAAATTTTTGTTCTGAATTCAGCAATACCCCGACCAAGAAATGAGAGATAATGTTTTGGAAGAATTTCAACTCCGACTTTATCATTGCCAAGAAACAAATGGGTATTTAAAATTAGTAGTTTTAGAGATACGGAGGATCATAGTTATTAAAATGACAACAATAATTAAACTTGAAAATCAAAAGAGCAAATAGTAATAATTTATTCTTGGGAACATTAAAAAATTTTACATTAATAAATGTTCAAATTGCCACCCATTTGTTTCTTGGCAATAATAAAGTCGGAGTTGAAATTTTTCCAAAACATAATCTCTCATTTCTTGGTCGGGGTATTGCTGAATTCAGAAAAAAATATACTTTTTATTTCTAACAAAAAAATTAGGAGGCTCCATTTGAAAAAGAAGTCGATGACGTCATAGGTCCCAGAGTAGTAAACCAAAAAAAAAAAAATTGACAACCATAAAATCCGGAGGAACAAAATAGAATTAACCTGTCCGAGCTTTTCTCCCAAACAGCGATAATAAACAAAATATGAATATTATTCCTCACTTTATTTACACACTGTATATTGTATATTAATGTTTTAGAAAGAAACAGAATTATAAAATTCTAAAATGCTGTACAACATATAACCTGTATAGACGCATTGATTCAAAATATAAGTAAATAAATTATAATTTGAAGTATTCAATATGACTATTTTATTGCATTCTAGACATAATTTGACGTCACCAAGAGATTCTTAATTTAACATTAAGGCAATGTATAAAACTTGAAAAAAAATTCTATAGTTCCTTAATATACAAATTGTCATCTACTTATACAACGTATCCCAAAATTCGAGGAACAGCACCACACTAAAAAAAAATACTTAAAAAATTCCACATTTTGCATTCTAGAAGATACTGGAATTTTTGTAACGGTAAATTTGGCAACATGTTTAATTTATTCTAATAATGGTACTAGAGTTGCCCGTATCCATGGGAATAAGAGAGAATAGTGTGTAAATTTTGGACAACGTTGCCATATGTTTTTTTCAGGTAAAATCAGCGTAAAATGATTTTCTGGAAATTATATAATTAGAAGAGTGATTAATTACAAACCTGATTATAGTTGTTCAAAATTGTTATCCCATTGACTATATCAAAACCAATCTTTAAAATGTTTTACAGTAATTTAGACGAACGACATTTAAAGTGTTAACTTTGAATATTAATTCCTTTGAAATTAATAGCAATTGAATTTTTCCATATTTTCCTCATGATCTTGGTCCTCTGATAATAGCGTACCATCCAGGTATTCCGCAAATTTTGGGACACGTCGTATATTAATTATTATAACAATATTCCTAGGTTATGTATTTCTTACAGACATGTGTGTACATGAATTTCCAAAAATATTATGCTTTTTGACTATCGAAATTTAATGTTAAACTTATATCCTTCAAGGCAACGAAGAACCTCTTCCTTACTTATATATTATTTTATATTATTATTTTATTATTTTAATTGTTTAATTCATTTAGTCAATTTTAACTTACCAATTGGCACTTATTAAAATCAAAATTTTATTTTCTTTTTCAGAATATCGGGGTAAGCAACACAAGCAAAGTTAAGTTCAAAATTGATTGATTGGCGTTAAAAATAAAATTCCACGGTCTTTGTTTGCAGTGAATTTACTTTTTTGTAGAATTCCAAGTAGACTAACAAATCCACAGTTTCCTCGAGTTTATAAATTATGCTTAGTAGTTCTGGATTTTCTTTATTGTTTGATATTTTATATATTGTTTAGATTTAGTTTTGTATATAATTTTTTAGGCCACAATTATAATGTATAAACACCGCTTATTTTTGTATAGCTATCACATAACATGTTTATATACGATAAAAGTAATGATAACATTGGGGATTAGATATTAAATATGAAAATATTTATGCAAGGTGACTACTGTGTTTTCTTAAATACCAACTATTCCTAGCTTGGAACATCTAAAGATGTGCCGTCAGTCAGGTATGGGAATGGAAAACATTTCTGAGGTACCAGGATTGCCAACTGCTATCTTCATTTATACTATGATATCAAAAATTAAATTGGTCAATGTTGGACATGGAATGTAAAACGCTTGTCTTAGTTTAAATCATCCTTCTGAAATAATTCAATCATTGTCAAGCTACACTGACATTATCAATAACCTACAAATGTGTTACCTACTTAGTTCAGCTGTAAAATAATAATGAACTACAAGTTATGAAATAAATAACGTTTTTATTAACCAGAAAAACTAAATTACAATAATTGTTGGAAATGTCCCCCGTTTTGTTCAATTCACAAGTTTACGCGCCTCCTCATGCTGTGAAAAGCGTTTTGCAGCATTTCTGGCGTTATGGTTGCACATGGCTGAACAATTCTTTGTTGCAGTTCTTGCAAATTATGTACCTATCGGATTTGCGTAAATCTTATTTTTTAAATAAGGAAAGATAAAATAGTCCATAATTGTCACACAAGGTGATCTCGGAGGAAACTCAACTTCCGTATGCAAACTTATCAGCCGGTCATCAAAAAACTCGCGGAGAAAAGCAAGATTTTCTCGTGTAGTATGTGCTGTTGCACCGTCTTGCTGGAAATAACCGTATTGAAGTTCATCATCGTCTAACAGTTGCACAAATTCAGTCAAAAAAATATTTCCGTACCTTTCTGCGTTGACGGTGAAATTGAAAAAAATTGGCCCAATTATTCTTCTGCGAGACACTGCCATCCAAATACCAATTTTCTGAGCATTTAGTGGAGTTTCAATAAAAATATGCGGGTTATCAGTGCTCCACATTCGCATATTCTGAGAATTGATGTATCCCGAAAGGTGGAACCAAGCTTCGTCAGAAAAAAAAGTTAAGTTCAGCAGATCGTCATTCATTAAATTATTAACGAACCAATGGCAGTACGCAAGGCGTCTGGGGTGGTCTGCAGGTCCTTCTTTACAATCGTTTGGCATGTTCCATAAGAAAGCCGAATTTCTTGAGAGAGACGTTTTAAAGATTTTGTAGGCTCTTCTTCCATACGTTGACGACCGTCATTAATAACTTCTTCTGTACGAAGTCTTGGTCTACCAGCACCTTTTTTATGCGTCACAGAACCAGTTTCGCGAAACACTTCAACACAATTTGTAAGGCGTGCATAAAAATTGTCCGGTAATACTGCTACGGCTGGGAAGTGCTCTCGAAAATTGTCCAAACGCAAACGTTGACTGTATTCCCAAGTTCCATTAACTAGCACACCCGTTCGAAAATAGGCTTCAATCATGTAAATTTTGTGCTCTGTGGTGAGAACCATGATTCAAAAACCGTGCAGGATTAGAAAACTTCACCACAATAACTTGACAGATTTTGACATTCAAAAAATTATGACATACCTAAATGTACGATGCACGACAATAATTTTAAAATCCATGACCACCAATTTAATTGTTGATATCCTGGTATAACCCATGAGCAGCGTACCTAAATTTAGCATAGTCAAAGTGACAGTAAGCACAAAAGAAATAAACTACAAAGAAGAACTATACGCAAGGAATACAACAATCAACTGATTGAATTTTCTATAAGTATATGACACTATATTGCAATTTATATGCAAAATGTTTTGCTTTTACTCTGGCAAACGACTAGAGATTACATATATAATTAGTATAGTGTGAGTGTTTGTAGAATTCCCTGATTAAGCTTCTATATTTGTTGCTATTATTGTCCTTTGTTACTTCTACTTTTGTTGTTGCTTCTACTTTGTGATTTTGCTTTCGTGTTTTTACAAATTTATATTGTTTCAATAAAAATACTGTTTTACTTGTTTCTATTTAGGCCACTTCTACAATGAAATTAATGTACATTAACAAGTAACCTAGTGTGAGTATATTGCAGCAATATATTAATAAGAATAATAGTCAAAAAATTCATAAAGATCTGATTTACCCGGTGGAAAATTACTGTAAATTTGAAAATACAAATATGCTGGAACAAGGTCAAGTAATTTATTTCTGCAACTCAAACTAGATAAATCCATGAATGATTTTGTACATATTTTAGCCCTAGGGATAAGTCCAAAGGAACATTTTTCAACATTTTTTTTTAAATTAAGGTTAAAAAGTCAACTAATTGAGGCCGATCCTGAAACTCCAAGTTATAGTTGAAGAGAAAGAAAAGCTTAATTAAAAAAAGAATGAAAATCGTTGGCATTTACCTGTACATGGAACAAAGGTGTAAAGTGGCATTGTTCTACTTGCAACGTACTACTTCAAATTTAACAAAGAGTATTTTCTAAATTTCTGGTAGCTTCAAAAGCAAGCACCAATTTTTGTAAAAAATTATAAATAAATATTATTCTATTCATGATATAGCTAACGGTTCTTGTTGAAACATAATTTATATATACTTTACCGTAGATAGAATTTAAAAAAAACACTTGATTCGGTTTCACTTAATTTATTAGAATAATTCTAACAAAAAGCAAGATATTGTACAACTAACAGTAAACTTAGATATGCCTTTAAACACCACAGAAGAGTGTAATTACGAATAGGAAATAATAAAAAAGATATTAGTACAAAATAAAAGCAAAATAATAAACAGCAAAACAAATGAACATAGTATCATTAAATCAATACAGACAATAATTGAAACAAATAATTTAATAGTAACGAAAGCAGATAAAGGTAACACAATCACTATTTAAAAAAAGTTAGACTATACAAATAAAAGGAACAACTTACTCAACGAAGACTGTAAAAACACAGGACCCTATTAACAAATATCAAAAAAAATTAAAAATATATTAAAAAGTAATAATCTAGAAAATGAACATATAAATATAATAAACCGGAGAATCCCACTTATATGGTCAACCGAAATTACACAAAAACAATAACCCAGTAAGACCTGTAGTTTCCTACATTAATGCACAAAACTACAAACTGTGTAAATACATCAATAAAATACTACCAGACAAAATTAATTTTATGTCATAGAAAGCATCAAAAACACAATGGATTTAAGAAAGCAGTTAAATATACTAAAAATACCCCAAACGCAAAATTAATATCATTAAATGTAAAAAGTTTATTTACTTCCAACACATGTATAGACCAAAACTATATATACATAGCTTCATACACAGATTAATAACCAGCATGTGTCAATTTTTATTAGCCATAGGCGATTAATCCATACAGTACGTGGCAACATAGTACCCCTTCTTTCCTTTCCAATGCCAGCACGACCGATGCATGCACGTAAATACAAGTTAGCGTGGTTAGCAGTAACTATTCGACCACCGACTTGGGTGTTTGTAATGCGTTCAGAAATTATATTTACGAGTTGCAAGGATTTATTTTTCTTTTTCCTTTCAGTAAATGCAGAGAATTATTAAGCTGCGTTCACCCTGCATGACACAAACAAAAGTGTAATTCTAATAAAATTAAAAATAAGGTAAATAAAAAAGGATTCTGAAAATAATAATAAACTACTAGATCAGGAGATCGCGGCGGCCATTTGATGTTTCCCGTTCCAGTAATAAGACGGCTTTTATTGCAGACTAGATCGCAAAGTGTTCGCAGCTAAACATTGAATGTAAAATCTGGTGGAGAAAAGTGGGAAGATCGGAGAAAATCGTTGTGATGTCGATTGTTGCCGGGATTGGTGACGGACAGTAGGGGTGCCACGTTGCCACGTATTACTTGTATACGTATATCTCGCACGTAAACATTGAATCCCTATACCTAATGAAAATTGACACATACGGTATAAGCATATAAGTTAAAAAATAGACACACTTAAATTTAGTTGAGTAAACTCTTTGAGAATGGTAGAACATACCAAAACAATTATTAGAAATATTCTAATAAATACAGTGAAATCAAAAGAAGTGTTTTTTTTTTAATTTTTTTAATTCTATCTACGTTAAAGTATAAATAAATATTACGTATTATGTGCTTTAGTAGTCTCTTGAAAAAAATAAGAGCCCAGAATTTCCGGCGAACATAAAATGCAGTCGGTGTTACTTTTAGCACCTAGACCATAATGAGTAACGTTAATCCGAAGCATGAATTGCAGTTCGTACCTGAAGGATTGGTTTCTGGAACAGGTAATGACATAGAAATTTAAGGATTATTTTGAGTGGAAATATTTTGTTGGTCCCTCAAGTATTATATTATTTTAGTTTAAAGACGTTATTCACCCCCGCCCTCCTTATAAGAGCGTGTTATTAACAGAAAAATAAAAAAACAAAACCGATTTTATTGGCACAAAAATTAGGCAATATGAAAACAACGAAATAAGTAGAACTCGTTTTGTAAAATGTGTGTCGCGTCGCATTTCTATATATAGACATTAATTTACATATTTTATTTTTTTTGAATATTTCTTTTATGTTATTTTGTGAAATCGTTATTTTATTATTGTTTATTTTATACTTTTGTTTCATATGTAGAATTTCGTTTTATATTTCAAATATCTTCAATAAAGAGATATACATACCTAAACTTTGTCGTTGTTTAATTTAGGTTTTCTGCGTTTTATATAACATATTTTAAATGAGAAGTCAGTTCTATCACCTAGATTATAATAAGGGTATTATTAATTCGTCCGACTGCAGTTCGTGTGGAGGGATTACGATTATAAAGTTACCCTGACTGCAATTCACACGAGGGATTAATTGAAAGGTCGGTCGCAACCGGACTCAAAGATTTAATGGATGAAATTTTGGAAAGTAAAATATTATTTTTCTCAAAACTCATCTCTTCCATGCATAGGTAGATAATATAAAACTCTCGCCACGTAAATAAAATATTAGATGTGAGAAAAACACTCAAACCCGACCAATAGCGAGGACACAGGCCGACTTAATGGTACGTTCCGTATATATTACTTATACATATATAAGTTCAATTTGTTGGAATTAGGTATTATAGGGAAAAAAACCGTTTCCCGAATACACACAAAGCAAAACCAAAATTTCATTCGTTACCTCCCTTTCTGTATACAATATCCTACAATAATACATAAATCCGAGATATAAGGTGGTCGTACACTAATGAAGTCACAAATATAGGAGTTTGCATCGAGAACGTTAGGGTCCGAATTCAACCGCAAAACGTAGTAAAAGGCCTAGGTGTATACTACCTTCTCTCTCTTTCTTTCTCTCTCTCCTTGTGCGGCTACGTATACACACACATATATATTAAAACGGTTTTGCCGGGTAAAACGAGTAATCGCATTATACCACTATACTACTCTTAATTCAGAATATTTCAGAAAATCCAGCGGTTCGTACCGAGGGTAAAAATGGTCGAACGACGGACGGGAGGAGAAGAGAAGATGAAGAGGATTTGCCCTCTCTTTTTCTACATTTTTTTCAAAAGAAAACAATTTTTGTGCTTAACACCAGGCGATAATAAACCTTTTTTTTTCTTTGGCCTGTTCCAGTCTGATGCTCCCATGCTCGGTGAGAGTCACATCATTATCATTATGGTGATTTTCTCGCTAATCCTGTCAGGGATGTGCTTCACGTTCATCTTTAATTGTGTAAAGAAGTTGATAAGGGACCATCGTGCTATTCAGGTAAGAAACACGCTTTCAGGTAATAGTCATGTTGAATGAAGGAGATAATGAAAAAAGAAATTATATTATTAACCATTGTAAAAATTACCTTTTGTAAGCTGTATGTATAGAATTTATTTTATAAAATTATTGTGGTATTATCTTGATTAGTTTCAAAGCCTAGAAGCATTGGGTTAAATTAATTATTATAATAATGTTACCTAAAAGGTAGTGAGCAAACTTGGTGTGCTTTTTTAAAAACTCAATCGAGACACAAATACAATTTTGTATTCGTAATGCAGTTATATTTGTCCGACCATTTTACAGTTGACAATTTTTACGGATGATTACATTTTTTGTGTGTATTTCAGTCCAATAATGTTCCACATTCAGCTGATCAACCCAAGTATACGAACACCTGTTGTGCAGTTTGAATAAATAATTCAGTTTAATTCTACTCTAAGAATTATAAACTGGACTGTAACTATCCTTAGTTTCAAGCTTTAGTAAAATTATTATACAGGAGATAAGAAGAAAGTTAGCTTTAAATATGAACTTTCATGCTTATCGCCTAATGAATTTTCAAATTTTAGTGAAGTTATAAGTCGAAAATATTATAAGTAGGGCGCAGACACGAACGGTTGATGACTCATCGCCCATGGGCGGCGCGCTATTGAAATGTTGTATTTTTAAAGAGGTTTCAATTTTATTTATATAATTGGATAACAAGTGGCTGGTGATCTATAAAATACAAAATACCTTATTATTTGTTCATTTTCTCTTCTGTAAGACTTGTTCTCTTTGAATTAAGTACATCCTTATAGATAGAAAACGTCCTTTCTACATCGCAGCTGGTTATAGGTGCGTACTGGAAATATTCCGCAATGTTATTAAATCTGGATTTCTATGAAAAACTGCGTCTAACTTTTGCCGAAGGCTACATCCGAAAGCACTTGGAATACTTTTGAAATTATTAATAGCCCACATCTAATGTGGTTAATCCATCTTTTAATTTGAAATTCCGATTTTCACAATATGTGATTAGTTTAGGTAAATTTCCAAAGTGTTCCTGAAGGAATAACAACTGATTTTTTAAATTTGGGATTTGTGTTAATTCCTTGCACTCAGAAATACTTCGAGCATCGTCATTCAAATATGTAACGAAATTTTGTAAACTATCGAAATTCTCTGTATAAAAACTAGCAAAGCTAAGTGACGAACGTGCGATATTTTGGCATTCTGTAACGATATTTTACAGACTATGTAATAAATTTCGGAATCACTGACAATTCATATCAGAAAAAGTAACATAAACAACGTTCTAGATCTAAATAAATGATAACTAAAAATGTACGCGTATGTTATTGAAACTAAACGAAATCCAGTGCACACTAACGTCTAGATAATTGGGAGAAGTTGATTCAAGAAACCGGTATTAAACAGACTATTACAAAAATGACGAAGTACGTAATTAACAGTCAAAACAATGAAAAAACGAAACTAACGTAAGTATGAATGAAAATTTTATTTCTCTCGGGAAATATAAGGTAAATATAATAAATTTTAAAAACCCATCACGCTGCTATCTACACCGATGAAAAAAGGATTTTACTCATAAATTCGTTATTTTATGGGCATTTTTTGCTCTCATTCTCTGGCACTTCTCGGACGTAAACATATGTTGCAGTTCACCATATGAAGTAAGCGTGTGTTGTTTACATTATTTCTTTGCTCCGTTCTAACTTCGTCGTAGTTTAAACCGGTCATGTCCGCGCCATAATTATAAGGAACTCTTTTCGATTAATTTTAATGTGCAACACAAGAACAGTAAATAATATTTTTAAATTAATAAATCGTAATCGTTTTGTCCATACGTGGTATTTTAAGAATAAATAGGTATTCTTAAATTGTCAATTTTTAGTACTTTTCACTAATATGTAAGTATGTAATTTTTATAAAATCCTTGAGTTTAACGAATGGTATATAATTTTAAAAAATAGGGTGTGACTTCAGGTCCAAATATTGCATATTTGTTAACACAAAACTTATTCAAAATCCTGTTTTAAGTACTCTATAAATCTCAATAAAGCTATGATTTGCGAGATATTTGCAAAAAACTGCTATTTGATAAGAGTAAAGGTGTTACTTACAAACACATTCATTGCCATCTCCAAACGCCATTTATCTACCAAGCATATATCTGTTTCCATCCTTTCCAAAGATCAAAATTTTGCCTGGACCGCTGATGACAAAGTATTATTAGTGATATAGAATAACACTTTGTAGTGTCTCCTACCATGCCCTTTAGGCATTCGAAATTTTTTCTACTTTCTCCCTTCAAAGTCACACCATCAAAAGAAAGAAATTTATAGTAATAGAATATAATCTGACTTAAAAACTGCTGTATACGTATAGACCAGGACGATAAAGGCGATAAACTGCAGTCCTAAACAGCTACATTGATCAATAGAATATTCAGTGTCCACACCAAAGTGGATCCTGCAGACTAGTCAAGCGCAGTCTGTGACCACTGACTTATAAGATTTAATTAGCAGCTCCATAAAGCATTTATTACGATAAAACGTCAAAACACTTTGCTGTTTAGTGGAAATATCCTATTACACACCAAAATCCGCAAATAAAATGCATCTTGTATTCCTATAATCAGTGCCATTACTGCTCTACCTTCCAAACCTTCAAAATATCACCAATATTTTGATGTCTTATTTTGGCAATACGAATTTCTTTATGCAAAAATTTCAAAACTGAACCCAATGTACAACCAAACTGATCTTTTTCCAATAACTTTAACTGTTGACATGGTTACACCTGATAATATCTGTTATCATCTCATAATAAAATCATCACCATAATAATAGGGATAATAATAACATTTATACAATTGTTACATATAACGTTTTGGATACGTCAAAAGAAAGTAAAACAAGTAATAGCCATATACAAAATAGAAATTGTAAATGAGAAACTCTGCAATTTGTAAAAAGCACAATTCATTAGGATGAGTATTTTTTAAATCATAAGGTAGTGATCATTTATATGTTTTTTGCGAAGATGCACTCTTCTGCACAGTACTTTTGGTAGTCTGTGGTGGTAATTAAAACGACTGTGTTGTTCCCCTTGTTCCATAGCATAAATGATGAAGTTCTTGATGTTTAAATGATACGCAATTTTCTTTCACGAACAGAGCAAATTCCACCACGTACAGGCACGTCAATATGAATATCTTCTTTTCTTTAAAAACGTCTTGTCCAGAATCAGTTCTTCTCATTTTCAAACCGTTCAATAATTTATGTTTACGCAAATACCTTGAAAGTTATACATAAAACAGAAAAATGTTGTGTACAACGGTACCAGGAAGAACTTGAAGGATGTGGTCCATTATGTCGTCTAGGAAAATGGCCAAGATACAGTGCAATTCAGCGATGGAATAGTAATTAGTTGTATTTCGGTGGCAAATTAATTTCTAAAAGAAGACGAAAACAACCTAAGGAAAACCTGGTCAAATAAGTGAAATCAAAAATATCTGTAAAGACAAGGATAAACTATTTCCAATAAGTCTATAATCTCCTGCATGGATCATCCCAATAAACAGGTATAAATATCGATAAATCTAAAGATTCTGGACAGGAAACTAGTAACCCATACTTAATCAGTAAATGGGTGATTCAAGTACCAAGTACAAAATATCAAACGTGAAGAAAGAAGGAAGTGGGCAGAAATTGAAGCAGGTTTGAAATTATTAAAATACGAAATTTAAAGATAATCTAATTATGGACCACAGGCAACAAAAGACAAAAAACCCAAACACTTTCTTTCTTTGAGCGGCAATGCAACGCATGCCGGGTACATCTAGTGTTATATAAAAGTTTCACCAAAAATTTCTGATCTGAATTAGCTGTTTGTAAATCTATATTGCATTGTTGAGTAAGAAGGTATTTAAATGATTCATCAACAATCTATATTTTCATAATAAAGCAATTAGAAACGGACTTGATAACGCTAAATAATTAAATAATAATATCGATTTCGGCAGTAAAAACTTCTGTTTACTACCCATAACAAAATTAATTTACTTTATATGCTCCCAAGCGTAAAAATAAAGCACCAATATATATCGGGTTTCGTGGCAGCGTAGATTGTCATTATACATAACAAAAAAAGAATACGTTTTCAAATAGCATCCCAAATATAAGAACACAAATGTGTTCTTTACTAATAGCGGGATTAGCTGGAATCTCTTGTTCAACCATTCGTTAATTAAGAGCTTAAATGAGGCTTGGTTAGTCCGAAAACCCGACGGGATTTCTGCGTTACTTGAGCAAAATATCTTTTATAAGATTAATGAAAAGATTCTCTGCTAGTAAAGAATGACAATTACGTTTTGGACACGCCAATAAAAATGATATATCTTACCTGAAAATAATCCCCAGCAGATAGGAGACGATTTATCACCGTACGGCCTTCGTTACTGTTTTTTAATTACACCGATATTATCTTTCTTCCTTTATTAATTACGGCATAAGTATTGTACGCCAGGAATTCGGGTGTTGAAATACAGGGGAACAGTGAATAATTTTCCTTAATCAAATTAGTCGCTAATACAACCAAAATATATATTACACAGTTGAAAAATTGAAGTAAAAAAATGAGGTGTGGCCACCACACGACTTTCTTATACGTATAAGCGTTTCAAATTATAGGATTTTAAGAATTTTTTATACAAAAATTATTCACAATCCTATTCCAAGTACTTCTATTCTCTTAATAAATCTCTATAGAATGCATACTTTGCAAGATATTATCAAAAAGTGCTACTCGCTAAGAGTAAAAGTGCTACTTCCGGTCCGAATTTTGAAATTTCATATACACAAAAAATATTGAAAATCCAATTTTAAATACTTTTGTACTCTTGATAAATACATAAATACATAGAGAATGCATAACTTACGATATATTTGCAAAAAATCGCTATTCGATAAGAGTAAAAGTGGTACTTCCGGTCTGAATTTCGAATTTTTTTTTATACAAAAGATATTAAAAATTATGTTCTAAATACTTTTATACTCGTTACGTACTTGTCTAAAAAGCATGACTTGCGAAATATTCGCAAAAAACTGATTTTCGATAAGAGTAAAAGACCTACTTCCGGTAGGAATTTCCAAAAACTTTCTAAATAAAATTATTCTCAATTTTAATTTTAAGTACATATGAATTCTTTATAAATTTGTTTAAACTTAGTAGTTGACGAAATATTGGCAAAATTCGATTTTTTCACTGAAGTAAACTACTACTTCCGGTCTGCCAATTTTGCTGAAAATCTAATCAGTTCTCAAGAGGAAGATTATACTGCTAAATACAAAATTTGGAATAGATAGCTATAGCGGTTTGACCGGTATCGTGGTCACACACAGACACACAGCCATTTTTTAAAAAATGAGGTGTGGCCACCACACGACTTTCTTATACGTATGAAAGTGTTACTTCCGGTCCGAATTTTAAAATTTCATTTATACAAAAAATATTCCATATCTAACTCTAAATACTTTTGTACTCTTGATAAATATATATAGAATGCATAACTTACGACATATTTGCAAAAAATCGCTATTCGATAAGAGTAAAAGTGGTACTTCCGGTCTGAATTTTGAAATTTTTTTTATATAAAAGATATTGAAAATGATGTTTTAAATACTTTTATATTCGTAACGTATTTGTCTTAAAAGCATGACTTGTGAGATATTCGCAAAAAACTGATTTTCGATAAGAGTAAAAGACCTACTTCCGGTTGGAATTTCGAAAAACTTTTTTAGGACAATTTGTTTCAAACTTAATTCTAAGTACATATAAATTCTTTATAAATTTGTTTAAACTTAGTAATTGACGAAATATTTGCAAATTTCGATTTTTTCACTGAAGTAAACTACTACTTCCGGTCTGCCGATTTTGCTCAAAATCTAATCAGTTCTCAAGAGGCAGATTATACACGTAAATACAAAATTTGGAATTGATATCTACAGCGGTTTGACCGCTATCGTGGTCACACACACAGAGACAGACACACACACAGACAGACAGACAGACTTTTTTAAAAACCACTTTTTTGGTATCAGGGGACCTCAAAACGTGGACATCTGCAAAAATCTCGAGGTCGAAAATTTTCATCATCACAATACTTCCTTATACTACGTATAAGAAAGTAAAAGCACTTTTTTGGTATCAGGGGACTTCAACACGTGGACATCTGCAAAAATCTCGAGGTCGAAAATTTTTTTATACTACGTATAAGAAAGTAAAAGCATGTTTTAGTCTCTTTAAAGTTATAAATTGTATTGTATATGAGTCCTAATTATTAAGTGATAATATAATAATAAATAGTAATTACAAAAGTCGTTTATAGTTGACACACAAAATAAGTAGGTAGGTATTGTTAAATAATACGAGTTAATACGAGGTCATAATTTTTTTTATAACAAGCCAGATCGTGTCAAAAGTGGTTTGCCATTTAAGCATTTGACCTCAGCGAATGTTCTACAAATATCACATCAAATGGGTTGTTCTTCTTACAGTTTCTTATGAGATTAACATAAAATTCCGGGTTGTCAACCTTGTCGTACTTCAGTCCTTGTTTTTCATTCACAGCAAAGTCTCGATCGACTTCTATAGTTTCAAAAATATTATTGGCACATAGCTGATCCAAAAAGGAGGCATACGAGTTGCGCCAAAGTACCTAAATTAATCCTAGAAATAAAATTTTAGGGATTATCCGATCCTCTTAAATCCGTATACGAATTGCGCCAGATTCACCTCGAGGATGGTAAATGTTCAGGGTGAAAGTAAAGTAGACATAACAAACTTTTAAAGTTTAATACAATTTATTTATGTTTATGTTATCATTACACTTTGAAATTAAAAGTAATAAACTAAAATAATTACCAGTAATTACAATTAAAACAAACTCAAATATATATATGTATATTACACCCACATCAATATTATATTATAGAGAGCTAGGCAAAAATTTATATGAAACGCATTTGATAAAATCTATTTTACTAATTGTCTTATACACATATAGTTCATCGATTTTATGTTTTATATATGATTGCTTGTCTTTTAGGTCAGTTCTAATTTTCTTCGCAAACTTATTTGCTGTATTAATTTTAACATATATTTCTAACTGTAAATTTACAAGCATTTCTATAAAATTTATAATGTTCGGATCTGAATTATAAAAAAAATTGCCAAATTTGGAATGAAATGACTCACATATTACCTACCCCTACTTAATGACCAACTTTCACATTTACCACCCTCGAGGTGTATCTTTGGCGCAACTCGTATACAGATTTAAGAGGGATTGCTAATTCCTAGAATCTGTGGCGCAACTCGTCTACACCGTCCAAAAAACAAACAAAAATCTATTTTTGTTTTGATTGAAGCAGTTGTCACAAAAAAGATGTAAAACACGTTGCTCTTGCTTTTGGTTTTGTGCGATATAAACTTGCAGGCAAGTTAATTACTTCATTGGGTCCCTTTTGAGCAGTGTTCTGCATACATGTACATACTGGCATTTTCTGTTGTTAAGCAATGTATTCCCAAATTGTGAATCCACAACTGACACAAATAATATTCGTCCGCAATATTTGTCAGAGGAACAGGCAAATTTTTTTGGTAATCGAAGCAAATTGATAAGATGGTGGGATCCTTAGCTTTTGTTTCTTCCGAAATTTTCCTTTGAAACCATTCTGCTTTTCTTAGGTGTAGCTCCCTTGCTGGCTTGACGGTTTGTGTAGATGCTTCATCATGTGTCACTTCAGCTTGTTGTAGACGCGTCAGAAATAAAGTACATTCTTTACAGATGCGTTTCTTGGGAATCCAAACGATATGTTGTATTTTTAAGTAAATATTTTGTTGTCTATCTGGATTCTTTTCTAAAAAAATGGTGATGAGGCTTTGCGACTGATAAATGGTAATCCAGATACTTGCGAAGTTTATTAGCAGATCTGCTATAATGAGACTCTCGAGCGGGCAGTTCTTCTAAAAATCTTCTAACCGCGACCAATGTATCTGTTTTTGTTCTATTTGGCCTAGAATGATGAAGACCTCTAGAATCCTTAGGTTCTGCATTGTTTTTTTTTGATTCTTTCGACGCAGCCTAGAGCGTTTTATTCCATGCACTGCTAAAAACGGCGACTGACACAGTGTTACCAGTTTTCCGTCAATTTTTACTTGATATACAAAACTTTGACTTCTACCTCGTGGATTGATCATTTTTCTAGATATGTGATGTTTAACTTCCATAGGACGTACACATCCTTCAAGGTATAAATTTTATTGTGTAGAAGAAGATGACAAACTGTAATAGGCTGTAAAAATTTTGTTTTGTTCTTCCACGTTTAATTTTAATGAGCATTTACAGCGACAGTTTGTTATTGCCCTTCTTTGGTGCTTTCGAGAAAACGACTCCTTACTTTATGTTGCTCTTTTCCATGTATCCTTGTGAATCTTTCTCTTCTTGCCCTTCTTTAGTTCTGGTTGCTGAGGTTCATTTCTGTTGACTTGATACACAACGTTCTGATAATCGGTATGTATATTGCTTTGTGTTGAGGATCCAGGGACGTCTTTATTTTCCACACCATGTCCCATTGTGGCTCAAGAACTCCCAGTTTGACCTCCCTTTAAAGTTTTATTGGTTTTCTTGTTGCTTACTATGGGAGCAGGGTTATCGGCATCAGAACTATCTTCACTTTCGCTATTCGGTTCATACTCACTGCATGAGGCCGAATAATCCGACCATTCAGTATCATCTAAAATAAACATATCAGAATTAAAAAAAATTGAGGTTAATATGCAGTCAATGCAAAGTACAAAATAAATTCATACATCTATAGTAATACACAAGCTATCATTTCTACTTTCCTTACCTGCCAGTGTAATGTTTTTAGTAACAATGAGCGTATGTAGATTGTAGAATAACTATTTCACACGTAACTTTGTTATTTGTTAAATTAACTTGGACTAAGGCACATGTTGCACTGCATCTGTCAAATTGGTGACTTAGGCATTTCTTGCATTGAAACCAAGGTAAACTTCCATCGGAGAGAATGTAAACTCAGGCGGTACAAACACGATTTCAACTAAAATGTGACTTAGGTACTTCTTGCATTGAGCCCTTCATTTGTAAAGAATTCCTCTAATGGAGATTCACGATGCGTGTGTTGATGTCAGTACTGTTAGGAGGTAGGTCAGGACTGTGAAAGACGCAAATCCTGCTGAAAATGGTGAGAGGCAGGTGGCTCTCGTGAATGAACTGATTCGGGGGAATCGATGGTGTAAACAAAGTGACATTGCCAACAGGGTGAGTATAGGAGAGTATACGCACGTTGGGTTCTAAGAATGCTTACTGATGAAATGAAAGTCGATCAGAAACAAATTTTAGAACAACTCTTCGCTCGATATGAAGCAGAAGGTGATGCTTTTCTCCACAGAATGGTGACTGGTGACGAATCGTGGGCGCACTTTTACGACCATGAAATGAAACGTCATGATTACCGTTTTCTGGGAATACGATGGCATCGTTCACATTGAATTTTTGGAACCTGGCTGCACTATCAACTTCGAAGGATATGTTAACACCCCAACAAATCTGAAGTGGCGGCTGCGTAGGGTTTGTCCAGCCAAGTGCCAAGTCTACATCATGGCAACGATCGGCCTCATACAAGTCAGAGAACGCGCTTAGCACTGGAGAAGCTTTGGGTTTCATGACATTTTACCTCATCCACCTTATAACCCCGATATTGCGCCTTGTGACATTTTCCTCTTTCCGAAGCTTAAGGAACATCTCAAAAGCAAGCACTTCTCTTTGGATGCAGAGGTGATAACGTAGGTGCGGAAATGGTGCCGTGGGAGGTCTTCAGACTTTTTCCGTGACGGATTTGCAAAACTTGTAGTATATTGGCGTAAATGTGTTGCTGTCATTAGCGATTATGTGGAAAACTGAATATATCAGTGCGTAGTAGACAGTTTATACTATTATTTGGCATTTATGTGTAAACCATATATCTATTACTAATAAAGTTATAGCCATTAGTTTTCAATATGCCCTCGTATATACATATTGACCCTCCGAATAAGAAACGAAATAATAATAATCATCTACTTATTCTATAACACATGAAATGTTTATTAAGAAAACGGTCGGTGTAAACTTTGCACTTTAGTAAAGACAAATTGTTTTACCACCATATCCCTACATAAAATCAATTTGATAAAAGTCGCAATCGTCTTTTTTCAGTGGTCGGCCGTAGTGTAAAGGCTGGTTGAAGAATGTATAAAGTATTATTAATTTTGTAAGCTATTTTACCATTAGCAGATTTTTCAATTAATTTGCTAATTTTGCCTAGAGCTTTACCAATATACGTAAGGGTAGTATAATGTATTGAATTTTTACTAGAAATTTTAGGGTAAATCAAAGAACAGGTATTAAGGGTCCTATATAGTGGATCGGAAATGTAATATTGGTTGCATAGCACATAATTTAATAAGCCAAGGATGTCCGAGTACTTATTACACATAGGGAATATATAATAAATATTTGAAATAATAACTCAATATCTAAGCGAATAAAAATTCATTTATGACCAAATATTCACACAGTTGTAACAGCGGGAAAGATTGTTACTAGAATAACAATTCATTGTAGTGTGGGTTGCCTAATTTTAATTTATTTTATATTCATTTAAAACAAAGTATAGAATAGTTGAACGAAAAATAAGTACAGAGCGGGGTAGCTTTTTATTCAATTCATAACGTGAACCCAAGCAAACAAATCTCCTCCGAAGTATTTTTGAGAAAACTTGTATTTAATATTTTGACATATTAATGAACTTTCTTTAATCCGATAATTTTTTCTAAATTTGATTCTACAACGGGGTAGATTACTAAATTCTTCATAAGTTGACGTTGAAAGGTTTTCTCCAAATTTAAAATCAACAAAAATATCTTGCATCTTAAATCTGCTATTTTTCCACTGTTGACAGATCCACTATATAGGACCCTTAAAGTTAGTTTTATTAAGTGGCGTATTCGCTTGTCTATGTATCATTGATTCATAAGCGGCTAATTTATGTGTTAAAGGGTGAAAGGGGGAATAATGTATAGTTGTACCAGTATATGTAGGCTTGTGATAAATTGTAAATTCATGTCTTTTATTTATATTCTGTGAAATAGTAAGGTCTATGAAATTAATAAAACCGTTAATCTCTTTTTCCAGTGTGAATTTTATATTAGGATATACATTATTAATATAATCAAAAAACATATTTAATTGTTTATCGCCACCTTTAAAACATACCAATATATCATCCACATACCTATACCAGTAAAAGCATTTTTGAATAGGGGGTGAGAGCTAATAGTTTCTTCGAAATGATTCATGAAAATTTCCGCTAGTAACGGGCTTAAAGGATTACCCATAGCAAGACCTGTGGTTTGTTTATAATATTCGTAATTGAATTGGAAATAATGTTGTTCCATTTCACTAATTATAACAGGATTTGTGCGATGTTGGTGTATTTTTAATTCGATAATATCTAATATGTCTTTTGTGGGGATATTGGTAAATAAGTTTCTAACATCAAATCACAAAAGTTTAGCTTCACTAGGAATTTTTAAATCAGAAATTTTATTTATGAGGTCTAAAGAATTTTTAATAGAAAATTTCGATTTCAATCTTGTATGATCTTTTATAATGTTAATTAATTGTTTACACAAATTTCTACAAAGGGCTTTGACATATGAAACTACAGGTCTAATAGGTAACTCATATTTATGTAGTTTAATCAGACCATACGTTTTAGGAGGTTTTAAAGGTACCGATAGACAATTAAATATGTTTTTTGATTATATTAATAATGTACATCCTAATATAAAATTCACACTAGAAACAGCGACTATAACGGTTCTATTAATTTCATAGACCTTACTATTTCACAGAATATAAATAAAAAACATGAATTTGCAATCTATCAGAAGCCTACACATACTGATACAACTATACATTATTCCTCCTTTCACCCTTTAAAACATAAATTAGCCGCTTATGAATCAATGATACATAGGCTAGTGAATACGCCACTTAATAAAACTAACTTTATTACAGAATTAGATAGAATACACACTTTTGCTAAAAATAATGGCTATACTAAAGATATGAACAATAATATTCTTCGAAACAAACAAATAGCACATACCCCGTTCTTTAATTTACCCTAAAATTTCTAGTAAAAATTCAGTACATTATTCTACCCTTAAGTATATTGGTAAACCTTCAGACAAAATTAGCGAATTAATTAAAAAAGCCACTAATGGTAAAATAGCTTACAAAACTAATAATACTTTAGAATGTTTTTTAAAAAACAAAAAGGACAAAACAGACGAGAAATCAAACTCAAGGGTATATAAGTTAACTTGTGGAGGTTTGTTTTGATTCTTATTTTCCTGACTGTTATATTCAAATATTGCCCATTTGTTGCTACTATAAGTACTATATAATAAATAATAATGACATCAAGAGCACTGGCGGTTCGCCAAAAACTATCAGGTATTGTGAACTTCGGAGGATCTCATGAAGATCAAGCTGAAAAATATAGAGCTATTTTGGAGTCAATTTTAACAGGACCCGAATCCGATCCTATTGAATGTCTGCAAGTTTTTATAGAAGCCATAGTTAATAATGATGTAAGTTTAGTGATATCACGGCAAATATTAACTGACATTAGTACTTAATTGGTCGAGTTGAAAGATCCAATTTCAAAAGCAGTATCACACTATACTTTAGATAAAGTACAACCCAGAGTTATTTCATTTGAAGAACAAGTTGCAAATATTAGGCAACATCCGGCTGATATCTATGAACGAAATCAAAATTGGAGAGATGCTGCTGCTGTATTAGTTGGTATTCCATTGGAAACAGGACAAAAACAATATACTGTGGATTATAAATTAGAGGCATATTTAAAAATTGCACGTTTATATCTAGAAGATGATGATCCATTTCAAGCAGAAGCATTTATTAATCGCGCGTCTTTATTGCAAGCTGAATCAAAAAATGAACAACTCCAAATTTATTATAAAGTTTGTAATGCAAGGGTTTTGGATTATAGAAGAAAATTTATTTAAGCAGCTCAGCGTTATAATGAACTATCATACAGGAATATAATACATGAAGAGGAACGAATGAGAGCTTTCAGAAATGCATTAATTTGTACTGTTTTAGCATCATCTGGCCAACAGAGATCACGTATGTTAGCCACATTATTTAAAGATGAACGTTGTCAACAGTTGCCAGCTGTATCCATATTAGAAAAAATGTACCTAGACAGAATTATAAGAAGAAGTGAGTTACTTGAGTTTGAAGCTTTATTGCAACCACATCAACAAGCCAAAATAGATGGCTCAACTATATTAGATAGAGCAGTCATTGAACATAATCTTTTGTCAGCTAGCTATCTATATAATAATATAACATTTAAAGAATTAGGTGCCTTATTGGAAATACATCCTAGTAAAGCTGAGAAAATTGCAAGCCAAATGATAACTGAAGGAAGAATGAATGGTTTTATTGATCAAATTGATTCTATTGTTCATTTTGAAACAAGAGAAACTTTACCACGATGATTCAATCTCTGTGCTATCAAGTTAATTCTATTATTGAAGAAATTACAAAGCATCAACCAGAATGGATTGTAAAAGTCATGGAAGAACAAATGGTTTGCTAATTTAGAAACAAAAAAATGCATTTGCATCTTATATAATTAATAATGTAATATTTAACTACTGTCCGGAACATGCTTGATTTTTTTGAATATGTTAAGCATTAATATTTATAAAAATAAACCTCATATAATGTAGCAATTTATTAAAAATAAAAAAATAGTTCATTGTAACATGTCCTATATTGGCCAAACTGGAAGATCCTTTGCCCAGAGAGTGTCCGAACATAGTAGAAGTTACCGGGATAAAAAAGCTGATTCTACATTTGCGAACCATTGTTTAGAATATAAACATACTTTTAACAATAATTTTAAAATACTTCATATCCAAGGTAAAAGTAAAAAACTTGATCTCCTAGAATCATTAGAAATTTCTAGAATTACAAAATTAGGGTTAGCGTTAAATGATCAAACCAACCTATGGAATCCCCCACTTTTGTCCTTAAATTTGTAATATGTTTCCAGTATATAATTTCTCGCACTAATGTAAATTCTTCATTATTCATCCACGTGATGAAGTCGCTGTGCGACGAAACAACGTTGTAGTGGTTTACTATAATTAAAAGTTGGAAACTTTAAAATCAGTGTTTTATTTTTATTATTATTTGTCATGGAGTGTGTCCCTCTTCAATTAATTTTTTAATAAATAACTTGTTTTGTTCAGATTGAGTTTTTAATTTATACTTTCTGGTCGTGGAGAAAATATAATCTGTTACTCAGTTAGAATGAAAATTCGATACTCGCTACCGCTCGCGTTCGATATCCTCCACTCGTATCTTATTTTTTCATTCTAACCTTGTTACAAAATCTACTATTCCCAAATCAACAAGTATATGTATGAAAAGTTAATAATTCAATGGGAGAAATGCACAGAAGAATGTGGTACACTTTGAACTATACTTATAAATATTATTTTCTAATGTTTACATACAACTTCCCTCTGTTATTGTTATTATTATTATACATATTCATGTTATTGCAGCTTTACTTTTATCTCGCTGCATATTCATTGCATTTGCATTGCAAAGTAAGTACAGTTTTAGAAGATCAAGAAGTTATCCTCAACTTACATTAAAATGAAAATATTAGAAGCACGTCGTTCCTGTGTTCGGTCTTTTTATTCTTTCACTACTCACTAGAAAACATTTCTTAACCCTTTGCGTCCGGAATTAACTAATTTTTAAAATATGTATTTTAATCTAAATGCAAGCCAATATTAAACATAATAACTCAAACTGAACATAAAAAAAAATTAGTGTCATAATACAAAAAAAAAATGGTGGTCACGTCAAATAACCTGTAGAACTACTGGATACAGTGAAATGCCAAAAAGCAATTTCTTTTATCGTTTACGCACGATCCAACTTCACACACTGTGCAACTCCACATGCTCCTATGTGCTTTTTGCTTGGTACAACATGCTGCACAGCGTCTAGATGTAGTATAAGGGGAGATGAACTGCTTGGTCCATCCTTTTTTTCAATTGGAACATATTTTTTTAAATTATTTATTTGTTCTGAAGTCTTACGCCCCCTTTTCTTGCACCCATAACTAGAACCAATCAACCCTGCAGCATCGTTAAATTGCTTCAGACTGATAGTCGAAAAGCTGCACGCTGCATCTCTTTCGCTATCAGATCTATTTTTGATATATTGTTACAATATCAGCGGTTTCAAGGAGGCTGTCTTCATCACCTGACAAATAGTCCTCCGTCAAAGATTCTGCATCAGACGGAATTTCAACAAGCATGGCGTTTACTTTGTCTTCGTCCACAGCTTCGAGCTCTGCAAACGACCACTTGCTTTTATCAGGAAGTAGGAAGAAAAGACACTTATAAAAACCTGTGTCCTGGTGGTCACTTGATACAACCACCACTTTTTTGAGAATGTTGAAAACAGAAAAAAAGTTAAATCGTCAACTCAGCCCTCAGATTTGCAAATATGAAGTAATTAAATAATACTTGCCGGCGATATTCAAATTTTAATCACTTATAAATATAAACAAAAACGTCAAGCGTGCGTAAATCTGCTGACATTTGATCAAGTAGTACTGCACCCAACCCCTTATACCATCAAATAAAGCACAGTCAATTTTTTTTCCAACAGATGGCGTCAGAAGTGTTATATTGAGCGGTTTGATGACAGCACCATTAGGATTGAGCCAGCTAATTTTTAAATTGGTGTTTCCGCGGACTAGCCAGTAAGACGCAAAGGGTTAAATTACATTTCGTGAAACATCCTCTTTTAACCAAACATATTTTGAATATTTTTCTTTTTTCTTGTGAGAAATAATTTAATAGAGACTGCACACATTCTTTTTATAATTTTCTCTTAACATATCTTAACGTTTGCGTTAAACATATTTTTGATATAAAAAAAAAAAAGCGGACGGCTAAAGACTCCTTACCACAAAAGATGAGCACAATCAATTTACATTAGTCGCCTGCCAAGTATATTGTAACGAAATTTTCCCGCAGCCTTTGTTTTACATTTCTTTTTCAATGGATTCGGTTACCCGGATTTTTTGACGTAAATTTGATGAATTACCGGACACGTTCCCTGAAACATCCCATGTCACTAGGAAATAAGCAGACGGCCTCGGGATCTTTCAACGGCCCAAAAATATGACCCTTTTGTATCTGAATTCTTGGAAAATTATCCTAATGGATCAGAAATTAATGTTGATATATGGTTGTATGAAAATAGAAGTAAAAAGTTAATCGAAGAGTGCGTAATGCGTAAATGAACGGTTGACAAGTCGTTTTTATACGTATACATTACTGTGGAATATTGGTATTACATTCTGGTATTACAATGAAACACAGATTCGGAAAAAATTATAAATCAATGTTATTTCCGTGTAAACTACCTTTATTAATGGAACACAATTTCAGTCAAATATCCTTCATACAGGCGTTGACAGGAATGGATTTGTTTTCCATAAATTCAATCGAATGTTAATAATGCTACGTTAAATCTATGACTCAGTTGACGTGCGAATGAATATTTTTTTTTATTTTTTTTTAATGTAAAAATGATAAAAAGCCTGTGCATGTATCAAAAATGGTTTATTATTAAGGTATTTATACATTTTACTTTCTTATACGTAGTGTTAAGGAAACTTCCTAGTTTGAAAGTACCGTAAAATAAAACTCAAATATCAGTTCAAATACACATTTATTTATTTCGGTGTGCGCCGAGCATTTCGGGGCCGCTCTTGCATCGAACATAAGATTACAGCATATATAATGTGCATCACTCGTGGAGCTAATGGTCCCTACATATGCACACATGCCAGACACTACCGTCCGTGCGTATACATAGACGGCCTTGCATCGCCTTCGGTGTACAGTCGTGTAACCCTGCCGGCAGACAATAAACTCTGCCGGTGAGACTGTATACGCCCGAAGCCGGCTCCGCATCAGTATGCTTAATATTTGTATGTAAAAAATACATTAAGGCTGAACGCCCGCTTCAAGCTGAGTTCGATTTGAAATAGGCGTACCACTGCTTTTCGTGCAAATGTAATAAAAGACAAATGTTTAAGGGTCCGCGTGCTCTGTCTTATGCTGAGGAAAAAGATAGAGAAAAGAACTTGTCACCTAATCTAATCTGCCTGTAATTTATGGCTGCGTTATGGTCTCAGATAATCGCCGGTTGGCCCACATGTTTGGCAGTTGGGAAGCAACCCCCTCCCCCCTAAATTAGACAATCTATATTTTCTCAAACACACAAAAAAAGTGAAGCTGAATATGTAAAATCACCTGCCGGATTCAAATTTTGAGTTGGAAAATAAAATCGAAATTGCAGAAAGGTCAAAAAATCGTTTTTTTTGTGCAAATTTTAAAATTTTCATTTTCTTCAATTTTTAATACTTATCTCGTGATATCTCAGCAATGCAGAGAGCTAGGGATCTGTTTTTTTAAGGTTATACCCTAAAGTATTTGGATGATACTAGTGTTTTCGATTTTTCTTTATGGTGTGTAAATTTTATAAAAAAAAGAAAGGTTTAGTAGACCACCAATTTGTGTAAGGTATTTTTCAGCTATCGAGTAACTAATCTTAATTTTCAGAATTTACCCATATATCTGTGAAACAAAATAAAGCCAACATTCCAAAATTATTTTTTTGTGCAAGAAATAAATTTCTAGATCGTTTCAGAAGCAAATTATTGCGAGTCAAATATAATAATTATACTCCCTGCGCGGAAGCCGTGTGAGTCCCAGCATGCGCTTCTAGCAGGTATACCGTTAGGGACGGGAAGATATATTGCTTTTACTTTCTGATACGTAGTATAAGGAAGTATTGTGACGCTGTCACTGTATATGTACACTATATTGTAAAGAAAATATCAACGGTTTCGATAAAATAATGTCCGAGTAACGATTACTTTCTTAACATACACCGATCTCACAAGTATTTTACAAACTGCGTAGAAACTGCCCGAAATGGTAGGCGGAGCTACCTCTCGACACCATGTGCGAGCGTACCACATACTCTATTTGATTTCAGTGAATTTCGCCCAAATTTCAAAATTTTGTTTTCCGTTTCGTGCCCTTCTTTTTAAAAATTAAGAAAAAATAAAATTTATGTATTGCTGTTGAGTGTTGCATAATTTTTAATAAAGGCTTATTTTTTGAAATTTCTTACATTTTTATTTTTATTTAGGGCCCTTTGGACAATTTCGAAAAAATTACGATTTATCCATTGAAAGGCATTTTTTTCTTAAATTAGCGTGTAAATTCGGTAAGGCTTTCATGAAAAATACGATTAGGAAATGGCAAAAACGATTTTGAGGCCGGGCGTATAGCCTTAAATGACAATATATTTCAAAAGTTGAAAAATGAAACATACATTACAAAAATATAATAACACATAGAAAATAGAGAAAAACATTCATATGTAACGCAAGAAATAATCATAAATTAAAATAAAATAAAAGATGTTAAGTTCTTAACACGTAGTATAAGGAAGTATTGTGATGAAAATTTTCGACCTCGAGATTTTTGCAGTTGTCCACGTTTTGAAGTCCCCTGACACCAAAAAAGTGGTTTTTAAAAAATGTCTCTCTCTCTCTGTGTGTGTGTGTGTGTGACCAAGATAGCCCTTAAACCGCTGTAGATATCTATTCCAAATTTTGTATTTACGTGTATAATCTGCCTCTTCAGATCTAACTAGTTTTTCAGTAAAATCGGTAGACCGGAAGTAGTAGTTTACTTCACTGAAACAATCGAATTTTGCAAATATTTCGTCAATTAGTAAGTTTAAACAAATTTATAGAGAATTCAAATGTACTCAAAATTAAATTTGAGGAAAAATGTATTTAAAATTTTTTTAGAAATTCAACAACAAAAAATAGTTAAAGAAATCTAAAACCAAAAGCCGAGGAGTAAGACAGCTAATTCAGGAAATCAGAAATTTTCCATATGTCAATATCTGCGGAGAATAACCAACGGTATCACCAAAAGATGGCGCAATAAATCCAAAAAGAGAATAAAGAATTAATTGACGACATGATGCATAATTCTAACCCCAAAATAAGACTCTAATTTCTAATTAATGTACACGGGCTTCCAAAAATAAAAGTACAAGGAGGTACATCAAAAAATAACAAATCAAAATTTAAAATGAAACAATGTCTAAAATAATACTGATGCAAAATGCAGTAAGTAGGTTATTCTAAAATCAGAAAAGCTATACATATACCTAGTCTTCTTAAAAATTAAAGAGCATTTTAACTTATTGTTTTATTTTATTTTAACATATTATTAATAATTTACCATAGTAATGTATAAGATAAGATTACAGATTAAAAAAAATAATGAATAAGTTATAAAAACCTTTAGTGATTTTTATTCCAACCTTCCCTATCCGCTTATGTAAATGATAGCAATCCAGCTGTTCACTGAACTTTATCCAAGCCGCTAATGTTTCTAGTGATTAGCGAATAAATTAAAGAAAAACACTTGGATGAGTGGAAAACTTGGTGTCCCTGTACAGCAAACTCCTAACACAACACATCTATCTTTTTGAAAAAGATTATTTTGTAACTTTATAAAGCAATGTGATTTCGGTTTGTTGTTGTATATGCAGTGAACATACTGCTTCTTCTAACCGATAAATAATTTTCTAGTTAACAGAGAAAAATAAGAAGAGCAAAATATTTTATGTACGAAATTTATCGCAACAGGTTAGTATAATTGATTGAAATTTAGGAATTAATTATATACACTAATCCAAGATGATGTTTGTACAATATTGAAGGTACATTACTTTGACATTTATATTAAGATAATAGCGTCTATTCACAACATGCTGTCTCAGGCTGAGGTAATCTATATGAATTACAAACACATCAACTTGTCGAAAATTCTAATGTAATGGTTGAAATTCCCATTACGTAATGTAGACGCTTCATAATGAATATCTATCATGTCGTATGTGTTTTAGTAACTTTGATTTCATTTTTCTATATACGCGCATATTTCTAGTTATTTGAATTAATACCAACAAATCCAAATACATTGTCATAATATTCCATTTTTCATTTGAAAGTATTTACAAAAACGAAAATCAGAAAAAAAATTAAGTAAACGTGTTCTATAAGGTGACTCAAAATAAAATTCGATTTAGTTTTTTGTATCTACGGGAAACTGTCAGTGTCAGATTATTTTTACTGCCACCATTAAAATTATCGTCTTGTGGATTTTTTTTTCCCAATGTAATACATTAGTGGTGAACAGCGTGCTTTTGTGTAAAAGCATTCTACTAAAATGCTCATTCTTACGTGCAAAGCCAGAGAGCGTTTGGAAATCATTACAATTTACGGTATGCTCATCAAGATCCATCTGCTAATTTAATTAAGTAATAGATACGCAAAATTTCAAGTATGCGGTTCTACAGTTTGTTCTAAGCCCCGTGGCAGGACAAGATCTGTTAGAAATAAAATCAATATCGAAGCTGTAAGTGCTGCTGTACGTCAAAATACACATCGCTCGATAAGAAACCATGCACTTGCTTTACATTTAAACTAGTGTAGTGATCAAAGAATTCTGAAAAAAAATTTACTACTATCCTTATAAGATCCAGTGGGTCCAAACGCTGACAAATGATGATTTTAATAATATTCTTGTGACGAAGCACATTTTTATGTAGACGGGTACGTGAACAACCAGAATTGTCGGTACTGGTCTGCATCAAACCTGTAAACGTACCACCCCAAAGTTGGGTGACACAATGTAGAGAAACCTCTATCTCTAAATTAAGATATTTAATTTAAAGTTAAACTTTAGAAATAAAATGTAAAATTATTTGTTTTGCCAGCTCAAATCAAATTTAACTCAGGGCGATTCGAGTTAATTGAAATGATTAAGTAAAAGGGTTCCTGTACATTAATAAAGAAAAACACCATTTTAAAATTTTAATAACTCATATTAAAATCAATGAATCCTGTATCTATAATTTTACAAACAACACAAGAAGTAACATATATTTAAAAAGCAATTCCAATACATTTTTTTTCAAACCTTAAACTAACAGAAACATTTCTGTAGGTTCTTTGTTCGATTCAATCGTAAGCTATCAACGCCAGAATTTATTACATGCAATGCACATTCTATATTATACGTGTTTTTATCGATACTTGTGAACATATCAAGTTACTTTTCACATATATTTGTTAGACGATATTTATTTAATTACTTTCTGTTTGAACTTTTATTTTTACAGTCATTAAACAATAATCATTTAAATAATACCTTATCTAAATTCTTCTTATTCATCTTCTTCTGTGTACTGTTTCCAGCAGGAACTTCGGGCTGCTTATTATCGACGAAATCTTCTTTATTTCTACGATGTTTTCAACGGCATCATCTGCTTGTTCTGCCACTCGAAATACAATCTTTATTTTAACAATATAACACGTTGCACAATTACTTCTTAGGTGCAACTTTGACCACTAATTTACTACGTTTTCTCGGTAGTAAATTATTTATTCAAGTTATATTAACAATGACTCTTATGCGTAGTCTAATGTTAGGAGTTAGCCTTTATATGATATTTAACGTATCTTGCTGTCGACTCTCTTGTTTCTCACGCGTATTTCCCTTTTATATCAGAATGTCTGGGGTTCCCCGCTTTCCACAAATTTCAAGGTTCCCATTCACATTTACACGCGCATACACGTTCATTTAGTCGCGGGATTGTATATTGCTATGGGAGTGTTTATCACGTTAATATAAACTTTCGGCGTCACCCTTTTTTTACTCATAAACATATACAAAACCTATGACTAATATCTACTTAATAATACAATAACACATTCATTGATTTTAAATATTATTTCCCTTCAAAATATTAATAAAAAAATAAACTTAATTAAATCCTTTAAAAAGATAACAAAAATTATAAAATTAATAAAGGGAAATGGACTGTACCATTACAAACCCAAGAGAAAATCATGCACACTCCAAAAGTAATTGTATGTGCAGAAATATCTGTAAGAGGCATTATTGGTTCGTATTTTTTTCAGAATAATCAAGGACAATCAATCACAGTAAATGCAGAGCAATATTCTTCGATGATCCGCAATTTTGTAAGACCAGCTTTATATACAAACATTTGAAGGGTTTGATAATCGTACATGGTTCGAGCAGGCCATACTGCGAACGAAGCCTTAGAGGCAGTAAGAATGTTTTTCGATGAAGAATTAATTTCGCGTAGAGGTAACATTGATTGGCCTGCAATAAGCTGGAATTTGACCACTGGCCTATATAAGTAGCGAGCGTGGTCAAGTTGATGTTGTGTACACAGATTTCAGTAGTGCATTCGATACCATAGACCATGGATTATTGATCCAAAAACTCTCGTCGTTTGCACTCCGTCCATCCTTATTAAATTTACTGAAATCTTACTTATGTAACAGACGTAATTCTGTGTTTTACAAAGGTTTTAAGTCTAATACATTTTATCCCACATCTGATGTTCCTCAGGGATCAAAACTGGGCCCAATGCTTTTTTTTTTACTTATCAATGAAAGACATGGTGTCCTTCAAGGACTGGACACCATGTCTCTCGAAAAGCGCACTGTAGTCGATGTTTCGCCCAGGACACACTCCATCAATTTAAACAGACAGGAACTTTAAAAATCGGCGCTGCACCCTCTCAATACTCAGCCTCAAGTAAATATAGTGAGGAGACCACACATTAGAGGCAATCAATAGTCGTCGTGAGAAGCATGGTGCCCGATTTGTGTGGAAGCTTGTTCGTGGTTCAGTCAATTGTGCGGGTCTCCTTTCTGGTTCGATGGTCCGTGTTCCCAGACCAGCCGCCTGTTCGACTACAACATTTTCCTTGACCTTCCCGTGAACAAATTTTCTTATGCACTCTCTTTGTAAATAATGTAATTTACTTTTATGTTTTCAAATACTGGTTTATGTTCATCTATAGTAATTGGAAATTTTATTTTTGAATGGTTTTTTATTACAATTTGTGTGTATTTTTTTTTGTCCTGTAAATGGGAAACCGTTGGACAATAAAGTATATTATTATTATTATTATTATTTGTTACTGTATGAATACTTACATGTAATTTTATGTATGAAGAAATCTATATCCGGTGTGGATCTATTTGACTAATAAAGTATTATTATTATTATACCATTTAACCAAACGACAACAATAAACTAGATAAAACACAAATATAATCAAAAAATTATTGTAAGCTAAATTCGTGCAAGAAGTGTCATATCCTATGAGTCATGCCACATTCAGCAAAAAAAACTAAATATTATTACTAATTTTCATGATTTATTTTATTTTTATATCATTCTTCTTGTATATTTGTGAAAGTTTAGGTATTATTAAAACTAACCATATTTACATATAGAAGATTTAAACCAAGTTAGTTAGTTAAATTTGGTAATTTCTTGCTTAACATTATGTCAATATTGTAAAATAAAAATAAATAGTGTAAACACATTGATGTTAAAACTAACATCAAGCAGTAAATAAATACTGTGACTTACATATATACATTTATACGTAAATGTTCGATTGTCGGCACTTAATGTATGTGTGTATCTCAAACACATGCATATATGCATATACGTTTTACGTATAAATGTATATATATGTAATGTATATATGTCACAGTAGTCAATATTGTTTTCAACTATTCCATCATAAAAATACACATTAATATTCTAAATTAAATCAGGAAGCAGGCACACAGCGATATTCTGTAATTCCAAGGGACGTCGCGCAATTATCCAAATCGCCAAAGTTATTTCCAAACTATTCCAATTTTCCGGTAGGTACAATGATTAAATTACAAATCACATAAATTGCACAATACGGGTGGTCGCACGTGACGTTTGGTCTCGCACCACTATTTCAGTTTGATCACACAAGAGGAACGGTCTGCAAATCTAATACGTCATACACCTATCTAATATATTCGTTAATTAACTAATGTAGTCAGACCAGGTCCGGGATTCCCCGTTTGACTATTTGCCGTGAAATTTATGACGTAATGACGTTATTTGTCTTTTGAGAGTTTTCCGCGCTTGTTTCCTATGAACGAGTAGATGCGGCAAACGTTAATTAAATAACGTACATGTACATACTACTTTGTTAGTTTAATTATTAAAGTTCGAAGTTATCCCCTGAAATGTTGAGTTCGTTAGGACAATGTTACGCTAACAAGCATTCTATAAAACACAGTAAGAACATTTACAGAATTACATGTAAATATATATATATTGTAATGTTTAAAATGTATCACATTTAAAGTCTAATCTAAAATTAACAGTTCTCAAATCTAATCATATAATATTGCGGTAGAAATATTATTTATCTCATATAAAATGAACTAACTTATTTAAAGTTTTCTTAATTACTAAATGAATACATATCTCAAATTTAATCAGAGTAGAAAATTCAACAAAATATTATACATCTTAAAGTCAATAGTAATCCAAAGAAAAACGGAATAACATAAATATAAACACCTTATCTTGCAGCATGTATAATTTATGAAACATTAAATCGACTATGTTAGTATTTAATGAGAGATCCTTAGATACAGAGAAAAAAAAGATAATTATTTCACAGACTAAACAAACAAGACTAGCACCTACTTGATAGAAAAATATCCAAGATCTTTTATCCTTGTCACACATGAAAGAACGGGTACGAAGATAGCGCTAGCAGCATATTGGCGCTGAATTTGAAATGAGCTTGTTTTTAAATTATGTGTATTTAATACATTATTAATGTAATAAAAAAATACACAAAACTATTGGACGAAACACACATACCCTCAACTTGTTCGTTTAAAAAATACGAATACTTAAATTTTATTATTGGCAGAAATCTGTTTATTATTTACATGTATGTAATCACTGTAACGCTATATTTTTCTGTGACTTTATATTACACCACAGTTCACAAATTTTCACTCTGTACTTATTTAATCATGAACTTGTGATCAATATCATCTTAGTTATACTTAATATGATGTACAATAAGAAAGGATTGCAATAATACGTCAAATTTGAAATATTGTTTGGAATGACATATGACATTGATTAAAGGAATAATATGTATTCCTTCAATCAACGATATAACCACAAAATAACAAAAAAATTTAAATAACGCTAGCGCTATCTGATTTCCCGTTCAGTAAGAACGACAAAAATTATAGAGGATTGATATTTCTATTTGCTAAATAATGAGCATGGATAAAATTTGGTATTTAGTTACCAGTCAGGTTTGTTTAGTCTGTGATTATTTATTGATTTTTGAAATTAACAACAAGTTAGTGTGAAAAATGAAGAGATTTATTTAAAGAAAAAAGGGAATTTAATGGTGAAGACTGTGTATTAACATTATAAATACCTTACAATATTATTTTATCATCATTGTCTAAGTATTTACAAATCAATCAGAAGAAAATTCATTTTTTGGAACTAGCACGAGTTACTATTGACCTGGAATTTTTCCTGATCTTACCTGGAAATAAAGAATTGGATTTTATAAGTTGGAAACCATTTAAGAAAACATTTTACCCGGAAAAGAAGAAATCCAGAACGTGTTTGCGGAAATTACCAATTTTGACGGATGAATTGAACAGGACATTGTATGCTAAAATTACATTGATATTACCTAAAAATTAGAAATTGGATTTATAAGCTAATAAACCATACGAGAAAAGACTTACTTAGAAGAATCCAGTACGAGTTCACAAGATTTAACAAACCCTATTAGATGAATTATCTGGCACTCTGTTTGAAACGGATTTCTAATGAAATGTTATTGTTATAATTAACCGACAGTTGTATGAAGAGGACCATACCTATTTACAACAAGAAGGAAAACGTTAAGTACAAATCATAACCAATTTATGTGAGAATTTCCTTTATAAAATATCAAGAATGCATTAGTAGAATTGAGGTTATTTTGTTAGATTATTCTATTTTATATGCTTATTTTGATACTTTATTAACATAAAATATAATTTACAATACCAACAATATTTAAAATTTACGTTACTATATTTAAAATAGAACAATGATGTTATTTTAGAAACACATTACAATTATAAATTTGATAATGGATTGGTTTTGACTAGTAGAATTATTTTATTTTCATTAATTTGGGAATTTGAGTTTTATGTTGTATATTTTAAGGTGTATGTGATATAAACATTTAAAACTATACTTACCTATCTATTTCAAATACACTGATATTGTTATTTTAACGATTCAACAATACATTTATAACCTATAAAACTTCTTTTAAATTTGACAAAACCTTGATGACAGCATATTTTCCCTAAGTATGATTTACATTGCTTAAAAAAACATATCATGTAAAAGAACATTTTACAGGCATTAAATTTAATATTAAAAGTAGTATTAAAGTAACTTATTATATATTTATGAACCCAAACTTGAGATTAATAAGTCTTATGTTTTATTCATGCTCATTGTTTAAAAAAATTTAAAACCGACTGAGAATAATTAACTTATTTATTATTAAAAACAAAGATTTTGTTATAAAGCCACAGCACCGTACTGAACGGATTATTTTTTATTCCAGCGAGGTATAACGGAACAATATATACAAATAAGTAGCATACATATCGTATATCAAAAATACGAGGTCACGCCCCAAATAAGAATTAAGATGTGCCTAAATGCAAATATTCATTTACATGCAAATCCTAGAGCATTCAAAATTGAGGATATTTTCCATTGCTAATATACAGCGTCCGACAGTCAAACAGACATATCTCAAAATAAATATTAGTTTATTAGACATAAATGAGAAGTACAAAAGTAACAATTTTATATACAACAAACAATTAAAATTATGAATGAAGCGTCTAAATCACTTTTTTAAAAGAATTGCTCTTTTTCGCCAAATTTTTGTCATCACCATTGTCTATTATATCACCAATAGATAAACACCAAGAGAGGGCCAGACAACTTGAATGTTGGAAAAGAGCAATTGCAGCAACAAAAAGGTAATCAACATCCCCTAACCTAAAACGTTTCTTAGGAACGTTAATTTGGGGCAAATATGAAACCGTGGAACACCCAGAATATCCAAGGTGTCAGCACAAAACAAAATCTTTTCAGTGTAGTAATTTAAAAAAGTGTGTAATAAGCATTTCACCTTCATTTTTATGCCATCAAAAGCAACATAACCCCAGATGAGTTTCTTGTAAAATACGAGGAATGTTCTCTTACAACTGAGCCTATCTAGTTGGCGATGATCTTTTGCAACAAATTTTCTATGATATTTTCAATCAGTTGTTAACAAGTATACTTACAGTGACAGTTGTCAAATGTACCTGGTTGATTGTAAGTTACATTAGTTCAGAGTACTCCTTTCGCCAAAGAAGCAACATTTGACAGTTTAAGCCTTTGAGAATGAGGCGGCTCAAACAAAAATTGCTGATGAAAGAAGTCGAAACAAGAAGATGGTCGCTACATTTTATGGATTTTCGCCAAATTTTTGTCATCATCATTGTCTATTATATCACCAATAGATAAACACCAAAAGAGACCCAGACAACTTTAACGTTGGAAAATAGCAATTGCAGCAACAAGAAAGGTAATCAACATCCCCTAACCTAAAACCTTTCTTACGAACGTTAATTTGGGGCAAATATGAAGCCGTGGAATATCCAGAATATCCTAGATGTCAGCACAAAACAAAATCTTTTCAGTGTAGTAATTTAGAAAAGTTTGTATCAAGCATTTCACCTTCGTTTTTATGCCATAAAGAGTACTCCTTTCGCCAAAGAAGTTGACAGTTTAGATGTTTGAAAATGAGTCGGTTAAAACAAAAATTGCTCCTGTAAAAAGTCGAAACAAGAAGATGGTCACCACATTTTATGGAATTACTAGGCATGTTTCCACTCTAGCACTGGAAAATAGGCGTACTGACACAGCTTCTTCAAAATGTTCGCCAAGAGCGTCCAAAAATAAGGATCATCTTGCATCGAGATAACCCTCTGGCTAACACTGTCGCTCGAACAACTGGGAATTTAAATTCTCAAAATATAGAAATAATGGGTCATTCACCGTATAGTCCAGATGTAGCACCTAATAACTACTTCTTATTTCCGCGGGTAAAGGATAAATCACGGAGTTTACGTTTTACATCAGCCGAAGAAGCAGTTAATACTCTTAGAAACGAAATAAACAAACTACGGCCAGATGATTAAAGAAAATGTTTTCAAGATTGGTTTTCACGGATTCAAAAATGTATTGACGTTAAGGACAATACTTTGAAAAATTATAACTAAATGTTTCTTGTAAACAAATTGTGTTTTACTTTACCAGTCTCAGCGGAAAGAGGACAGCCCTCGTATTACTCAATTAAACAGGTAGGAACGTTCACAGTAGCACGCCTAGAAATGTTGCAATTTGCTATATTGTTCACAGAATTGCTATGGAAAAAACCATACCGGTGTGTAAGCAAGCTTACGTAAGCAAAAGACACCACCACATATTGCACTAGCCGATTCAAACCATTCCACAAATGACGTTGCACAACACGCTCGATCTAAAGTTCGACAATCTATGAAACACATCCAACTTGTTGGGTTCACCATGGGTTGTTAGGTACAAATTGGCGAATGTGTTTAATTTTTAATAGTGTTAATTTTAGTAAGTTTGTGTTTAGTGGCTAAATTTTTGAAAATTTAATATATTTGCCAATCTATAAAGTTCAAACTTATTAAGTTCTCATTAGACAACTAACGTTACGGTAAAAATTCTATAAAATGTATTTCGAACTGTCTGGCCCGAGGACGTTCAATTAAATATAATGATGTTATGTTTGTTTATTTTGTCTTTTATGCCGACCGCTGAAGGCTTCGAAATTCCATCCATTATTTGTGCTACTTGTAAATAAACGAACATCGAATTATTTTCTAATTGAATTTAAACAACAATATAGACACAAATATTCTGATTAATAATATACATACTGCTGTGATCTTCACATTAAATAAAAATAATAATGTTAAGAATTAGTTGAATTGTTGAAGAAGAACATTGATTTTATCTTTAAAACGCTTATTTTAAGATTTAGGCATTACTCAAAACAAGTTACAATAAGTAAAATAGGTTGCCAACATTCAAAGGGCAATGCTATTACAAAAATTTATACGTTAGAATATATTATATATTAAGTTGAATAGGTACTAAAATTAGGCATAAAACAAACACAAAATAAATCAATGTATTCTATATCTTGTAGAAAAGACAATGAGCATGAGATATGGTTTGAATATAAAGAGACAGAACCTAATTTCTTACAAGGCGTTAGAACAGCCTTAAACATTTTAAGAAATGGACCATTATTCAAAAACAAAAAGGTGCTGAAAGTAAATAACAGAGAAAGAGTTATGTTAAAAGATGGAACAATAAAGAGAGTACATTATTTAAATGCCATTAAATTATATGAGCAAGGTCATATTTGGTATGATCGAGACGAGAACACAATTTTAAATGAATAAATTTAAATTCGGACATGCATAATGGTGCCAATTCTTAGGAAATATTTTGTAATAGTAACACTTAAGATATAGTAAATACCTCAGACTTATATCTATGAACAGTAAAAAGGATATGAATCAAGACATTCATTATACGAAGTGACAGATTGTAATGTTTTATGTAAACAATAACTGTATAAATTTAAAATACATTTATTAGTTCCTATATGTATAACACAAGAACTTCAATAGGCTATGGAAATGGTCACGTGTGGTTTAAAAACCTGCGAAAGAAAAATGCAGTGTCAATATTGTTTACAGCTTTCCGCAAACCAACGTGCAACCAGAAGAGAGAGCCTGGATAGAATTTGGAGACAGTATGACGAGGGCGACTGGTCTTTATGGTGCAGGATCCGTAAGAAAGATTCCAGTTGTCTACAATGTGTTCCCAGTATTAACCTATCGAGGTATTTCTAAAAGAAAAATAAGGATAACTTTAGTAAATGGATAAAGAAAATATATAACAAATGACGAAAAAGGAAATATTAAGAAGAAAAGAAAATATACTTACCGTAGACGAAACATAGCAAATTTGTGAAAAGTTTTTAATAACAAACAATTCAGAGTGCCAACATTAGTGTATAAACTGTCAAAGACAATGTGTGCGTGTTGGTATAGATACGACAACTTGAAGAAAACAAACAAGAAAGTTTTCATCACAGACGTTCCAAGAAATCAATGCCAACCTAAAATTTAGTTTGAGAAGAGAGGCGTTAAAAATTGCCGATAGCAATTGTTTTCTTATATATAAACGAAAAACAAGAATCGACTTGTTAGAGATTGAATCTGTACTTCGAGTTAGAAAGACGCTAATTTTCCAAAAGAATAAAATTTCTGAAGATAGCAAAAGTGAGAGTAGGGTTAAAATACACAAATATTCTAATATTCTCTACTTCTAACTCACAATTAGATTAAATGTATTAACTTTTTGAATTCAATTTAATTTAATTTTCTTTTATTTAAATAATTTACATTCAATATTTTTTTTATTACTAGATTTAAAATGGAGGATGTTAATAAGGCTGAATTTGATTAAATATATGACGAATTAAAGTAAGTTTTGAAATAAATTATTCAATTTAGGATTAATTAATGGTGCAAGACGTACTGAAAGTACCATGTGAAAATATTTGCTTTTAGTAAAACGTTAAGCATCATTAATTGTATGAATATTATCTTGTTCAGTAATAATGATTCATTTTTTTTAAGTAATAAAAGGATAGGTAAGGGTGTTGGATGTGCTGAGAGTACTATGTGCATTAATGATTATATAGTTATTTTAATTTAATATTTCAAACAAAATAAGTACGAATAAACGGGGATGTTTTTGATGGGCAGGTGCTAAGTAAGCCGCTAGAAGTACTACGTGAGAATGTTTACAGCTAGTGATTAGTATAGGCCAGTTTCACTATGTGAAAATGTATGTTTTTGGTGAAATAAAAATTAGCTTCGTATTAATAAATTTATTATCAAGAATCAATAATTGTCTTTTATCTAAAAGAACAACATAATATTTTTTTTATTTAAACAGCATTAATTTAATATAAGCTTTACAAAAACAATATAATTCAAAAATGAGTATAAATGTTTACTTTCCTCATTATTTGTAATACAAAATGGATATAGATACAATATAATAATGTTATTTATGATTGACCTTCTCATAAAATATGAATATAATTTCTACATGAGATTTACATCTTTGGTTTATTTTTTTTAACCTTATCCCAAACAAAAAACTAAATAAGAGGTATACCAGAATAGAAGAAACAAAAATCACTGCAAGAACTCATAAGAACTATAACATAGAATATAATGGTTTTGGCATTTACTAGCATTTATTCAAATTATTGTGTCTACAGCATAATTTATATGGCTGTACCCAACGTGTGTCAATGTTACTTTTTCATTTCAAATAAGAAATTTACCATTTTAACAGTGTAGCAGCCACCATAGCAATACGTATCTACCAGGTATCCCAGCGAAGCCGTAAAATATATTAAAAGTATCTAATAATATACATAGCAACAAAATTTAATGCAAAAATTGTAGGCAATCATGAGATCTACAATTTAAAAATTGATTTTTTGTCAAAAGATTCTGTGTAATAACGATTAATTATGAAATACCTATTATGGGCTCAATTAGTAAAGTTATCAGTTCATCACGTGAATTTATATATATTTTGACATTTCAACAAGTTCTTTACAATTACATATCATTTGAGAGAATTTGAAATTCTAAACAAAAATTATATGTAACACATTATATATTTACATGATATTGAAAAGTACCGTGCCTTCAAACACATTACTCGTGAGAGACGCCCATGTTTTTGTTAATGGTTGGTGAAAGTGCACGTAATCAGACGCAAGCGCATGATTTTGATAGTTTGGTTATGTCATGTATGCGTCTATAATTTGAATTTGAGTATGACATTTATCAGAACTTGAAGTTTTCAAAAGCTTGGCATGTACACCAACATTGATTACTTAATTACTTAGAAAAACAGTCTACTTTAATGAGATAAGATTTTGAAGGCACGGTACTAAATATTTACTATTTAAAATTAACATTTTCTGGTATTTGTGGGCGATATTTCAATAGCTATAGAATGTTATATCTGAATAAGCACTATTATAACTTATCAATTTAAAAATATGAGTTGTCATGTATGACACAGTATTACTAGAATTAATCGAAAAGGGATATTTATAATATTTTCTACTTACCAGTTAGTATTTTTTCTTAATCTTTTATAACTTTTGAAGTGAGAAGATTGATAATTTATAAATTATGCATAGTTTCAAAATATCGCAAAAATTAAACGAATAAAACACTTGGTTATATTGTTTCACTTAAGGACAGATTTATTGTTCTCTGACACGTGTTTCGACCTCTCGGTCATTAACCAAGAGTTTACAGACTTAAACTAAACTAAGAAAGTTACCAATACCTATTTATATGTATGGGCTAGTGTCTTAAGTACAGTGTCAATAATGGGGGTGTTTATGAAGTCCAGTTGTGTGTTTGTGACATGTTTATTTGCTGTTGTAGCTTTTTTAATTTCTAGAATTTCTAATAAATCTAATTTCCTTCCTTTATAACTATTATGTAATAATGTATAATTATTGGTATCAAATACATGTACAAGGTCTATGCAATGTTCAGCAAAGCCGGTATTTTTATTATTGTTTAAAATTGATTTTTTATGTTCATTAATGCGATCTTGTACGGGTCTGCCTGTTTGGCCAATGTAGATTGCGTCACAATCACTGCAACCTACCTCATAAACACCTGATTTGTCACACAATTTTGCTTTTTCTTTGTTATTGACTAAGATTTTTCCTAAATTTACTTTGTTCACTTGGATAATATTTAAACCTAACTTTTTTAATTCGTTAGAAAGTAGTAGTGCAAGTATCGCAAAAATTGTCAAACCGTTATAGTTGTAGTTAAAAAAGGAAGTACAAGTATTAAATTGCTTTACTAAAAACTAAGTATATTGAAAACGTAGTATAAGTTACTATTTTCCAGCTTCACAGTATTACAGTTATCATATTTCATTTTAAACTTAACTTAAATAAATAAATAGTTAATAAAATACTACTTAATACATAGAGTTATTGGTGTTAGTGGTAGAGCGTTCTTTAAAACAGCTGATCGTTGACACCAATATATAGTTTGCTTATAAAGGACTTCCCGGTAGTATCGACAATTCTACTTATCTAAGCATTTAGGAAGTGGGACAATTGGGTACTCTGATACTTAAGCACGGTCAGTAATAAAGTTTACAATTCATATTAATATACTTTATAAAATCCCCAAATTTTCTTGCCCAAGCGGCAAAAAAGAAAACATCCGTTTTTATTTTTGTATTCTAGAGAAGGCAGTTCTGAAGATGATTAAACTATCATTGAAAATATTGTTAAAATATTGGAATCTTTTGAATTGGCTACTACTTTGTTGTCAGCAGTATATCAACCGATTACTTCAGTGGTGATGCCCATTTTGCAATCTTTAATGGAAATTTCAAGATTGATATGGATGAACCATAAGCGGTAAAACAAATGAAATCAGTTGAATTTGATGAAAGTGCCACGAATCAAGCAAAAAAAACGCCTTGGATATTTTGTTCCCCAATGAACAAGTAGATTGTGCCAATGAAGTCGATATATATTCTTGGAATGTTGTATGCCAAAAACCAAATATTAATTAAATATTTATCAAAGTAAATATTCGAATACTGAAATTTTGAAAATTCCCGGCCTTACTAAGAACACGCCATAATGACAGCAACTAAAGTATCAAGTAACTTCTAATGTCAAAAAATTCGCAAAGATTATGCAATCATGTCAATTTCAACAGCCAGCCACCAATAATGTCACTATAATTTGACATGCTAATTTTTTTTTAATAAATTTCTATTGACAGGGATTTTACGTCGTAGATAACGTAAATCGAGTGATATAAAAATTAAACTATAATTAAAGTGTAATGTACACTCCGAAAAAGCTCTCATGTGAGTAAAACTGAAAGAAAGAATTTATTTTAAAAATTAGAAATGTCTGCATATCAACGCCTCTATTCCGAAAACTTTCAACAAAAACTATAATTTCATTGAATTTTCCGATTTTTTTTGCAGATCACATAGCATTAATACAAGTAAAGTTTGTCGAACACGAAATTGAATGAAACAGAACAGTCGATACGTATTCAATTAAAACTGGGTCCTATACAAACAAACACGAAAGACTTTGAATAATGTATCGAATTCTCGGGTCTCCACAAAAAAATTCGACTGTACATTATGTGTTGCAAACATTTTATGTGCGAGATCCTCCGAAATACGTGAACAAAACAAAAGTAATTAACAAGTGCTTACTTTGTTGAAATGTTGAATAATTAAAATTTATACAGCAGCCGTCTAATTACTGAACTATTTTTTGCGCATCGAGAATAATTTTAGGGAAATTAAAATGCAAGTAAATGGAAACTAGTTTTTTGTCTTCATAAAATATTGTTAAATTAAATACTGTAACCGTGACGAAGTTGTGGTTAGTATTAGGAAAGCAAGGAAAAGAAAAAGCAGAGATTTTTATAAAGCTATACTATAATATATATATATATATATATATATATATATATATATATATATATATATATATATGGTTTGAAGTAGTCTTTGCCGTTATGTATTAATGTCAGAAAAGAGTGTTAGGGAATCCAGCAATAAAAAGACTTATTTTTATAGGAAGTCTAACGTTTTATTATATTATTATAATAAAACGTTAGACATTTTAAGGTAATACCATATATTTTTTATTCAACACATATTAATGCTTTAACATACACCTTCTTTGTTATGCTGCACTAACGAAACCAAACTAGGTAGAAACATATATGTCTGTAGCTACAAATACATCTTAACACATACATAGTTGCATCGTTGATTGTTTATGTATTTCAATCAAATTGTACATGTTTAGGTAAACCTAAGCCATTTTGATAGGATTACATAGGTAATACCGATTGTCCTATGCTTATTTGCTTTCATTTACATTTATACCTGACTGATTTTACATTCTATATTGTTATAATATCAACAGTTCTACTCTTAATTTTTCATTACATAGTTGCGTCGTTGTTATTTGTATAATTGCATTGACTGAAGTTTGTGGTAGATCCCAAGCCTTTTGATGTGACTATATAAGTAATCCCGACTGTCCTATGCTTATTTGATTTCATTTTCATTTATACATTTTGATTTACATGTTATATTTGTCATTGTTTTCTAATTGACAACCAGTTGTCATATTGTTATTACTTTTATTTTATTGTATGCCACTACTACCAAGAAGATTTTCAATTTTTCAATACATTTGTATATTTGGCAAAGAATTGTATATATTTTATATATACAAGTTGTCCACAAAAAAAACGCCCCAGCTCGTATCACCTTTATTTGAAATCTGATTGTAACAATCGACATACCAAATTAAAGGACTTAAAAAGTACTATTAGAGAAATATCAAATTTTATTTTTAGCTACTCGGTTCGTCAAGAACCGATAATCAACTTTTTTATGTTAAATGGCAACCTGCTACTTTTTTCACAGAATTTGATAAAGATTTTTTTCTGAATTCAATGATGTAGCACAATACAGTTTTTTGTTTTATTTCAATTTGTTAAAAAATAAAAAACATTGTGTTTAAATGTACTATCACTTTCCAATAATCATCTCACCCTTAAAGGGACCGGTACTGTAACCATGACAACCATAGTATGAAGTTGTGTTAACCATAATATGTCTAAAATTAAAAGGCTTTGATGGCACATTACATTAAATAAGAACGTTCTCACATTCAAGGTATTTTCAATAAAACAACCGTTTAATAATACAATGATATTTTTTTTAAACTTTTCAATGAAATGAACTTCTTTTAACAAAAAATTAATGGACATGCTCAAACTGGGCACCGTCCCTTTCAAGGCACTGTCGACACCTGAGTATCACATCTAACGTAGCATTCGTTAAAACCTCTCGAGACATTTCCTGACATGGTCAATTATTCGTTTTCGCAAAACTTTGACTGTATCAGGAGGTGTGGTATAAACAATATCTTGCAAATAGCCCAAGAAGAAAAGATCCATCGGGGTCAGATCACAAGAACGAGCTGACCACAAAATAGGTCTGCATGTTCCCATCCAACGATCTTCAAACTCTCTATTCAAAAACTTTCTATTGATTATGACGTTGTGTGGAGTAGACCCTCTTGTTGAAAAACTAAATTATTTCTTTCATTTAAGGGTAAATTGCCAAGAACTTCTAGTAAGTCTTCACTTTAAAATTTGATAATATTTTTGCTGGGTAAGGTTTCAATCGATGAATATTGAACCTGTTATTCGTTCATCTAATATACCACACCAAACATTAAGTAAAAAAATCTTCTTTGTGGAGCTTGTTCTACGGAGGCATGTGAATTTTCTTCATTCCAGTAGCGATGATTGTAGGGATTAATTTTTTTTTTTTTTGTAAATTGACTTTCGTCGGACCATAGAATTTTTTTATATTTTTTATACGACGTGCTGGATCACCTTCTTGTAATGTGTAGATCTTGCGCGGCACAAATGCTTTGTACTTATGTTTTTTTCAAAACTGAACACACATTTACTCTGGAAACTTGTAGATTTGAAGCAATTTCTTATACAGAAGTCCAATGATTCTCCTCAACACACAGTAAAACGTTCATCTCGAAATTTCCGATTTTGTGTTCTAGGTTTTTTAAAGCATCCATACCGTCTCAAATTGATTTCCAATCGACTAAATTGACGGCGATTCGGTACTCGCCTGTCCGGAAAGCGTTCTCCATAGGTTCTACAACTTTGCGCACTGTTTTTGTGACACCCAAAGTAAATTTCAAGCATATCCACGAACCTGTTATTCATTATGAAATGATGACAACTGAAACAACTGAAATTGGTTTAACGACACTGACATAAAATTCACATGGTGACAAGCACTCTATTACTAATACAGTGCAAGAATTTTTGCATTGTTTTTTATTTTTTAACAACTTGAAATAAAACAAGAAACGGTATTATGCTACATCATTGAATTCAGAAAAAAAATCTTTATCAAATTCTGTGAAAAATGTAGCAGACGGCCATTTGACATAAAAAAATTGATTATCGATCCTTGATGAACCGAATAGCTAAAAATAAAATTTGATATTCCTCTGATAGTACTTTTTAAGTCGTTTAATTTGACATGTCGATCGTTACAATCAGGCTTCAAATAAAGGTGCTATGAGCTGAAGCGTTATTTTGTGGACACTCGGTATATATAATCTCTAAAAGAACCTTGGAAATGCTTTGACGAGATATGTAAAAAAGAACTAGACAACTGAAAAAGAGGAAGTCAAGAACAGTATTAAGATATGGTATAACAGCTTGAGGCGGAGCCTATAATGACACTCTAAAATCCTTAAATTCTGTTCAAAACTACTTGCTCAAAACAATATACAGGAAAAATAGACTTTATCCAACAAAACAATTATATTCTGTAGACATACTTAACATCAAATCTTTATATATTGTTATGGTATAAAGGCATACGTTAACAATATAATATGGAAAGTTAATAAAGTTACCAAATTTAATTAAATAAACGTAGAAAAATTTATTATGATGTGTTTAAAATAAGATTTATTGAGTTAATCATAAAAGAGGTTTATAGCATTTAATAAGTATTTGAATTTTATAAATAACCACCTGTATATGGAAAGGTTGACCATGTTCATTGTTCTTAGAAGTTCAAAATATTCTGGAAAGAAGAGAGTTGAATATTAGTTGTTATTTTGTAAAATGTATTATAAATTTGTAAAAACTTGGGTAATTGACGTTTATGAGGTGATAAAAATATTTAGAATCTTATTTTGAAAGGGTTATAGATTGTATTGTAGAACAGTTCCCGGGAATAATTTGAAATACAGGAACTGTCATTATTTGACATGTGTTCAGAAATATAATTGTAGAGAGGTATAGGGATATAAATATGAAAAGAAGGGTTGTTAAACTTATGAAAAGAATTTAGATATTCAGATAATACAATTTTAAGTAGTATTCTAGGTATATTAGAGAATTTAAAAGCTATGTTGTTGATGGTTATTGCTGTTGTAAAACTTTGATTGGAGGATACAAAATGAGAAAGGATTACTAGGGAAATGAATAAATAAACGGCAGAATTTTTCGAATTTGAAAAAGCTATAGACGCGTTTTCAGAAAAGAGAATATCTTTTCTGATATTAACGCGATATTAGATATTTATAAATGAGAAAAGTGTATCTTGGGTGAATTTCTTTAACTACAGATAAATTAGTATAAAATAAATAATTGTACTTACCAAGTTGGACAAGATCCAGGTAGATCCAATATAGGGTTGTTATCTCCGGGATAATAGAAGTTTTCAAAAGGCTATTTAGTACCAGAGTTTTGAAATTACATAAAAGGTGAAGAAATTTTCAAGTTCCGGTTATTATAAAAGGTAGCAGATTCCAGAAATACTGGTTTTCAATAGAGGCAGGTTATCACAGGAGATCCATAAAGGTTGGTGAATTTCTCAAGTTTTCGGGTGTATTGGAGAATTTGCTGTGCACGAAGAGATTTGGCTTAATATCGAAAGGACTATATATTCCCACATCGAGCAAGTTCCTGTACGGAATAGTTGGTATTTTTATGTCAATAGTTGGAACTAGATTGAAGTTTATCAACATCAGAGAAGTGGTATTCGGCCAAAAAACGTCATCAAGAAGTAGATAGTACTCATCTAAAAGAAGAAAGCAATTAAGTATTACCATTTTAGTAATTTTTCTTGTGTCAGTAGTAAAGAAAGATAACATTTTGTGAAGGTTGGAGAAGAGTTAATTATTTGCAATATAATTCAGTATAGAAATAGACTGTACTAATTGTTATCACAACGAGTACATTTGTTATAAACAACATAAATTATTTGAATTCTCTACTATCCAGTAATATGTCAAGATTATGAATAATTTTCATTTGAATACAAATTTATTGAGTTATCAAGTCAGTAAATATTTTTGAACACATTATAATAATAGTATAAATTAATTTGAGACGAAAATATTAGAAAGAATTACTTATTTAGGTATATCAATAGTTATTTATATCAGGGTACGTACCTGCATTATTTAGTTGGGTTTGGTACTAAACACTTTGAGGAAATATATTTTATAAACGTCAAATATTCAGTTTCCTTATTAAAATATTGTTAACCATTGTCCCGTATAAAAAAAATAACACACAAAGTTTGAATATAACATATTATTAATTAGTAGAATATCGTTTTATTGCATCATAGTCAAATTCTCGTTTAAAGGTAATATTTTGGTTTATTTATAACCTCAAAGAAATAAATGTCATGAGATATATTGAAATGGAATAAGTAGTGGTGACATCTATGTGTTTTATTGGACACTTCTTAGTAAATTGGTTTATTAAAAGTATAGAATGTATAAAAATAATACAGAAATCGGTAATTTATATAATGTTAATATAGAGAGAAAATAGATAATTCAAAAAGGATTATTGAAATTTATCAAAGTATATAATTAAAGGCAGAGTTAAATACTGTAAATAAAATAAAGAGGTAGAAGAGAGTAAAATAATTTAGGTAAAGATAAAATATAAAGCTAGTCGGGCATAAAAATAAAATACCTTCGTATTATGAGTGAAATAGGATATGATATATAAAGAGATTATAAAACTAGCATATACAAGGGTTGTTCATCAAATAATAACAATTTAAAAAAATATGTCTAGAGTAGTATTTCATTGCATATACAGTTCAATTTATGACATTTAAACTGTGATAGGATTTTATAATTATTTCGAGGATTGAACTGATATGTATGAGATATTACCTAGCACATTTTATGACGCATCAACGTGGGGCTATGTAAAATAAGACTCGCTATATAGTATTTTTAATATTTTATTTACATTATTATATGTGTGAACATAAATAAACATTTTACGAAGTGGATTATCATAGTAAAACTTATATTGATAATATTGGAAAGTATATTTGTATTGTTGTCACATAATAGTTATTAAAAATGAATACTAGGTCTAAAAGTAGTTCAAGAATGAATAGAGAAGAATCATCTAGTGATGATGAGGTGGAGGTTAGGCAAGAAGGAAATTTACAAGAGGGAGAAGAACTTACATTACAGGTCCAGGAAGAAAATCAATAATTGGAAGAAACACAGGATAGAGGTGATAAGGTGGAAATTCAAGGAGAGACTTCGAAAATAGAAATGTCAACTACAGCAATGGATATGACATTGATTTTACAAATGTTTAAACAAATCAGTAAAGAAAGTAATGATAATATGGAAAAAATTATTAAAGAGAATAATAAGAAGTTAATGGATAAACTTGACAAGGCTAGTAAAGAAAATAATAAGAAATTAATGGATAAATTAGACAAGAGGATTGAAGAAAGTAGACGACAAAGAGAGGAAGATAAAGAAGAAAGAAGACGTATGAGAGAAGTTGACAGAGAAGAAAGTAATCAATTGTGGGATAAATTTTTCGAAAGATGTGAGAATGACAGAGAAGAAAATAAGAAGAATTTTATGGATGTGAAGGTAGAATTATGTGGAAAGATAGATAAGATGTGGGATGATATTAAAGTAGATAATAAAAGGAATATTGAAGAATTTAAAGAATCTTTGGTATGTAAACAAGAAGAAGTAATAACAGAAATGCAATTATGTGGAAACAATAAATCAGAAACAGTCGAGGAAAAGGTAATAGCAAATTTAGAGAAAGATGTTATTAACTATATCGACAGTGAACAAAAGACAGCAGAAATTAAGAAATCTTATACAATCGCACCATTACAGAAGAAAACAAAATACATGGATTCAGGCAGAAGTATTTTAAGAACTCAATTAGATTCAATTTTATTAGAAGAAGAAGATGACAAAAAGTTATACGTATTCACCTCAAGGCAGATAAAAGGGATATTTATAGGAGACGGAAAGTTTACTGGAAATATATTTAATGTTGGACGTAATATGGTACTAACATATATGAGAAATAGCTTAAGAAGTGAAAAAGTTAATATGGACAATAAATTTGAAGGAATTGTAAATGGTAATAATTTTATTGAGAAGAGAAGAGTTTATTTAGAAAGATATGTGTCATGTAATGTTTCTCAGGAGACATTGATCTTGGATATAAATAGTAAAGTGTTATTAGAATGTGAGATTGAATGTCAGAAAGTTTCAAACACATTTATATTAAATCATATTAATTTTGGAAGAGTATTTAGTAAGATTAGGAAAATGATTAATAAGATTACTTATGTAATGGAACTAGAGGATACATGGTATTTAGAAAATTTGGTACCAGTAGAAAAATTGGGTACATGGAAGAATAGAGTTAGATTAAAAATAGAATTATGAACACAAGTTATAGTCAGGACAGAAGAAAAGAGGTCGACTTCTGAAGGTATTTACGACACCTGCTTATCTCAGTATAAATTAGATCTCAAGTTATAGTCAGGACAGAAGAAAAGAGGTCGTCTTCTGAAGGTATTTACGACACCTGCTTTCCGAGTATAAATTAGATCTCAAGTTATAGGTAGGACATTACATTAGAATTGATTGTGTTATATAAGTGGGAAACGTCACTTCCGTATCCAAATATTGTTAATTCATTCACATGTTGTTTTTGAAGAATCATCAAACCATACAAGAAATGTTTTTATATTCAAGAGTTCAAATTTTTATATGGTATAGAAGTTAGGGGCATAGTAGGAGTATTTTTTATAACAAGAACATAATCGGATATAAAAAAAAATATGTTGAATTATTTGATTTGTTGAGAAAGGGGCATGTTAAAGTTCATAAGTAGGGTGAATAAAGCCTAGTATAAAAATGGATATATAGAAAGAGGTTCAGAATCAAAATATAGAATATAAAGTTTAGAATATTAGAAATATTTGAAGAATGTTGTTTAAAGAATTGTATCATATGTTACTCTCATTCCTACATATTTTATATATAAAACGAAAAATAAAACCAAAGTACTATAAGAAAATTTATTTGGAATTAAATGTCTAATTATATGCCCAAATAAAAAACTTAGAAGGAATATATTTAGTAGTTGAGGAAAAGAAAGAATTATCTAAAGCCTTAAAAGTGTAAAATAATTGAAGCAGTAAAAGTGATTTGCAGATTAATAAAGTAGGTGATGTTATAAAGCTAATTATAAAAAGATAGTAAAAGCCTTTATGTTATAATATTTTAATTGAAGGAAATATGCTTGCAATAATTAATAAATATAAAATGTACCATTAAAATATGGAATTATAAAATAAATGATAGAGAATGGGTTAAAGATAACCTAATATGATGATTTATATAGGACTAAAATGTCTAATAAGAGATTAAGGTAACGTACGCCAATAAAACGTAAATATAAGTATAATCTTTCATAAATAGAAAGTATGGGGAAGACGAATATGTCTATAGGAATATTATGGGATACATGCGCAAAGGGAATAGAAATAATAAATATAATATAAATGTATAAGTGAGCATAAGTAAAATATTTTATAGAGGCAATAATCTTTACGAGAAAGAGTTGAATGAAAAAAAAATTGAAACTATCACCTAAAAGAAATGTTAAGAGTAATACAGTTACTATGATATTATAAAAATTGTATAGAGGCTAAATATTTATATGTAGAGAACACTTGCTAAATAGTAATAGAATGTACAGGGCATAGTTATTATGTATGTAAAATTTTCTTATGATGAATTAAAATAATTGGTACTTATATTACTTTGGATAAACTATATATTTAAAAAAAAAAATTTTGCTTAATCATATTTGGTAATTGTTGAGAATTGTGAAATGTTTGTACATAGGATTTGAATATGAATAGTTAATTGTAATAACATTGTTTACAAGATAGGAATTACTGACAGTGTAATTATTGAAGTTATATTAGTTTAATAAATGAAAATTTGTTTATTTGAGGTTTAAATTTACATTTATTAAAAGGGGCATATGTTATGGTATAAAGGCATACGTTAACAATATAATATGGAAAGTTAATAAAGTTACCAAATTTAATTAAATAAACGTAGAAAAATTTATTATGATGTGTTTAAAATAAGATTTATTGAGTTAATCATAAAAGAGGTTTATAGCATTTAATAAGTATTTGAATTTTATAAATAACCACCTGTATATGGAAAGGTTGACCATGTTCATTGTTCTTAGAAGTTCAAAATATTCTGGAAAGAAGAGAGTTGAATATTAGTTGTTATTTTGTAAAATGTATTATAAATTTGTAAAAACTTGGGTAATTGACGTTTATGAGGTGATAAAAATATTTAGAATCTTATTTTGAAAGGGTTATAGATTGTATTGTAGAACAGTTCCCGGGAATAATTTGAAATACAGGAACTGTCATTATTTGACATGTGTTCAGAAATATAATTGTAGAGAGGTATAGGGATATAAATATGAAAAGAAGGGTTGTTAAACTTATGAAAAGAATTTAGATATTCAGATAATACAATTTTAAGTAGTATTCTAGGTATATTAGAGAATTTAAAAGCTATGTTGTTGATGGTTATTGCTGTTGTAAAACTTTGATTGGAGGATACAAAATGAGAAAGGATTACTAGGGAAATGAATAAATAAACGGCAGAATTTTTCGAATTTGAAAAAGCTATAGACGCGTTTTCAGAAAAGAGAATATCTTTTCTGATATTAACGCGATATTAGATATTTATAAATGAGAAAAGTGTATCTTGGGTGAATTTCTTTAACTACAGATAAATTAGTATAAAATAAATAATTGTACTTACCAAGTTGGACAAGATCCAGGTAGATCCAATATAGGGTTGTTATCTCCGGGATAATAGAAGTTTTCAAAAGGCTATTTAGTACCAGAGTTTTGAAATTACATAAAAGGTGAAGAAATTTTCAAGTTCCGGTTATTATAAAAGGTAGCAGATTCCAGAAATACTGGTTTTCAATAGAGGCAGGTTATCACAGGAGATCCATAAAGGTTGGTGAATTTCTCAAGTTTTCGGGTGTATTGGAGAATTTGCTGTGCACGAAGAGATTTGGCTTAATATCGAAAGGACTATATATTCCCACATCGAGCAAGTTCCTGTACGGAATAGTTGGTATTTTTATGTCAATAGTTGGAACTAGATTGAAGTTTATCAACATCAGAGAAGTGGTATTCGGCCAAAAAACGTCATCAAGAAGTAGATAGTACTCATCTAAAAGAAGAAAGCAATTAAGTATTACCATTTTAGTAATTTTTCTTGTGTCAGTAGTAAAGAAAGATAACATTTTGTGAAGGTTGGAGAAGAGTTAATTATTTGCAATATAATTCAGTATAGAAATAGACTGTACTAATTGTTATCACAACGAGTACATTTGTTATAAACAACATAAATTATTTGAATTCTCTACTATCCAGTAATATGTCAAGATTATGAATAATTTTCATTTGAATACAAATTTATTGAGTTATCAAGTCAGTAAATATTTTTGAACACATTATAATAATAGTATAAATTAATTTGAGACGAAAATATTAGAAAGAATTACTTATTTAGGTATATCAATAGTTATTTATATCAGGGTACGTACCTGCATTATTTAGTTGGGTTTGGTACTAAACACTTTGAGGAAATATATTTTATAAACGTCAAATATTCAGTTTCCTTATTAAAATATTGTTAACCATTGTCCCGTATAAAAAAAATAACACACAAAGTTTGAATATAACATATTATTAATTAGTAGAATATCGTTTTATTGCATCATAGTCAAATTCTCGTTTAAAGGTAATATTTTGGTTTATTTATAACCTCAAAGAAATAAATGTCATGAGATATATTGAAATGGAATAAGTAGTGGTGACATCTATGTGTTTTATTGGACACTTCTTAGTAAATTGGTTTATTAAAAGTATAGAATGTATAAAAATAATACAGAAATCGGTAATTTATATAATGTTAATATAGAGAGAAAATAGATAATTCAAAAAGGATTATTGAAATTTATCAAAGTATATAATTAAAGGCAGAGTTAAATACTGTAAATAAAATAAAGAGGTAGAAGAGAGTAAAATAATTTAGGTAAAGATAAAATATAAAGCTAGTCGGGCATAAAAATAAAATACCTTCGTATTATGAGTGAAATAGGATATGATATATAAAGAGATTATAAAACTAGCATATACAAGGGTTGTTCATCAAATAATAACAATTTAAAAAAATATGTCTAGAGTAGTATTTCATTGCATATACAGTTCAATTTATGACATTTAAACTGTGATAGGATTTTATAATTATTTCGAGGATTGAACTGATATGTATGAGATATTACCTAGCACAATATATACTGACATCATGTACTTTTCTTCATAAACATCCTGAAATAAGAGAGTCTATAAATCATAAATACCTTACAAGAAACAAGATAATAGGATGTCTGTAAACAACAAGTTATACCACATTTTACCAAAGATCCTTTTGTTACTTAGGACCGAAACTATACAACAAGATTTTATCTGAAATAAAAATTATTAAAAGAATAAAAACATACGTAATGCACTTAAGTAACTTTATTTTTATTAACTTGGAGGCGGGAATGTTTTAAGGACACAAGTTACTTCTTAATGAAATAATTATAGTTATAGTTAGTTAGTTAGTTTTAGTAACGTACACTTTTGTACGCGAAATATGTATTCATATTGGGCTACTATATTTCTTAGAATTTATAATGTAATTGCACATACAGGTGGCCAACACCTAGGTGCACATGTATTTTCTTTAAATAAATACATAAATAAATATTATGTGTGTGGTGGAATTAAATGCCGTCCATGATAAATCAGGATCTCTTGATAAAACTATCGATATAGATAATAGCGGCTGTTCTATGTCTAAATATTTACATTTTCATTTTTAATTAAACAATTCTCGTTTGCATCCTTTTAGTTTTTTCTCTTTTACTATTAAAGGCATAAATCGGCATTGTTGCTTTGTATGAAGTTGTATGTCGTTTTTTGATAATTCAACGACTTTCCAATGATTCTGCTTTAATGATTTACTTTGCTAATTATCATTATTCTTATTAATTCACTATAGCCTCTACTTCATGATGACAGGTTAGTTTAGTTACATTTATATATGTGTATGTATGTATGTATGTATATACTACATTTAAACATCGTTAAACTGAATATATAAAAGAATAAAATCTAGACGTATATTTCCCCTTGAAACCTTTTGCATTATATTAAATGTAATTTAATACAACAGAAAACGAAAATATTTATAAGGATCCTGTGCTTTTATTTAATATCCACCATAAAACTAGTGTCCGGGAATTGTGTGTCCTCTACTTTATGTTAAACGTTCCATGAAATTAAATGATTTGACCAACACGTAACGATAAAATGTTTTATGATGGCGATAAAACCCGTTTTCATTCTCACTCGCTCATCCCCCACTCCCTTTCGTTGTTCCAGGAGTACATCAGGGAAAGTCGAGAACAGCAATTGAACGAGCTCGGCAAACAGCAGCAATTCGAAAAGAAAGTCCCTAAATTGAGCCTGTCCAGATCGAACAGCACCCAATCGTCGGATTCACAGAGGTTTGCGGCGGCGGTCAACGCGATACCCAACACACCTTGCTACGTCCCGGGCGGTGAATTATTGCCCATTATAACCTACAATCAGACGACGCATCCGTATGACAACGAGAGCACGCCGCAGCCGGAAATGTGCGACAGCGCTTGTCAAACAAGGGAGAGCTTGTTTCATCCGCATGGCTCGGAACACAGCACACCTAATCACAGTATACACAGTAAGATATATATATTTAATTTTAGCTTTATAGATTCAACTACGAGACACTGCCAGACAGTATCTCTACCTCATTTAGTACATTTGTCTCTCGTAAAATCACACTATACGCGTTAGGGAGTGCTAAATGTCATAGGTAGTATGAACTTACATGAAAATTTAGCGTGCTTAGTATAGCTTGCAAGATACAGATGATTGGAAAATATACAAATTTTGTTTCATGTATATCTTTTTATCTTTTTTGAGTTGTAATGGATGTTCCCTTTCCTAATAAAATTTCAGCCATAATATATTGATACATATTTTGTCTTAAGAAAACATATTACCGTAACATGGGGCGCCTTTAGTAATTGCAAAAAGTTTTTTGTTTGTAATTTTTTTCCCAATTTTGTTACAAATACACAAAAAAAAAGTTTTTGTAATCAACAATTCTCAGAGGATAGACTAATGCCATCACTTTTAAAGAATTTTGACTAATTGCAACCAAAAGAAAAATAAAAACCACCCAATCAAATTTACACTAGAAATGGGGCGTCTTTGATTCATGCTCCGAAAGTGACTTATATGAAGCGTTACTGCTATAGATGGGTCAAACTCGTCCCATTTTCAAATCGGTCAGCCGATTTTGTCAATTAATAATTTTTATCATGCGTGACTTTGATAACTTTGTACAGAGTACCTAACTCATTCGTCACAAATAATTTTATTATTATTTTTATTACAAATGTTTAAAAAAAGTTACAATAATTCAACAACATCAGCTTTACGCTAAAATGTAAAAGTCTGGTTGTCTTCTTGGGTCGAAGTTGGCAGAACAGCAATAATATCTGCAATGAGAACTGTGGAGATATTCTTCACAACCAGCTTGAAATTTGTTTTTTTTGCATCAGTAGATTTTAGGCCAACAACAGTCCATTCGTCTTTTGAAAATTGTCTTCGAATTCTACACACGTATCTGTAAATAGTAGAGGTTCTTTTTCCGGACACATACTTTATGAGAACAAATGTTCCTGGAAGAAGTAGTTTTCGTTCTGGATAACGGTAGTCCACTTCGTCAACTATTTCTTCCATGACTTCATCAACTCCCTGATCTTCGACTTCCTACTCCTCGCTATTGTCATTATCTTCGAAGCTGCTACTATCTGGATTTGTAGCAATACTTCTTCCAGACTCGTTTTCTTTCGACGCACTCTCTCAGTTCTTTCCCATATCTTTTCTCGTGAAGTAAGTGGGATAATGTGTCGTTAATTTCTTGGGTCGGATCATGTTGTATTTCTGGTAGTTTGTCTAATACTTTGTTTCGATTTCCTGGATCAATGCCAGTACCAAAAAATCCATTTATTAAATTTCGCTTGGCACCAGACTCTTCATTATCGCCTGGTTTGTTCTTACTTTGGGCAGTTACATTATCCATTTTTTCCAAAGCAAGTTTTAGCAATGACGGGAATTGATCTATGGGTATTCCAGAAGTTGATGTATGTTTCAATTTGAAATTTAACAACACTGTACACCAAGCTACTTTAAAGAGCTTAAAGGAAGCGAAATCTAAAGGCTGTAAAAGGTGTGTCGAATGGAACAAGACAAACAAAAGATATGTCATTTTCTTCACACGTTCTTAAAACATAGTCATTAAAATCTGACGCTAAGTTGTCTCCTATTAACACCTTTCTACCTTCTAGTTTTCTGGCATGAGGCAAAAACATAGTCTGAAACCAGTCTTCAAACGTAAGGTTATCCATCCAACCATGAGAAGTACGATTAAATCGACACCCTAACGAACAGCATGATTTTTGACAATAGGGTTTACCATGAATACCCCTTCCTTCCAGATGTTATACAACTGTTCACTTTTATATATGACGTATGGTGGAAGAACCGTTCCTTCGGCTGATCCACATACCATAATTGTGGTACACGACTTTGAATGATTTACAATATTTTCTAAATATTTGACCCCCATTATTGAAAATATTAGAGGGAAGAATTCCCTCCTATGTATTCTCTAAGTTAACAAAGTACTTCTCTATGGATAGTCTGGACACATTTGCTCTAGCTTTACGTTACGTTACGGGAGACATGTCAGTTTTGTGTCGTAGAAGAAGACTTGAAGCCCAATCTTTACCAGGAAGATTATTTGAAAATATTTGTACTACTCGTCCTTTTCTGTCTAAATAATTTTTTGCTAACATTCGTATTTCCATCAAATCAAGAGGAAAACCCCAGTCGGCACATTTCAGTGCAGCCGCTAAAAAAGGCGTGTTGACCGTGATATTTATTATTAATTGTCCCATACGGTATTTTATATTTTGCAGCTGCAGCTTTCATTGTAAATTCTCCATCAGCCACCTTTTCAATTGCTTCATTTAGTTGATCTTGGGTAAAATTTTTCGAAATCCAAGTGGTTTCACATATTTTCGCACCATCTGAATGATTATAAAAGATGATTATTAGATATAATGATTAATTAATTAATATTGCTAATAGTGATGGGGTTAGTGGTATCACTAACGAGGCGAGATTGATCGGATGGTAGTAGATCAAATTCGCCCCGACGTGTGTATCAAAGTCACCCCTCGGCAAAGGACATTTAATTACGAAAAAATTATACAGTTTTAAAGCAAATATTTGAGGTTATGGATTGACAACACATGTACTTGTATGGCTCAAGTCGGCTTCAGAAATCAATGTCACCTCATTTTACGGTACTAGTGGAGGGCTAAAGTTGTAACTTCTCTACTTTTCAGACGCCGGGGAATACTTACAGTAATTCTACTTCCTCTTGCATCTATTTTTTACACTTCCATCTACCACCATCCACTATTCTCTTTTCTTTATGTGACATTTATCTTTGCCCCTATATTGTAAATTTAGTCTACATGTTTCCTTCTTGGTGGCCCTTTTCTTTTTCTTACTAGTGTTTCCAGCTTTTATGATCTCTTTGTGTTTCTATCTATCCTCGTTTTAGTTATATCGAGTTTTGGTCAAAAAGTAATAAGAATTTTTGTTTTTCTCAAATACCCTTGCACCATAGTTTTTTCCAATTTTTGAAACGCTTCTCAAACTTATTTTTCGGTATGACGTTCAGTCTCTTTAACGATTGTTTTTCTTTTCAAACAAAACGTCGCCTATTCATAATTCTCTTCAACTTACAAGAGGAGCATCCGGTAAATGCGCTAGCTGAAGCATCATACTGGTGATGTTTTTTCAAAAAAATCACGAAAAACAGTAAGGTGTTAGTGGTACAATTTCCACGTTTTGTTACCATTATTTTGAAAGTTTTCGTCAGATTGCTTTACGCATATGACATGCGAGATAGAATTCCTTATCGGCCCATTTGGCAGAAACTCATAGTTTCTACGTCTTGAAATCGCAGAAAACAGTGAAAAAAACTACAAATTTTATAGAACTTGTGGAATTCTTTTTCAGTATTGACCCTTCAGATAGCTTCCATTGGTAAATTGGGACTTGGTTTTGATTTGGATATCATAATCATATAATCATATTCCGCCGTAAGTTATTGATTCGTTTGATAACTTTTGATTCTTTGTTGTTTACTTCATTCAGCAACTTCTGAGCATTATGCACTCGATGGTGTGTTCAAAACTCCGCATTTTCAAAGCAAACTTTGCTGCCTCAGGCTTCATGCCCAAAACATTTGAAAATACATTATCACCCCTCTGGTGTTTTCATTTACTTTAAAGGGCTAAGTGTCTGTTTCCTTGTATAATCTATAACAGGCCGGCTTTGAATCATTGAAAGAGAAGTAGAAAATAAGATAATTGAACTAATTATAAAAAATGAAATGGAATTAGGTTTAATAAAAATATTTTGTGAAATGTTCTAAAAATGCTGGTTGTTTTAAAAATCACTAAAGGTTTTGTGATCGATCGAATCCGTTTAACCGTGTCCAGGACTTTTATTGCTGTTTGCACAGTACCCTAGGCTTTATTACCGTCCCTAACCTTCAGCAGGCGCCTCAAGATGTTAATCAATCCACATCTAGCGTTATCAATTTTTTCATTGTTAATTGCATTGTTTTGAAAGATACCAAATAATTGTAAAAATTTTAAATCCCTAATCTGCTAAAGTTAGTATATAATTTTTGGGTAAGCTTTACAAACATGCTTGCATGCCTTTGGGCGTCATGCTCAATTTCATGGGGTACCCATATTTGACTGGTAAATTCGAAAAGCCGACCATCAGTATCATATGGAGGTCCTTGCTGCTCGACATATCTGCGCCCCGAGTATCTAGATAGTAATCGTATTGAAACGTTGCCTTAGTCGGTTTGTCTTCTTTATTTAAAGGTTCATTTGGATTGTCTAACTTTGGCTGAAGTTAGAAGAGATATTATGGTTCCAGTGTCTGTCGCATTCTCGTCATGGGGGTTCTGGATATTTTTGAAGATAGTCTATCCAGAATTCGTTATCTATTGGGCTGTGTATCAGTAAGCGCAAGTCCCATTCTGTGAGAGGTACTTGAGCGCGAACGTCGTCGAAGGAACATCATTGTCTACGGTATGGCTGAATCAAAATCGAACTCTAAGGAGGAGAATGGATGCAGATCTGTCTGCTGTGCGTGAGGTGTTTCGTTATGTGGGTGCTGCTGTTCCCGAAAATATAAAGCCTATTAGACTAAGCAAATTCGATCCCACAAAAGCTGTTTCTAAGAGACCTATTAAAATCTCCTTTTCGTCTTCTGATACTGTTTCTATCCTGTTAAAGAAATCTAAACTACTAAAAAATTGTGCTGAACATCCTGGCGTTTTCATTTCTGCTGACCGTACTCCATTTCAGCAGAAATTATTCAATGCAGTAAAAGCTGAACTTACTGAACGTAAATCTAAAGGAGAGGAGAACCTTAGAATTAAATATATAAGTGGAGTGCCAAAAGTTGTTGTTATTTCGGAAAACTAACTCAGCCCAACAGGATCTGTTGTTTGGAGATGTATTACCAGAATATTCGCGGCTTACGTACAAAAACACATACTTTTCTAAATGCGATTCTTTCTTCTCACTTTGACATAATACTACTTACCGAAACATGGCTTACCGACTCCTTCTCCAGCAGCGAGCTCTTTCCAACTCATTATAATGTCTTCAGATGTGATCATGATCCAATAATTACCGGCAGATTGTTGGGCGGCGGCGTGCTGGCTGCTGTTGGGGATTCCCTTGCTTGTGTGTCTCTTGACACCACTGGGTTTAGGCGGCTCACACAACTGGTGGACGTATTGGTTTTGAGAATTACTCTGGGCCTGAAGCAACTTAATGTTGTCCTTGTTTATATACCTCCGGATTTTAACTTGCATTTATTTGAAGAATTTTTTGAATTACTTGAGATATTTATTTTGGATAAATCTGTTTTACTGGTAGGCGACTTCAACCTGCCGAATTATGCGGATTCTACGAGTGCTGATGCCAAATTGAATTCATTCCTGCTATTTCAAACATCTACAAATCTTATTTAATTTAATTATGTCTTAAATCCTCACGGTCGAATGCTTGATTTGGTATTATCAAACTGTGATTATCTAATTGGAATTAAACGTGACTCACTACCACTTGTCTCAGAAGATACTTATCATCCTGCTTTGAGTATAAGTTTCATATATAGATCAATTTCAAAATGTCCAGCTTTTATATCTAATCATAACAAAAGATACAATTTTTATAAAGCCAATTACAATAATCTTTATTCAGATTTTTTACATGCTGACTGGTCCATTCTAAAAAGTTGTACGGATGTTAACGAGGCAGTACATGAGTTGTATGGAATAATTTATGGCATTCTCGACTTGTCGGTGCCTAAGTCAGTTGGAAATTCTAATTCTTTAAAATACCCGCCATGGTTCACTGTTGATATAAAGAATGAGTTGTCAGTTAAGAGGTATTATCATGTAAAGTGGAAAAAAACCGGTGACATGTATTTTAGACGAGAATGTGAGAGACTACGCAAAATAGTTAAGGCCAAGATCTCTGAAGCTTATATGTGTTACAATAACAATATACAACACAAGTTATATACTGATCCACGTTCCTTTTGGGACTATGTTAGATCAAAAAAATGTACTAGTAGAATTCCAAGTAAACTTAATGATTCCGTTCAGGAATATAACACACCATCTGCCATTGTTGATGCCTTCGCATTGGCTTTCTCTGGTGCTTTCGTGTGTGGTGGCGTAATTGATGACTTACCTGATTCGCTGTCTAATTATCCGTTGGTGCGTGTCTCGGATATCGGCCTTGAAGAAGTCATTCGGCATTGTAAACGGCTTAAAAATAAATCTACTTCAGGAAATGACAACCTTCCTTGTTTTTTGGTGAGGGACTGTGCTACTATTTTTGCTGAACCTTTATGTGTGATTTTAAACTTTGCTCTACGCACATGCGTCTTTCCGGATGATTGGAAGATTGCGAGGATCTGTCCAGTTTTTAAAAAAGGTGACGCTAACAACCCCAACAACTACCGCCCTATTGCCATTATCCCTGCTTTTGCGAAGATATTTGAATCAATTATTAATGAACGAGTCGCCTTTCTCATTAAATCGTGTATGTCCTTCCACCAGCATGGATTTACATCAAGAAGATCAACAATCACCAATTTAACCACATTATCCCAAGGAATAGCTGAGACGCTGGACATTGGTGGACAATTGGATGTGATATACACGGATTTCTCAAGTGCCTTTGACAGTATTGACCACTTAATATTGCTCCGCAAACTGAGTTATTTGGGCTTCGATAACGCACTAGTCTGCTTTTTTAAATCCTACCTGTCTACGTCTATTATAATGGCTTCAGATCCCTTCAGTATGTGTCATCATCTGGTGTACCACAGCGCTCGAATCTGGGTCCTCTTTTATTTAATCTATTTGTTAACGATCTTATTAGCACGATTCAATGTCCTGTTTTGGCTTATGCTGACGATATAAAAATTTATCATAGAATAGCGACTTCTTCGGATGTCGATATACTTCAGAGAAACTTGGATATAATTTTTGCCTGGTGCAAGAGCAATAAGCTATATCTCAATATAAACAAGTGCTGCTCTGTCACTTATACTAGGAAGATAAATTTCATTCGTTCAGAGTATCATATTGACAACATATATATATCTACTTTGTCATCCGTTAAAGACCTGGGTGGTTTTTTTGATTCTGCACTTACGTTCTCTGAGCATATATCATCCGTTACCGCTTCTGCGCATAGAATACTTGGCTTCATTATTCGTACCTGTAATTGTTTTACTAACTTACAAACGATATGTTCCCTTTTCTATGCCCTCGTTGTCAGCAAACTGAAATACGCATCTGAGGTGTGGTTCCCGATATACCATGTGTACTCGAACGCAAATGAACGGGTGCAAAGAAGGTTCCTGAAATACCTATCATTTAAACTAGATGGCTTCTATCCGATTCAGAATACTAACTACGGCGCATTGCTCTTGAGACATAATTTTAGAGCACTATCCGAAAGAAGAACTGACATCAGCGCTTCCTTCATGAATAACTTACTCTTCAGTGTATTGGATGCTCCAGAGTTGCTTTCTAGAGTGAACATCCTGGTGCCACGTCTTCAGTCGAGGGCAAGCAAGTTAATTATGGTTCCGACGCCCAGGACGAATATCTATACAAAGCGCCCTTATATCACGCTGCTATAAATTTCAATAATCGTCATTAGTAACTTGTGCGATTTTAGTGTCAATTTTCCAATTTATTAATTGTTGTTTTTGTTGTAATCATGTGATACATCATTTCATAATTTGAACATTGTATTATCGAGCATTTCTGTAATTGTATTGCTCCATTTGGAGTTTTCTGTTGGGTAATTTATAAAGTTATTATTATTATTATATTGGGCGAATGTACCGAAACCTATGAGGAAGTTGATAAGCCCCCGTGATGGGCCAAGCCCTGAAATTTAAGTCGCTCAGTAATATATCTCCCACAGCGAGACAAAAGTAATTCAGATACGCAGTTTTCAGCGAATCTGTTATAATTTTGCCATTCTTTGCAACAATATAACAACCACAAATCGTAAAAAAAAAGGTTCCAGTCGGCTTTGCACGACCTTTTCGGCATTTTTATATATTATTTTGCAAATACAAATACTTACATACTTATTGCGTTAAATTGGAGTGAAAACGCTACTGATTCAATCAGCTGACAGCTATTGTGAGAGCACAATGCTGCCAACATGCAAAATCTCAACATTCTGAAGACCTAGCGAACATCTAGCTACAGATTCGAATTCAGCGCGCAAAAATACGTTAAGAAATGTTCTCTTTTTCACGGGTACAAAAGTTGGCCGAATTTTTAATCCTATGTTATTAATAAAAGACGCGGTTCTTTTTACCCGAAACATCGTTTTAAACGGATTCATCATATTATGTAAAAATTAACACTGCTTTTATGGAATTTTAGTCCGTACCTTGCAAGTGGTTCGGTATAACCGCGTGTTCGTTTTAACCAGGTTTGTTATAAGTGAATATTACTGTATAAATGAAATAAACTAATCAGCGTAAAATTTACAAGCACTACTAATCTTGCAAACGCCAGTTGATTGGCTACACTTATTTCCAAGGTTAATACAAATATAAGACAACATAATTAAAAATTTCAAATTTGTAATAAATAATTCTCAAAAACAAGAGCAAAAAAACATCAAGTAAATATTTACTCAAATTGAGTGAAATCAAAGACCGGATCATTTTATAAGAATTTCCCCAACGTATTTAATATTAAATGGGGAGTGAAAAAAGCGCATTCACCCTCCCTACCTCGCCGAGATGAAATTGGACTTTTTAATAAATTTCATTTTTATATCTCTGTGTGTGCAGGTTCGACCAATTCTAAACCGAGTCCGCCGGCACCTTTCAGCACGTTCGGTTACAAGAAAGAGAATAAATTCCGGGCGGAGGCGAAGATCGAAGTGGAAAGGATCGAGCCGAAAGGTAAATATGAAGAAAAACGGCGCCCGTACAGTGTTCAGACTACGAAATCCGCGCCCGACGTTATCGTGACCCACTGACACTTGTGCCAGGCCGAGTGGGAACCGTACAGGCGACGGCAACCTCGGCATTTCCTCCGCACTTCATCCAAAACGTTAGCAGAGACAGAGATCGCCAATATTACGGCAACCAGCGACTGCGGTTGTATCATCCACGATATCGATACTTCTGACACGGATCTGGCGGTCGAGCCGACAACAGCATGCTGCGATAATGATGTTCAAACACAAACTGAAGAGAACGAATTCAATAATACGTGATATAACGCTATCGCTGCTGCTACTGACTGTTGCTATTATCGTTACTGTGAATGCGGAGGTGACTGTGAAATAATGTCGGACCGCTGTTACAAGGATGTGCTGTGGTTGAATCAACAACGGGAAAGGGACGAAAATGAGTGTATCGAAATGAAAAACTCTGTAGACACTCTCGATGCGCGTCAATTTTCCTGATGCGCAGTTATCAAAATGTTATTATTATAATTGTAATTATTATTATTATTATTGTGAATGAATTTGGATTGTTTGATTTTATCGAGAATTTACAAGAAATTGTGTAGTCATAATGAAAGCGCACGATTTTATACCTTACGTAATTTCCAATGGAAAAATTCTTAATAAATTGAAAAAGAAATCTTATTTGTGTTTTGCTTATTTTAATCGTATCTGTTTTATATTTCAGATGTTCACCATGTTATTAATTTGACAAATTGCTGTGGCTTCAATCTTAGAAACAACGAAAATAAATTAAGAGGGATCTCTACTCCCAGCCGCTGAGGCCACTGTAGACTGTTTGATTTCCCCATAAAATTAACCGTAAATATTAATCAACTTTTATTTTTACTTTCTTATACGTAGTATAGGGAAGTATTGTGATGATGAAAATTTTCGACCTCGAGATTTTTGCAGATGTCCACGTTTTGAAGTGCCCTGACATCAAAAAAGTGGTTTTTAAAAAATGTCTGTGTGTGGCTGTGTGTCTGTGTGTCTGTGTCTGTGTGTGACCACGATAGCGGTCAAACCGCTGTAGATATCAATTCCAAATTTTGTATTTACGTGTATAATCTCCCTCTTGAGATCTGATTAGTTTTTCAGTAAAATCGGTAGACCGGAAGTAGCAGTTTACTTCAGTGAAAATTTCGAATTTTGCCAATATTTCGTCAATTACCAAGTTTAAACAAGTTTAGAAAGAATGAAAATGTACTCAAAATTAAATTTGAGACAAATTATCTTAAAAAGGTTTTTCGAAATTCCAACCGGAAGTAGGCCTTTTACTCTTATTGAAAATCAGTTTTTTGCGAATATCTCGCAAGTCATGCTTTCTAGGCAGGTACATTACGAGTATAAAAGTATTTAAATTATAATTCTAAATATCTTTTGTATAAAAGAAATTTCAAAATTCGGACCGGAAGTACCACTTTTACTCTTACCGAATAGCGATTTTTTGCAGATATGTCGTACATTATGCATTATATATATATTTATTAAGAGTACAAAAGTATTTAGAGTTGGATTTGCAATATTTTTTGTATACATGAAATTTCAAAATTCGGACCGGAAGTGGCACTTTTGCTCTTAGCGAGTAGCACTTTTTTTCGAATATCTTGCAAAGTAGGCATTCTATAGCGATTTATTAAGAGAATGAAAGTACTTAGAATACGATTTTGAATAAGTTTTGTATAAACAAATTCTTAAAATTGTATAGTTTGAAACGCTCATACGTATAAGAAAGTCGTGTGGTGGCCACACCTCATTTTTTTATACCAAATGAAAGAGAATTCGAATATCTATGTACGCCTAGTAATATTTTTTCTAAAAATATTTTAGAAATTGCCATAATTAGTAGCAGAAGTAGGTCAATATTACACATTTTGTCGAATTTACTTTGAAATAAATAAAAAGAAATTCAAGATTTTACTACTAAGCGTGCGTAAATTTGAGTTTTCTCTACAAATTGATGTAATTATTTATAGCATTGGTTAAAATTTTATCTTAATTTTAAGGGGAAATCGAAACCCCTGCAGTGATAATGTTTATGATTTTTGTACATTGTCAAATGGACTGGCCCGTCCAGTAGAGATCCCTCTTAAGCTATGTGCTAATGCAAAAACAAACCACAGATATACTGTTACATATTACGTGGGTTTACAGCGGTTTACACTCTAATTTGCCTTTCAACTTTGCTTGCTAAGGTCCTTTTCCCAGGTGCAGCTTATTTATTACAAAGTTAATTTTTATTTACTACATTATACAGTCATTTTCTTTTGCTTTTCCGCGTTTGTCAATTGTGTTGCACTATTTGTCGAATGACTTTCCATGCTTTTAAACGTCGGCAGAATTTGTCAAATTACTTTCCCTTTATATCAATTGCTTTTCTTGTTTGTATGTAGGTATGTATACCTCTTACATTTTATAAAAAAAATATAGCAATTTACACATTAACGTGAGAAATTTATTTTGTATTTAGATCTATGTAACATCTATGTAATATAAACATAATTTTAATTCAAAATTTCATTTCGTTTTCCCGGATACAGTTAGAAAAATTTATGCACCATATAGGAGAATTAATAATACTGCAAAAGTGCAGGACATCGGCGACAAAAATTATTAAATACTCCAAAAAAAAACAGATTTGTGACTTTGTTGACCTGGGTTGTTCTTTAACCCTGCGCCAGTGGCAAGAAAAGTGCTTAAACCAAGGGCCACTTCTTCATCAAATATTACTATCTACGATTGATAGATCAACTTTCATTATACTGTTAAAAGAGTGCCATTTGTTCCTGAAAGAAAAAATACCCCAGGCGTTATTCAAGCTCGTTTTAATTACGCATTGCAGTATAACAGAATGGTGAAAGAAAAAAAATGTTCTTCAATGACGAATACATAATACAAGTATATTCTCGGGTTTCATACGGAAGATCTGTGAAAAATACCAGAGCATCAAAAATAAAAGCACGGTTAAGAGGGCGCAATTATTCTATTGCCGCTGCTATTAACGTAAATTCCTTGTATTTGTTTCAAATTCAAGATGTGCCCTATAATGTACTGCACTTTTCTGAATTTCTCACAACGTTAATTCAACATTTACATAATGACGGTGTAGAAGAACAACATAAAATTCCGTAGAAGTGAGGAAGTACTGGCCCTCATTACAGGTTATGGTTCTTTTTCCAGTGTTTCTTCCTGTTTATAGCCCTTTTCTAAATCCAATAGAAGAGTTATTCAACCAGTTCAAGAAAATAATAAAAAGAACATGGCCAACGAGTGAAATGAATTATATGAGGCAGTACACAATGCATCTGAGCGTAAAGTCCACAAAATTGTTTCAATTATGTTCAACACATTGAGACATATATTTACACAGCTGTTTACAGTCATTTTCTTTTGCTTTTCCGCTTTTATCGTTTGCGTTTCACTATTTGTCAAATGACTTTCCAATTATTTTATATAGTAGGCTTCCTTTATCAAATAAATTCCGTTTCTATCAAATGGTTTTCCTTATTTGTCAATTTAGTTTCTCGTGCATAAATATTTGCATTATTACAATGGACAAGAATATCAATAGTCGTCAAAGAAGAAATAATAATAAGATAAGCAATGAAGTACGCGAATTAATCATTAATTCTTTGAATAACGGCTCTACGATGATAAATGTTGAACAACAGTTTGGAGTTTTGTCGGATACAGTTAGAAAAATTTATGCAACATACAGGAGAACTAATAATACTGCAAAAGTAAGTACAGGACATCGGCAACAAAAATGACTAAATGCTCAAAAAGAACAGATTTGTAACTGGGTTGACCTGAATTTTTCTTTAACCCTACGCCAGTTGCAAGAAAAGTGCTTAAACCAATGGCCACTTCTTCAACAAATATCACTATCTACGATAAATAGAGCACTTAAGAACTCTCATTATTCTGTTAAAAAAGTGTCATTTATTCCTGAAAAAAGAAATACACCGGACATTATTCAAGTTCGCTTTGATTACGCAGTAATGGAATTATGTTGGAAAGAGAAAGAATGTTCTTGATTGACGAATAAGGAATACAAATATGTTCTCGCGTTTCATACTGAAGACTTGCGAAAAATACCAGAACATAAAAAATAAAGAGTAAAAAATTAAATTTATTAGAAAACCTAGAAATAAATAAATTAAACAAATTAAACCTTATTTTAAATGACCAACTAGATGTGAATAATTCACCGTTGTTAAATTTAAATATTTAAAATCAACTTAATAATTCTTATAGTTATATATATATTTATAAATTGTTTAATTTTATAATAACAGTAAACAATCAGTTTTCAATTTTTTTTTAATATTATTAATCATATTGTTATGTATATATATATTAAATATTACATTAAAGATATAAGTTACTCCCGCTCTTAACCTAATGTCACAAACTCCCCCTCTTCTTTTAAGAAAAGACATAAATAAGAACGTCTACAAATATTTTGTATTATAATATTCATCACCTGATGAAGCCCTAGTAGGGTGAAACAATTGTTGTGAATTGAATAAAACTGTTTTGAACTCAATTTGAATTTATTTCAATTTTTACTTGTAAAAGGAATTTCATTTGACAAACTAGCAGACGTTTTAAAATATGGAAAGTCATTTGGCAGATAGAGAAACGCAATTGACAAAAGCTGAAAAGCAAAAGAAAATGACTGTGCAAAGAAATGAAATTTTGAATTAAGTTTTGTTTATATTACATAGATGTTACACTGTGTTTGTATTTAAATACAAAATCAATTTCTCACGTTAATGTATAAATTGCTATATTTTTTATAAAATGGTAGAAGTGTACATACCTACATATAAACAAGAAAAGCAATTGATATAAAGGGAATGTCATTTGACAAATAGTGAAACGCAATTGACAAAAGCAGAAAAACAAAAGAATGTGACTGTAAGGTATGGTAAGTATATAAAGTAAACAAGAATTTTCTTACTTACAAAATATTACAATTTTATTAATGACTGAAGATTATGTAATACAATTTACATTCCTTTGAAACAGGTAAGATCATCATGTACAAAAAAAATAATTCAGGATACTTAACATGAGCAATTAAATTGACAAAAGTTTAATATTAACAAATAAATCTTATGCCTAAGGAAAAAAAAATTGTATCCTCTTGATTTGAAATTTAAATTTAGCTACATTATTTTTAAAATGTTTGAATGGTATATTAATACAGTATGGCTACTAGTTTACAGTACTGAAACTTTCAAACTTTATTCAATTAAAATAATATGTGGTAATAAATTAACACTTAAGTATTAGCTCCATTACGTTGAATGCACAGTTCATATACTTTCATTTGTGACCATATCTGAAAATAGAGGTTGTTGCATTTGTCGTATCGCTTCTGACGTTTTCTCTATTTACTGTTGTATTGTAGACGGAGGGTTATCTCGGAAAATCATTTGTTTTACCATACCCCAAACATATGCCTCCAATGATGTTAAGTCCGGAGAGTGAGATGGAAAAGACAATTTGGTGAAACGTGAAATTACATTGTTTCCAAATGTCTCCCGCTGAAAGGTTCTTGTAGCTTATGATGTGTGGCACGTTGCTCGGTCTTGCTGTAAAAACTGGCTACAGAAGGATAAGTTTCTTGAACCGCAAAACAGTCGAAAGTCGCCTACAAACGGTGTGAGGATTTAAGTAATATATTGCTCTTGAATAACAGTTACTGAATGTCCATTTTCCTCAATGTAGTAAGGCCCTATAATCCCTCGTCCAGAAACAAATGGACATTAAGTTGTTTCAATATCTTCTGGAAAGCCCTCCTGTTCAGATTCAATTTTGCAGCGAATCTCCTTTGACTACGACGTGGTGAGTCCATAATTTGATTGAATACCAGTTCGTGATTTTCCTTGGTATCCACTGTGTTTCTTTGTCCAGCTTTACCTTTCCCTTGGTGTAGGACACTTCTAATTCTTCTAAATTTGGTTATAATGTTCACTACAATAGCATTACTTGGTGTCTGTTTATTGAAAATTGATTGCGAACGAATTCAATGCTTGGACCATTTTATCTACCTAAACCGTATGAGCGAAAATGGTGCTCAACTAAAAAGGCTTTTTCTGCAGTAGATAACATTATTTACGAACTTGCAAACATATCAGTACATCTAACCAAAACCAAACGTCAATGTTTATGTCAAATAACAGTGTCAATTGTTAGTGGTTTAACCACTAGAAGGCCTACCGTTACAGTACTGTAAATTAATAGCCATATTGTATTTAAACGGTTGTACCAGTATGATAAATTCTTTTGACATTAAATAAACATCTTAAATTTTTGTAAAATAAACTTAGACTAGGTTTTACTGTACATAACCATGATGTTCTCACAGCCACGATTAAGCATCTAGGTGAAATATATGGACATCCACCCTCAGGAATCTCTTTTGAATTAAAATTATATACAACCCCGTAACTATTCTTGTGTACTGGCATCGACAACTTGATTGTGTATTTTAACGCTCAAAAATGCCATCTGCAGTGTACACAATAACGTTTGTTGTCTACACAGACGCTTATTTTATGAACCATCAATAGGTTTATCCAACAAGTGTCTGGTCAAGAATTCAACTACGTTAAAATAGCTATTTATTTATGACACAATTCGCTTTTGATAGTTTTATTAATGTGAACAGATCGAATTAACATTATGTGACTTAAGCAAGGCATTTGACATGGTAAATGATGGTGTGTTGCTGGAAAAGCTTCACTACTATGGTATAAGAGGTATTCCTTATGGCCTGATATCTGCGTATCTTAAGGATAGGTATCAGGTGGTCGAGTTTAAGGGTGAGAGATCCAGCGTGCAATCTGCGGTGAGAGGGGTCCCGCAGGGTTCTGTATTGGGGCCCTTGCTCTTTGTGATCTATATAAATGATATACTTATATATACTTATATAATACAACATCTAAAAAACTAGTTTATATGCGGACGACACAGCGTTTCTAACTGTCGGAAAAACAGATGTTGAACTAGATATAGAAACTAATAAAGTCTTAGATGAAGCAAATGCATGGTTTCAAAACATTGAATTAAAATTAAATAGAGAGAAGACACAACATCTCAAGTTCTGTGCGAAAAATGAGCAATCTTCGGAAAGTGTGGGATACCTGGGCTTAACTATAGATTCCAAACTAACCTGGAGCTCCCATGCATCTAACTTAGCAAAAAATTAATCACATGAATGTACTGTATCAGAAGATTGAGAATGATATCTACATATGAAGCGGCCAGAACGTCCTACTTTTCTAACTTTCACAGCAGGACCATGTATGGAATTCTGCTTTGGGGAGCATCCCCATCTGCTGATAGAATCTTCCTGCTGCAGAAGAAGGCACTGCGGGTACTTTGTGATCTTGAATATAGTGAAAGTTGTAGACAGTTTTTTGTGAGCGAGAGAATACTTGCGTAAAATACGTTCACCAACACCCACAGTTATTTTTAACAAATGGAGTACATCACCACTATAATACAAAAAAAAAGAAAAAAAAAGCTGATTCTATACCATCGCACTAAGACTACTCAAGGCAGTGTGGATTACTGGGGTCTGAAGACCTACAACAAAATGAAATCTGTTTTTGGTTCAGATATATCAATAAATAGGATTAAGCAGTTTTTGCTAGACTATGATTTTTATTCCTTGTAAAAATTTTTAAATTTAGTAAATTAAGTAAGTAGAGGATTCTCTCTTATACATACCACTATTCTACACTTGTATGTACCTATATATTATGTTTTACATATTATTATTTGACTTTCATATGTTTTCATTACAGTGAATAAAACTATTATTATTATTATTGTATTGAGATAATTCGTGCGATTCCATAAGTGAACGCAAGACATTAACCTTGGAATCACCAAGAGTGACAACACCCACGCAGCTAGGAATAAAGTCACCCACAATAAGTATCGGATATTTAACTAAAATGAGTTCTAACTCATCCAAGAACCGCTCTATACTATCAGATTTAAGATCTGGTGGAACATAAAGTAAGACAAGAAAGAAATTCAAACAAGGCATACGCAATACGAATTTGAAAAACAAGAACCATCAGATACTCCTATCATTTCTGCGTTTTGTGTCTTATTTAGCCGAACATCTTCCATTACTGTTTTTTGACTTTTTAACATGTTGTGTCATGATCACTTTGATAGGCTGGCCCGGCCGTGGATGATCTTCAAGTGATTCCTTACCTTGCTTACAGCGTCTGCTCTACTTAAAGACCGTAGTTTTTCCTGAAAAAGAATCCCCGTAAACCGATGTGATCCCTTTCACTACGGTATGAACACACTTTCTTTGTTTTGTAAAGAACTTGACAACGGCGCAATACGCAATTTTCTTGTTTCGTACTTGCTTTTAGTTTCTTGGTCGACTACGTTACGACATTTCCAATTTCAGTCAGGCATACCAGTAAAAACATTAAATTATTCGTAGTCAATACCCTAAAGAAATTTATAAATTTAATCTAAAAATCATCTTGACGTAAGGAAGCTCCTACTTCAATAACTACAAATAATTTAGCTTCTGTCTCTATAAGATCTCAGCTAGATGATGCTGTCGTACATATAATTACAGAAATAATGAGGTTTTATGCGATCATGAATTTGCAATGGTCAAAGTCAAATTGCTTAAATAGGAGAGGTTGTTAAGGGTATTGTTTTTAATATCATACAGGGTGAGTCATTAGTAGTCGCTTCCGTGGTTGCTCTTTTGTGTTTTAAATAAGAGAAAAAACAATTAGTGGCAGATTCATGGTTGCTTGGGGCGCATATTTTAAAAATACTTTAAGCTCTGACGCACTTCCGGTTTCAGCGGAAATGAATGGAACTTACTTCTTTTAAATGGCTCCCTCTATATATATTTTTTTCTTGTACTGTTTTAAATTGTCTATTCAACTGTCTTTTCTTTTTCAAAATTGAGCCAATAGTTTTTGAGTTTTTTTTTTTTTGGAAAAAAAAAATCATTTTCACATTGTTTTTAAAAGTAAAAACATTAACTATATTGTTAATGTATGTGAAAATTTTGGGAAGTATGCTTTGAAAAAACAAAGTTTTTTGAGGTATAGTCGAGTGCAACTTATACCAAATGATGCAGAATTTTCTTGGCTACAAGCACCACCAATGTTAATGTTTCTAATTTTAGGAACAATGTGAAAATGTTTCTTTTCTGAACACGTGTTTTGGTCGGATATTTTCAAAAAAATATTTTATATTTTGAAAAAGAAGAAACAGTTGAATAAACAATTTAAAGCAGTATTAGAAAATCCAAAAATATATAGGGTGAGTCATTTAAAAAAATTAAGTTCCGTGCATTTCCAGTGAAACCAGAAGTTCGTCAGAGCTTAAAGTATTTTTAGAATATGCTTTAAAAGCAACTATGAATCTTCCAATCATTGTTTTTTCTATTATGTAAAACCCCAAAAGAACAATCGAAGAAACGGTTACTAATGACTCACCCTGTATACTACCGAAACGATGAGATTTGAACATCAAGGACAATGGTAAGTTGTAGGAAACGTTTGAAAATGTGATTATTTAAGTATGTAATTGTTGAAGATCCGAAATTGTGCAAGTATAACTAAATATGTCAACAGAAAATAATTGTAATTGTTTCGATACATAAAACAGGAAAAAGTGTATTTATTTTTTCATGCTCCTTCAATTGTTTTTTGCTCTTTTTCACACCACGCACATATAAATATCTTCAGTATATTACTAGCTATACACAATAATATAAATCCTTCATTAAAAATCATTTTCTATCAAAATGTTTATTTTCGAAGAGAATGTTACGCACAACATTGCGTTTTACATATAGAGTGCTGTATCACATCTTCAACAAGACTATTTATTCAAATCAGACTCTAATAGATCTTTTTTAATAGTCCAATACAAACTGAGATTAATCTGAGGTGCTGAGATTTTTAAACAAATAACAGAATAAATTTCTTCCACTAAATAAATTAGATCCTGAGGGAATTATCTAATTTATAATAGCCCGTAATGAACTACACTTTATCTTGAGCGTATATTTCAATTAAACGAAGCTTCTTAATGATGTGTATTTTCTATTCAATGTCGCGCCTGGCTCCAGACAATTATAATACCAAAGTGAAATTTATAGTATGCAAGAGCGTCGTCTTCCTACGAAATTGATGTAAGGTATGTGCGCGATTGCGATCTAGTGGGTACTCCTACCGTAAACTGAAGCTGTCAGCTGTATACCACATTTCTTAGGCGGAAAATGCACTTTGTCCCACACTATACTAAAGTGCAGCTACTTTTACTACGAAAACTGATTCGTTTAAAGTGTCTCTATATTGTATAGGTAGTATGAGTTAATGGCGTAGTTTCAAATACGTTGTTTTTTTTTTCATCTTGAATCTGAAAACGCATTTGAAACTATCTCTGATGAGGAAAAATAGGTAAAATTAATTGATAATAGGAGACGGAGTAAAACACAATTTATAACAAATCCAGTATATTAAAACAACTTATTACAAAGTATATGATGACATGTTTTGCTATCACTGTAACTTCTTCGGATATTCAATTACTACTAAACTATATATTTTCCCAAAATCAGGTATTCAGATCTTATAATGTCTAGGAGTTGTGTGGGGAATTTCTGTAATTTACTTGAATGACTTTTTATTATCTATTTAAGTTAAAAGTATTTTCTAACAATAGCTTTCACATGGTTTATGATCTTAAGGTCTGTTATAGGTATTTATTTTTTGTGGGTTTGGATTTTCACAATACATATTCAAAAGAAGTGAATTATAAGATCTAATTGTTCACTGAGTAATATGTCTGAATTTTTAAGTTTGTTTATTTCAGGAGACTCTGGTAAGTTTAATCGGAAGCCTTTTGTTTCCGAATGTAAAATTTCAAAATTACTATTAAATTTGTGATTATTTCCAACAGGTGACATGCATAATTTGACTCCATATTTTTGTTGTTATAACATATTGCTGTAACCTTAACACTACAAAGATTGCATAAATATTCAAAAGTATGCTGAGGATATATTAAAATTGTCATATCTTTACCTATAAGTCTATTCCTTAACAGCATTTCATTTATAATTTTCAGTGAATTCACGCAGTGATCTTCCTTCTTTTTCTTTGGAGTGTCTATTATTTAGTTTATATTTGGATAAGGTGAATAATTAAATACAAGTATAAATTACATAAAATGTTTGTAATTCTCTTTCATAAAAACAGTAACAAAACCCTGTTATTTTGAAAGCATATAATTTTTTTAAACTAATTTAAAAAAACATTATCTTGCTATTTTCACCTTTAATATAACAATATTTATTGATTCTTAAAATAATCTTTCCCATACCAAACTAATTTTATTTCAACAAAGACATACATTCACACATAGTGCCTTTGATGATCTAAAACTTCGGAATGTGAATGTCTTGAAAATGACCTATACCAATCGCTAAATGTAAATTATCGCATATAGTTCATTATAGTACGTGATTTGCTCTGCTATTTTTGAAGCCTTTGTGTTTATGCATACAAAACATCTAGAATGTATTTTAACGTATACATTTAGTATATACATAAACGTATCAATGTGTCATCTCGGATAAAAGGTACCTTTCCATATATATTTTTTATGTTTTTTTAAATATAAATATACGGTATTTACTATGTTTTTAAATATGATCATAAAACTCTCTCATGAATTAGGATTATTATGCATGTCTGAAATCTATTCTTGTTCATTTAAATTGATTTTTTCATCTCGAGCATGCCTTGTTTGGCCTTGCTCATACAATTTAATGGCATTCAAATGACTTACTCTCTTTAAATATAGAATTCATTTATTTATTTTGTGTTTGTCTTTTGCCTAATATTTAAATATTTAATATTTAAGCTTAATTTTTATATATATATTTTCTTAATGACATTGCCCCTTAAAGGTTAGGCAACCCATTTTTACTTGTTGAAAAACTTTTAACTTATGCTTATTATATCAGAATATACGTTTTAAACGATAAAATAATGTTCTTATTCTATAACTTAACTATTTATTAATTTTTATAATTCTTAAAAATATAAAGAGCACGGCAATATGTAGTGTTAATTAATTCTTTTTTCGAAATTCCTACCCGTTTGGCCAATGTATGCTTTTGGGCAATCGTTACTATTCAATTTACATACTCCTGATTTATTTCCCTTGCTAGTTTTTGATTTGTTGTTTTTTATGAATTTACCTAGTGAGTTATTAGTTTTATATGCTGGTTTAAATTTTTTTTTTTTTTTAATTCTGTGCCTATTTTTCGCTAATTTTTCCTGCATATGTTATTAATTTATAATTGTTGGTTCTTTCTTTCTTATTTGGATAAACCATCTCTATTGCTTTAGAATTAGCAATAAATAATGGATACAATCCCAAATTAATAGACCAAATACTAAAGAAAAAGGATTATAAAAAAGCAATAGAGATGGTTTATTCACAGGGGCGCCGTGAAATATTGTAAAAGCTTCATATTTAATTGAACCAAGACATTCGGTCTAACTAAACCAAAAAAAAAAAAAAAATAAGAAACTAAAAATATCTAGATTTTTTGTGTGGTTTGTTTTTAGTTGACTTCTCGATCGCACTAGACATGTCAAAGTGGGTACACCTCTCACGACAGATTTGGACTATTCCGAAAGATCTTGCGGAAGGCATATAAGCACGCGTTGCCGACTTGATTCAATCAGTCTAGTGAAATTGAACTCAGCGGTTGTTAAATGGTTTTGTGAATTTTTGCGTTTCTATCTTTAATGATAGATCGATTTTTAAACAGTAATAAAGCAGATAAAGAAAGTATATCTTCAACCAGTGGCATGACTGTGAAGAAACAAAAATATCGTAAATATGTTGACGATTACTTGGAGTTTTGTCTTACGTCAACAAATATTAATGGTGGAAAAGAGACCAGAATGTGTATTTTCAGAAACAACAACAAAATACATTTTGTAAAACTACATCTATACCAAAAAACGCTTTACTGGCATCTTACAAGTTTGCTTACAGAATCGCGAAATGTAAGAATGGTCATACTATCGCAGAAGAACTTATTCTTCCGGCTGCTGTAGATATGGTGAACACCATGGTTGGTGAGCCTGCTGGGAAGCTGCTTTTGGCCAATAACACAATGGTCGGAGAATACAACATATTGCTGTGATCCTTGCATCTTTGAGAATAATAATAATATTAAGAAATAACTTAAGTGTTGAAAATAACATTAAATCTGAGTTTGAAAATTTTTATTTTAATTTTAAGCATTAGACAATACAGGTAACACAAGGGTATAACGGGTTGCTTATATTTAAAGGTAAACTCTTATATCAAAACAAATATGATTTATTAGTATATTTTAAGTTGAATATGTATTAAAATTAAGTATAAAATAAATACAAAGCAAACACAAATAAATCTATGCAATCTATATTTTTTTATAGAAAAGACAAGCATGAGGTATGGTTTGAATACACAGAAACGCAACCTGATTTTTCACAAGGCGTAAAAATAGCTCTGAACATCTTAAGTAATGGACCATTATTTAAAAACAAAAAGGTACTCAAAATTAATAACAGAGAAAGAGTTATGTTGAGGGATGGAACGGTAAAGAGAGTGACTCATTTAAATGCTATAAAATTGTATGAGCAGGGTCACATTAGATATGCACGAGATGAAACTATAACAACATAAATAAATGGAAATTTAAACGTGCATAATGTGACAATTTATAAGAAAGATTTTTAATAATCATATTTAAAATATAGTAAATACCTTAAACTTATATTTATGAATAGTAAAAGTATATGAGTTGAACATTTATAATACGATATATTCGATGACAATGTTCTATGTAAACAATAACTGTGTGAATGCAAGAATACATTCATGAATTTTTGTATGTGTGACACAGGAACTTCAATAAACAGTGGGAATGATCTTGTATAGTTCGAAAATCTGCAAAGAAAAATATAGTATCAATATTGTTTACAGTTTTTTGCAAATAAATGTATTACCGTGGGAAAAAGCCTGGATAGAGTTAAAAGACGGCGTAGCAGGCGTGACTGATCCTTGTGATGCAAGGTGTAGAAGAAAGATTCCAGTTGTCTGCAATGTGTTTCCAGTTCTTCCTAATCGAGATGTTTCTAAAAGGAAGATAAGGATTATGTTGGCGAATGGGAAAAGAAAATATGTAACGAATAATGAGAAAGGCAATACGTTTATAAACAAGTACAAGGAGGGACTGTATTAAGAAGAAAAGAAAATATACCTACCGTAGAAGAAACATAGCAAGTTGGTGAAAAACTTTTTCAAAACAAACAATTCGAAGTGCCGACATTAGTGAGTGAACTGTCAAAGACAATATATGCGTGTTAGTATAAAAGCGGCAACTTGCAGAAAATGAACAGAAGAGATTTCACCACGGGCGTTTCGATACGTTCAATGCCAACTTAAAACTTAGTTGAGAAGAGGTGCGCTGCGGATGTCAATTGTTTCGGTATCTATTTGAAAACAGGAATAGACTAGAAATTGAATTTGAACTTCGAAGTATTAAGACGCGAATTTTAAAAGAGAATAAGACTTTTAGCAGAAGTGAGTGTAGGGTTTATACACTACATTTCGACTCACGATTAGTTTATTTGTATTAAGATTTAGGATTTAATTTTCATTTAGTTTTCTTTTAAAAATAATTTTCTTTCAATAATTTTTTTTCATATTACTGTTTATTAAAAATGGAGGATATGCATAAGGTAGAATTTGAAAAGATGAATGATAAAATAAAGTAAGTTAATAAATAAATAATTCAATTTAGGAAATAATTGATGGTGCTGTGCGTTTCTAAAAAGTACTACGTGAACATGTTTGCTTTTTAGTAAGACGTTGAGCATTATTAATTTGGACAAATATTATCCTGTTTAGTAATAATAATTCATTAATCTATAATAACAACAAAGGGATAATTAATGGTGTTGGATACTCTGAGAGTACTACGTGCGAATGTTTAGTCTCAGTACATTATTAGGCATTATTAATTATTGTATTAAACATTTTTTTTCTTTATTTAAATTTTCAAACCAAATAATATATATAGAAAGAGAATTTTTTTGATGAGCAGGTATTAAGACGCTAGCGGTAGTACGTGCGAGTGTTTGCAGCTAGTGATTAATATAAGCCAATTTCCGAGCATTCACCATTGCAAAATTCTAGATTACCAAGGCACTACATGAAAATGTATGTTTTTGGTAAAAATAGAATCAACTTAATACTAACAAATTACTTATCAGGAATCCAAGTTTTCTTTTATATTTAAAAAAACAGGATAAATATTCGCTGAGTATCATTATAGATATATTAGCTTTACAGAAACATTATAACCAAAAGATGGGTAGAAATATTTTCTTTTAATGACTTATAATATAAAAAAATTAAGATAGATACAGTATAGCAATGCTATTTATGGTTAATGTTTTAATAAAAAATATAAATATGATTTTTATATAAAAACCTAGACTTTTATTTAAAAATTTGTACCTTATCCCAAAACTATACTAAATAAGAAATAGACCAGAAAACGAAGAAGCTAAAAACACTGCAAGAACTCATAAGAACTTATAAAATATATGCTGTTAAGGTATAGGTTTGTTGGTAGAATATAATAATTTTCAATGCATTCATAGCATTAATTTAAAAATTAATACAATTCTTGTAACGATGCAACCACAGCAATATGTCGGAAGATATCAGCGATCAATTCATTGAAAAAATTAAAGGAGGGGAATTTGGATTGCAGCTAGATGAAGCTACGGATAATAATGAGGATGCTCATTTGATATGCTATGTACAGTTTATAGATGGTAAAAACAAAAAAGAAGACCTTCTATTTTCTAAAAATATCACTGCAGGAGCGAAGGCTCAGGATCTGTACGAGATTTTGGAACACATTCATTTCTGAAAATAAGTTGAATTGAGCTAAGTGTATACGAAGCAAATCACCAAATGCACGTAGGCCTATTGCATTATTCGTAGAAAAGCGCTTACGTCAAAGCATCTGAGTCCTGCACTGAATCAGGTGTTAGAATGTGTGGTGAATGTGGTAAATGTTATAAAATCTCGTCCATTGGGCGCAGGGTTTTTTAAAAAACTGTGTGAGGATATTAGAGCCAAACAGTCGTCTTTGTTGTTCCATAACAGTGCATAATGGCTCTCTCGTGGTAATGTTTTATCATTACCTTTGAAATGAGGCGAGAAATTTTTATTTTCCTTAAAGAGGAAGAATACTGTAACGTTTCTGGTTCGCAATAAACAACTCGTGCAATTATTTATTTAAAACAGTCTGTATATTTATGTAACTTCAAATTATTTATAATATAAAAATATAAAACTAACGTATCACACTTAAACTACTATTTATTTCTACTGTACGACTTATATTTATCTCTTATATTTATTTCTACGCGCGTCGGCTACTTCTTACGGACTTTCTTAATCCCGAATTTATCCGCAATGAATCCTCCATCGGTGACCCAGTCGCCTTATATACACATACAAAACATCTGGATCATTCGCGTATCTCTCTCTCGATGCCTGTAGAACATTCGTCAGACATTCCGTCGCCGCAGCACACGTGATTCACTGCTTTATGATGCCCGCCAGTCGCGTCGGGATGATTTACAACCTTTTTTTATTGTCGCTCGAAAGTCTGCTGGTTTCGTTACATTGCCCCCTTCTTAAAAACTGCGTTTCGTCCCGAAACACGCTATTCCATGTTCTCGTTGCTGGCGGATGACGAAATCCACACCGGGACCCACGGATGCACCCAACCGTCTTGTGTAAATGGCAATCCACCGCCCCAGGCTGCACAACGGGCTGATTGGGCCGACAGCCGCACACGACCATTTCCATACCAGTATACCAAAACACTATTTCCAGCATGTTTCTTACTGTTCTCCATTCCAAACGGTCTAATTCGCAGCCCAGTTTCGGAATTGCCAGGCCCCCTTACATTTTGCTCGAGTGCTCGTCCTCGTGAATCGTCAAGGGATTCCCATAAGTTGGCTTTCTAGGTTTTCCGGTAACTTGTCACACATCCGCCAGTTCACCGCTGTCACGTCCATGGTATTGGCCAATTGGTTGAAACGCACCACCCCTGGCTCACTATGGGGTGTTAGTCTTCTGCGATAAGCCACGTCATCTATTCGCTCTAGTATTTCGCATGGTCCCTCCCAGTATTGTTGGAGCTTTGACGTTGAGGACTATATAACCAAACAAGGTCCTCTTCTCGGTAACCACCTCTCTCGACTTGCACGTCGTAACGATTCTTCGTCCTGTCGTTGGCATCCTGAGTGTGATAGCGTACTTGCTCGTGGGCATCCTCCAACCTTCGCCTGGATCCGCTGACGTAGTCTTCTCCATTGGGGTTCTCTACAACACACTTGAGTAGATCATCCTCCACCTTCAAAGAGTCCCATTGAGCCCAGTAGGATTCCAGTCCCTGTGAGCGAGGAGCCACTTCTTGACAAGCCGGTCGGCGACCAGTACCTTTCCAAACCATCAATGAACCAAGGTCTTCATCAGCTTCTTGACCGATCTGCAAATTGTCAGGTTGCCACTGATCGTCAATCACGGTTGTTCCAAATGTGTTGGCCGATTTTTCTTCTAGTCGGTTACTATGCCTGCAGTCTTCTGGACGTTGTCTGCTTGCAACAGCATCAGCGTTTTGGTGTTGCACAGATGCAATTTGCGCTATTGGTTTTGAGGCTCCACGATACTGGGTCGACGATTGCCTCTTCTCACCGACCCGTTTCATTTTTCGCTGCTCCGCTATGTCAGGTTGCCACTGATCGTCAATCACGGTTGTTCCAAATGTGTTGGCCGATTTTTCTTCTAGTCGGTTACTATGCCTGCAGTCTTCTGGACGTTGTCTGCTTGCAACAGCATCAGCGTTTTGGTGTTGCACAGATGCAATTTGCGCTATTGGTTTTGAGGCTCCACGATACTGGGTCGACGATTGCCTCTTCTCACCGACCCGTTTCATTTTTCGCTGCTCCGCTTCTTCTTGGGCTTCTTCCCGCATTTACTATGCGCAAGGCCCATTTCCATCTCCATTTCCATTTCCAATTCCAGCATCGGAGCGTTCTTCTCTTAGGTTGCACCTTTCTCACTAATCGTCGGACTACCTGTCCCAGGTGTGCATGCCCATACTTCATCTCAAGACGCTTGATTGATTTAAGGTAGTCTTGACACTCTTCCGGACGTAAGGTCTGTAGAACGTCACTGGCTTCTCCTCTTAACGACACAATCAGGGCAGTAGCTTTCTTCGGGGACGTCCACCCATTTGCTCCTGCAGCGGCTTCGAATTGTTCCCGGTACGTCATCCATGACGTCTTCCCATCGAAGGTGGGAGGTTTTACCTTTGCCTTTGCTGTTCGGGAAATCTCCAGGCTTCCGCTTGAGATGTTATGGGGACCGCAGCCGTTCATCGCTGGCAACTGAAGTTGAACCCCAAACTCGTCCCCCATTCCAAACACGCGCTCCTCAACTTTCTCTTCTACGGCTTCGATGGCCCCAGAAAATTCCTGTCTCCCATTCGATGAATTCTTTTAAATGTCTTCCTTAAAAGTAGTCTCGAGATGCTTTGAATTACTTGCAATTTCATTTCTTAAAGCTTTTGAATTGTTTGCAATTTCATCATTCAAAGCTTTTGAATTATTTGCAATTTCATCTTTCAAAGCTTTTGAATTATTTGCAATTTCCTTATTTAAAGTTTTTAAATTATTTCCAATTTCTTTTAGTCTCGCATTGTTTTGCCATTTCAGTTAATATCTCATCTTTTAGAGTCTCCATTATTAAGCTTAAATCAGCCTGTACTTGAAACAAATATTTCTCGGGATCCTCACCTTCATTTATTAAAAGGTCACGAAGCCGATCCTGGAGAATTGTTTTTTTTCCAGACGTATCTGCGTCCCTTTCTTCCAATTCTGCCCGTAACTCGGAGACCTTTAATTCTTCCAAACGTTTGGTAGCCATTTATTTATTTATTTACACTTATATTGTTTATCCCACACTGACACCAATTTGTAACGTTTTCGGGTTCCAATAAAGAACTCGTGCAATTATTTATTTAAAACAGTCTGTATATTTATGTAATTTAAAATTATTTACAATATAAAAATATAAAACTAACGTATCACACTTAAAATACTATTTATTTCTACTGTACGACTTATATTTATTTCTTATATTTATTTCTACGCGCGTCGGCTACTTCTTACGGACTTTCATAATCCCGAATTTATCCGCAATGAATCCTCCATCGGTGACCCAGTCGCCTTATATACACATACGAAACATCTGGAGCATTCGCGTATCTCTCTCTCGATGCCTGTAGAACATTCGTCAGACATTCCGTCGCCGCAGCACACGTGATTCACTGCTTTATGATGCCTACCAGTCGCGTCGAGATGATTTACAACCTTTTTTTTATTGTCGCTCGAATGTCTGCTGGTTTCGTTACAATACAGAGATGCAGAAGATTTTGCTGATGCCGAGTTTTTAATAAAACTGACATATTTATACGATGTTTTTGAAAAGCGGAATTCCTTTAATATCTCTCTGCAGGGAAAAAAAGATGTAACTTTTGAAGTCAACGGAAAAAATATCACCTTTTATAAAAAAAAAGACTCAAACTATGGAGAAAAAAATTTAATGTATATGCAGGCAACGATTATTTTTTAATATTGCAGCAATTTTTGATGTCAAAGGAATTTAATCTTTCTCAATATATAAAGAAGCATGTTTGAAGGGCACTTACCACATCTAATTATTTCTTTTCAGAAATACTTTCAAAATGAAAATTTCGATAGGTTTGCATGGATTCAAGATCCATTTAACACTAGTGCTCCGTCTGAATTTACTTCTGCGGAAGAATAGAATCTTATCGAGTTACCTTGCGACAACAGTTTGAAAGCATAATTTTGCAGCATGAAATTGACAAAATGTTGGATTTCACTAAAAGATAAATGTCCCCTACTAGGTGATAAGACTCAGCGTATTGTAATTCCATTTTCGACGTCGTATTTGTGCCAACCAGGATTTTCGATGGTCGCTGTGATAAAAGCAAGTATACCGCGTAAATCAATGTGGAAAATAAAATGAGAGTGGTCGTGTCCAGTTTAATTCCACGTTTTTAGAAAATGTGCAGAGATTTGCAGGCGCATCCATCACATTAATTATTCGTTTAATATTAATAAAGAAAAAAAATCAAATAATGAATATTCACGATTTTAATTATTTTTATTTTTTACTTACTATCAGTCATGCTTTTACTTAGGCTAGGACGCCATCGAAAATTTTTAATTGAAAAAGCGGGCGCCGTGAATAAAAGGTTTGGGAACCACTGCACTAAATAGATTAACTTTTTTAATTTGTATATGCTTTAATGTTTGCATATTATAGTAACATAATGTTAATACGTCAAATTTATATGTTAAACATGTATCAGTTAAATTGCTAATTTTTTGGGGCTGTTCCGACATCTGTTGGCGAGAACACTCTGTAACGCCTAAAAGATGCCTACTTCGAGGCTCCTTCTTAATAGCGTGTTTCCGTCGACCGCGGTTATGCAACTTATTTGTTATCGCTTAAAAGTTAACTGATTCGTAGGCAACCATAGGTACGTCCGTTTTGTTTTTCCAGTTAACCCTTAAGTAGGCACTTTTTATTGTTAATTTGTGTTAGAGAATTTTCCTTTTTATTTATCTTCTCCCTCCCAAGTACTTAGTAGGTTTCTTCTTTGTTTTTTTTTGATTATAATTATTAAAGGTGTAATTAAAATTGTAAGTGTTGGTACAACTGGCACCGCTTAATTTTCATCTTATCGTTGGAGTGTGGTGATGGTAGATTTTGGGCGTCGCCTGTACCATTTTTGATTCGATCGTTATCTAGAGGAGAGGCAGGTTGATTTTCGATCACTATTGATACATAGTTTGGTGCATGTTGCATTTTGTTACCGAAGAAATTACGCTTTTGTGGATAAAATTCCTTTTGACGTATCGCTCGTTAATTAACAAGGCGAAAAAACCATGTGGGAAGCCTTGTTTTCCTTTTGTTTGTCCGTTAATTAAAATTATTAGTAATATGTTTACTGTTACAATTATTTCAGCTGGGCCAAACCGTTTTGCTATCAGTTCCGAACGGATGAATTGTAATTATTTTAGTTTTGCGACGACGCCATTTGTTTGCGACCTTGTTGAATTGTCAACTTAAATTCTTGGGGGAAGTAGCAATAAGTTAACGGAAGAATGGCAAAGATCGTCTGCAAATACGTTATATACTATTTCTTGAAATACTTTATTTGAATCTTAGTTCCACAGATTATTCAAATACTGGTGCTTTCCATATAGTTAATAGTAATACGTTCGGTATTAAGTATACATACACATACATACTTACATTTTGGCAAACTTTATAGAAACAACATGTCGTTTTTCCTTGTATAGTTGAATGTTTGTTGCGGTTCGTATAACATTAAATCGATTAGACGATATCTGGAGTAATGCCAGTATTGCAGGGCACTTGTCGTTCCTACGTGAAATATGGTATACACAAAATACAAATTGTTCCAACGTTCTACACTCGTGTACAGTGCACGTACTTACATGCACCAGCACAATATACAGCCGGATTATGTCAGATAATTCCAGTTATATGATAAATGTTGCAGTAACTATCAATATTTCTAACATTGTACATGACCAGCTGAACGGAAACTCTCTTGAAATATACATCGGCAACTACGCGATGTGTACATCTATATTTGATATATGCATCAATATGAGAGAATCAATAGAAGAAGTTATTGCGGATATCAATGTCAGAACAGGAAACATTTAAAAGCCGATTGATGTTAGTGCTTTTTTTTTCGTATTAAAAGATTATATTAAGAAGTCTAAATATTTTGTCCATATTATTATTACATACAGAAAGAAATTCAAGAAGTTACAGAAATTAAATGAAGCATGTATTTGTCATACTTTTTTGAGTATCTCTGTAATAACTAATTGAACGGGATGCTACTTGTGAATTAGAATAAATAAAAATCGTGGAAATAGTTTTAAATAATTTTGATTGCGCACTACAATATTGTTTCGCCAAACCTTGGCTTCATCAGGTGATGACAGAGTAATGCCTACAAAATGATTACAGAGTTATATATATTACATATGTGTCGAGGTTCAAAGAGGGTGTGTCTTTACAAATTTAGAAAGACAGTAGAGAGGAATGATTTAAATCTGTTTGTTCGTTTAGAGTCAAACCTGTTTTTCTATTGTTACACCCGCAACAACGTCGAAACTAGATATTATTGACCAGGTGAGTCACAGTATAGGGAGATCTCAATAATGTGGTGGTAGGTATTGAGAAACGCAGGGCCGAGCTAACTCAAGCCGCAGATGGCGTGACGGTTCAGATAACTAAACTTATGAAATGAGCGTCGGTCGGCGACGACGCAAGCGACGTTGTCCGGGCACCAGGACACTGTGCTACCTTACGGTAACCTACCTGCGTTCCCTACTCATCTGCCACTGGCTGTGTCCCTCCAGCGGGTTACCTACGGATCAACCTGTATAGGTCGGCTGCGCCAATCTTATTCAAGTGCTTGTCACAATAATGATAATAAAAAAAATATGTTGAGGTAAAATAAAAGAGAGATTACGATGAGTAGAAATTGCTATATTGATTAGATAGTTTTTTTTTTTGAAAATATATTTGACAAATCAGAATGATATCTTGTAAATAAGTCAAACAAGTCAGAATGAAAATTGAATTAATTAACAGTCAGAATAAAATTTTGAAAGTCTATAAATGCAACCAGATTAAATTATTAACAACTCTTAAATATTACAGACATTACCTCTGCGCAAGGCAGGAAATGGTCGGCAGCAGAAACGTTTCGTCGCCTCACAGGCTTTTCTACAATTGGTATTAAACAATGTGCCACCAACGGCAATGTTTTTACAATATGTGTTTAAGTTACTCAAATATAACGAAAGTTGGTTTAAGATTAGCACTTAAGACTTAGAAAAAAATAAAGAGAAGGGAAATCATTAAATTTACAATAACACGATTTTGTTTTCAAAACCAAAATTAAGAATTAATTAAAGTAACTTGTTTACAAATGTTAA